>OZ022423.1:2560901-3017770 GCA_963989365.1 Rhimphoctona megacephalus
AGCTTTTGCGATTTCCCTAGCTTTCAGAGAAAATCCAGAAAGATTAGAATACGATGTTTCGAGAATGCGTGAACATTTGTTAAACATTTTGGAAGTTAAGGTTATTTCCAGGTTTCCGACAGTGAGCAATTTGTCGCAATCGTTAAACATTTTGGAAGGTAAGCTAATTCCCAGGTTTTCGACAGTGAGCAATTTGTCGTAAACTCTAATGGTATCCGTCAAAAATAATCAAAGTAAGCTCAACTTACTGGAAACGAATGAATCTAATTCTGCACTTACTAGTTGAAGTACTGAAAATCCCATTACGAATATAAATAATGTTCAAGAAAAAAAATCTTTAAATCAAAGGGAATCATCCAAAGCTACTCAATGTTCATTGACCATGAATCAAGATTCTATTTTGTTGAGCACCAATCGCAGAAAAATTGTCACTGATTTTGGGAAAAATGAGGTAATCGATATTTCGGATACATGCTCCTCTGAATACACCCCTCATAGAGCATCGCAGAAATTAAATGTAAACAGAATTCGTACCAGAAAACGCGGGGTTGATATAGCGGTCCTTTCTGACGAATTAATGGATATTATAAGGAAAGGCGAACAATTAAAAGATGAACACATCAATTTTTTTGGGCAGATTTTGGCGAAACATTCGGATTATGATCATCAAGATCCCTTGTTTCTGCAAAGATCATGCCACATCACAGCAATAGATCCTGCAAAGAAACATATTCAAATTTTGTACAGTAACGATAGTAAAAATGCTGGAGAATTTGGGCATTGGATTTGCAGTTTCTATGATAGTAAAAATGTTTACATTTATGACTCCATAAACACAAGTTGACTGCATAGAGATCATAAGACGTTCCTACGTAATTTGTATCCATTTTTGAACATCACCAACGGTACAGTTCAGTTCCTTAAAGTTCAGCAACAAAATAATGCTGTGGATTGTGGTGTATTCGCGATGGCGTTTGCAGTTTCTTTATTGTTCCGAGAAAGCCCAGAAACGATCGAATATGATGCGTCATTATTGCGTGAACACACAGTTCGTATGTTTCAAACATTGAAGATCACTCGATTTCCTATAATCTCGGGTGTCAATACACTCAATAATTTATCATTGATTGAAATCCGAAAGAAAGAAAACCGAGCATACAAACAACGAGTCTCGAGAAGAAAACAATTACCTCCAGATTTTCATCACAGTGATTCAAAAATTAAGAATGTTGAGGGTAATCAAATGGAAATTGATGGAAAATTAGATACACATTTGGCCCATTATACAACTGTAGTAATCGTAAATGATAATTCGCTTGCTGAATGCATTCATCTCATGAACGAAATACGTGAAAGTTCTATACAAAAATATACTGCTATTAACACAAATCACAGTGTAAGCAGCCGAAAACCGATCAAGCGTGAAAATGCTGAAACCAAAACTCCTTCAGTAACCGTTGCATCTTCAAGCACCCGAGGAATCGAGGTGTGCCCCAAGAGAAAAAGCTGCAACGTCCCAACAAATGTGAAGGAAAAAGTAGCCAAAATGTCAACAGCAATCAACAGCAAAACTTAACTTACTGTGGCACTCAACGTAAATCCTTGCACGAAAACGACTTGTACTTCTATTATTAACGATTGTATACGATCTGATACGTTGAGTGCAAAAGATGGTGTACAAGAAAATATATCACAAATCCCTGGGAATGATGTACAGTCTGATTTCACTGCTCATATTCCAGATCCTTCTGAAATTACAATGAGAAGTTCTGTAGAAAGGCACCGTTCGGAATGGGCCACTCGAAAGGAAAAAATAAATAGCATTAGACGTCAAAAATACAATGAGTTAAAATTGAAAAACAGTTTTGAAGAAAGTATGGAGGGACATGCTCAGGTCGAAAAAAATACAATCAAAGAAGTGTTTGAATCAGAAGTAGATTTTGCAATGAGTATTGACAATAAGCGCATATTACCGGAAATAGATAATGATCAGTATTTACAAAATAATGCATTGAATAAGCCAAAAAGCCGAACGTATTCGATTGTATCATTGAAAAATCATAGGAATAGAAAATGTGAAGACAGTCCAGCGAATGACAGCAAATCAATAGCTGCCAAGAAAAAGGAGAAATATATGAGTAATTTAGAGGAAAATCGAGTTTCTCAGCGATTAGAATATACTTCAAATATTAACAGTAAGCGCACTTAAAAGCGAAACAGATATGTTCGATCGAAAGTGCATAAAAAAACCACGCTGGCAAAACAGAAAATGAATTCCGCAGAAAAGATATATAGCAAATACAGACGCGTTAAAAAAACTGTTTGTATAACAAATTTGTTACTTTCAAAACAATATTATATTATTAATGTTTGGAAAGCAATCGACGAAAGTTCAATTGAAGGTCGCATACATGCTGAATGGATCATCAAATGGTCTTTCCACACAAGAGAGAAGCTTGTATCAGAATTACGAAAAACCCTAGAATCTATGAAAGAAAAGGTTGAAGTTATTCTAACACAGCTATCACAGTGCGCTGATGCCATAATAGAAGACAAGATATCTATTTTATGTGGCCTTGAAAGAAGACATACACCATCGTCCGAAGCTTATTTCGCTGAAACAGTTTATGAAAAACCTGAAGATTTTCGACAAGCTATAGTCATGAATAAAGAAGGTCGAGCAAGCAATATTTTACCGATAATTAAAAATAGGAAAGGCAACATATCGTGGACTTGTACTTCTTTCTGTAAACCAATAGATAACCACGTCATTAACACGTATCATGACTTCCTTCAAAAAATAAACGGATGTACTTTAGGAAATATTCACAAAGTATTTTCGACAGTTCACAAATGCACCGTTTCACATTACGGTGAAAAACTGGGGCACAGTCGCACATGTTATATGACCCCTATTACTTGCAAGTCACCATTTTTATCTATCGAACTTTTATCACCTCATTTCCCAAGAGTACGAATAATGAAAAGATTATTTTATAAAGCACGGTCGTCATTGCAAAAGTTATATGACATAGACCAAGCTTTGAATACAACAAACATTGACATGTTACGCGATATTGCGACAAAAGCTCAACAAACGTCTAAAACGTTTGAAGTTCAAAAAGAATCTTTAGATTTAAACGATGAGTCCCTAATGAATTCACATAAGGATGCATTCAAATCGTTGACGAAGCGTTCCATCGATACAGCCTGTTTTGATTGTATGTAAACAAATTTTGTTTACATTAAAATTCTTGGAATTGAGATCATAAATCATGTCGGCATGTCTTTGAAATTTGATATTTGTACCACCATTGAACATAAACAAATTTTGTTTACATTAAAATTCTCGGTTTTAGATCATAAATCTTGTTAGCACGTCTTTGAAGTTTGATACTTGTACCGCCATTGAATATAAACAAATTTAGTTTACATTAAGATTTTTGGAATTGAGATCATAAATCATGTCGACATGTCTTTGAAGTCTTTGATACTTATGCCACCATTGAACATAAACAAATTTTGTTTGCATTAAAATTCTTGGAATTTAGATCATGAATCATGCCGGCATGTCATTAATTGAACGCAAAAAAATTTTGTTTACATGATTAAAATCTTGTCGACATGTCTTTAAATTTTGTAATTGTCATCAATGAACGTAAACAAAATGTTGTTTACATGAAAATTCGGAATCATTCGGAATATAAGAAGGGTGTATAAGCTATGTTACACACACAACCGATATTACTTTATTCTTACACGCGCAGTATAAAAACAATTGAATCTTAATTCTAATAAATACTTTTCAATACAGAAAGGATGTATAAACCCCCGATATAAATTCATTCTCTTTTAAAGATAAAAATCTTAGGGCGGGAGCACCTTAGAAATTTGATACTTAATACAAAACATATATTGTGTGCATTAAAAAAATCTTGAAAATTAGTCATTTCTACAGATCATGTAACAGCTATGGAAAAAATGCGATGCGTAAATTGCGTGTGATAAAATAATATAAAAATGATCGCATATAAGATCGTGGAAAGTTCCTGTCGATACGTGTTCGACACTGTTGTTTATCGCTACATCACACGTGCAGCTTAAACTTATTTGCGTCTCAATTCTTGGAATTCTGGATGTAAAAGTAAGGAACGACTACTCTAACTTTTGACCTTGAAAGTTAAAGACTCTTATAAAATTTGAATGTAAGAGGGCGTATAAGCTATATTATGCACATGGTCCATACATCTTTACCGCTACTGACCGCGAAAAAAATCTTCGATTATAAATCTTAGAGCGGAGCGCCTTCGAAATTTGACACCGTTGTTTGTCGCCAGATCTTTCACACGTGCGGTGTAAACAAAATGCGTTGGAATCATCTCGACGGATCGTGCGATAACCTTCGAAAAGTTTTAAATGCCCGATTTTTTTCGCGTGGATTACTGCGTAATAACTGCGAAATATCCCCCACATAATAATGTTGTGGAGCACCCTGTTACGTCATCCTCGTATGTGAGGTGTCTATCCATCCGCCTACCTATGTTGAATTCCAATTCCAGGCAAAAATCGGCCGAGAACTCTGGCCGGCCGTAGCATACTACCAGACTTGTAAAAATACATAAAGGTATGTAGAATAAAGGTCGCCAAATGGTATTTTCATTATATCAACTGGGTATCCATGAAAAATGGTCAAAATTTACCTTGTTTCAGGCTCCAAACTGGTAGGATTTCTTAAGTTCTTAGTATTGTATACGAACCTCTATAACTTCATCAGCTACTTCAAATCCGCCGGTTTTGAATGCCGTTCCATTTGGATTAAGTCCACAAATAAAGACGGCCATTTTATTTCGGTCTTTATGACCAGAAAGAGAAATACCAAGTCCTCTACGATCTTTTTCAAGTTTCACCATTATGACGGTACTGCCGAATCCTCTATACTTCTTCTGGATCTTTTCTAGAAAATAAATACAAAAGTTCCAGATGATATTGAACTTTGTGTTGCCATCATATAAAAATCTTTTTACGATTAGTTGGTACCGATTTACTAAATGGTGCTCATTTGCGGTTTAAACGTTACGTCCCTGGAAGGAGATTTAGTTGAGATCACAGAGTCACCGATTTAGGGTAACATGTCAAAATAACATCAAGTCAAAAGAACTCGTGACAAAATAATATGCAAAAATAACACAGAACAAGAATAACACACAACAAAATGACATACAAAATATTGTAATCGTAACACATTGGTGTTTTGGTTATTATTGTAAAACCATATACAATTAAATCCTATGGTGGTTCAAACCTAAGGTGGTCATGGCCTAAAAAACGGCAAAAGGGCGCGATGCGCCCCGTTGCCCAAACCATCAAATTCTACTATTCGCATCTGAATTTCATACTATTGGGTTGGCAACTAAGTTCTGACTCACTTTAGATACACAGATATATTTATAATTTTATTCTTTATTTAAACATGTCAATCTACAATATAATCACCAGCCGTGAATATGACTTGCATCCATCTAATGGGCAAGGACTGAATGCCGCGCTCCCAAAACTTAGCCCGTTGCTGCTCAAAAAATTCCGAGATTGCGTTTTCGACATGGTCGACGTCTCTGAAGCGTTGATCACGCAGGAAAGTTTTAAGGCCTCGGAACAGGTGATAATCCGAAGGTGTCAAGTTCGGGGAATACGGTGGATATGGAACCGTGGTCCAACCAAACTCTTCCAGTAGCTGGCAGGTGATTGAAGCAATGTTGGGGCCGAGCGTTGTCATGCAATAAGTGCACTTTTCTCCTCTTTGCTCGCATTGCAGCAGCCAATTTGCGAAGCTGCTCGACATATACGTTGGCGGTCACCATCTGTTGTCCAGGGTCACCGTCTGTTGTTCGTAATATATCATTCCGCGTGCGTCCCACCCACACAGCAAAAGCTTTCGTCCGTGGGTCTCTGGTTTGGGCTGAGCTGGCGGTTCTATTTCGCGCGGCAGCCAATAGGCTTTCCATTCATTGTTTTCGTAGAGGATGTAACTTTCGTCTCCAGTCACTAAACTACCAAGAAATGCTTTGCCTTTCGGCTGCAGAAGCAACGCCTGGCATATGGACACTCGGGTAGCCCGATTGCCATCGCTCAACTGATGAGGTGTCCATCTCGCCAGCACTCGCCGATATGTATGTAGCCGGTTCTCGATCGCTGTCCAGATAACCAAACGGCATTAGAACTATGCCAGAAATGCGTTAGTGAGAACGTGCCATTCACGAGTGAACACAAATAACGTAGCCTTCTATGTCGCTATAAAGGTCTATATTCGCCGTTAGGCCATGACGTTATCCTGTGCTCATAAATAATGTTAGAGTGCTGCGATATATAGTCGTAACTCTAACATTAGGCAGTTGCGTTCGAATTCTACAAAAAGTTGTCGGTATCTCTCTGTCACTAAGTAACGCCACAATGCAGCTGTATTCTAATGGCATCCTAGCATCATTGTAACGCTAAAATTGTAGCATCGTTGTAACGCTAAAATGTATTAAAATGCTGATGCTCGAGTGCGAGAAATGCGGCGATTTCCCGCGGCACGTGTAGTGATGTTCGGAAGTCTAGCGGGTGTGGTGGAGTGTTAAGAGTATGCCTAATGCTGTAAACTAACATTTCAATCGAAGTGGATGTAGGCGTTCGGTTTAAGTCGAATTACGTTACAATAAAAATACTTTTAAAAACAGTGAAAATGTCAAAGATGCCTCATGAATCGGTACCTTTTCGCTCGAAAGATAAACGGTAATAATGTTTTATTTCCTTTTTGGCCTCAAATGGATTTTGTGAAGAGTCAATTTCATTAAATTTCATCCCTTTTTTATTAAATGAATAAATTTGGCTTCAAGGGCAATGAATCCATGCAGCCTTCACATGCATCACTTATAGAGTAACTTCATTTACACTACCATGAAGGACACTCTTTTTTAAGTCTGTGTTGATTGACATTCACATCTGCACGCTATATTGCACTGTACATGTGTGAGTTCATACGAATACTTTATATGTATATATTTACACACTGGCATATGCACATTAGACCGATGTAAACCCCATTTCCATGCTCAACTTGGTGCCTTCTTAAAATAATAATGAAATCAAAGCACTGTAAAAAAAAAACATTAGCTCAAAGATCTTGCGTCGAGGTCAATGAGAGTCGCAAGATAGAGGTTGTTCTCTCGAAGGTTCGATGATGACGTCGCGCGTCTCTTCTCGAAGGTTCGACGATGACGTCAAGGTCAATGAGCGTCGCAAGATAGAGGTTGTTCGTTCTCGAAAGTTCGATGATAACGTCACGCGTCTCTTCTCGAAAGTTCGACGATGACGTCGGGGTCAATGAGAGTCGCAAGATAGAGGTCATTCCTTCTCGAAGGTTCGATAATGACGACAATGTTATTGAGGATCAGGGTCAGCGGAGGGTAATGAGGGCGACAAGATGACAGGATGTTTATACTGCACGTGTGAAAGATGTATCGGTATATAACGGTATCAAATTTCAAACACGCAGTGACAAGATTTATAACATAAACAGAATAAGGTGATATCGGCTGTGTGCGTGATATAGCTTATACGCCCCTCTTACATGCAAAATGTATAATTCCAAAAAATTGGACGCAAATAATTTTGTTTATATTCCACGTGTAAAACATTAAAAACGAATATTCGAATAACATTATTCTGAAAATTATATTCAACAGACACTACCATCAGAAGTAATTAAATATTGCAGAACGTTTATGGTTAAAGTAGTTAGTTTACATGCTTTTTATGCAGTAGTAGTGGGGAGTAATAAAAGTTCCAAGTTTCTAGAAGCTTCCAAGAGGTATAAAAGCAAAATTCTTCGTTGGATGACAGTCAGTCATCAACATGGATGAATTAAGTCCAGACCAGTTGCAACAATTATGCTGTTTTCCACCATACTTCTGCGATTATGAGGATGCTGTACACAAGTATTTTGGAGACGATCTACCGGATGCAGTCTACGAGTTTCTCAACGACATAGTAGAGTTTCAAAGAAATTTGAGAAAAGTGAAATGCGAGCAAGAGGGCGGCACCGGCAGCAACGATCAACTACCTTGTGCACAGTGCAAGCGTACACATAAATTAATCGACATTATCGATAAATACGTCCGATGTTTAAATAATGATGTTTCTGAAGTAATTAAAAAATTGTTTCAGTTAAAATGTAACATAGAGGCAAATTCATATGGATCCTTAGAGGATAAACCGGTCAATGATGTAATAGATTTTGCTCGAAATTTACATAATCAGGTGAAGCATTTAAAGGAGTTCGTAGAGATAATTCGAATACCTAAAGTGAAGGAATAATGTAAAAAAAGTCAATAAATACTTTTCATATGAAATTTTTATTTATTTTCATAAAAACCTGACACTGTATTCCAGCAAATTTTGAGACACAAAATATTCATAAGACATATACTTATTAAAAATATATATATTGTAACGCTTTTCCCGTCAAGCGTTTCAAATTATATCTGCTCTCGATACTTTCTGGACGCCAGTTTAAGATAATTCTTAAACAAATTTTATTTGAAATTATCGAGAACAAAATAATAAGGTTTCCTGGTCGTAGCTGTATTTTAAACCAATGGTGGTAGAGGGGCTGGGTCAATTACACAAAATAAATATTCGCACCAACAATCCAACTCCGGAATTACAATAGCTTTTATTATTCAATGACATTAAAATTTTGAATAAAATAAGATCTCCGGAAAAATTTTATATGAACATTCAATAATTTAAAAGAATTTATAATTTTTAAGTGTTCGAAAGTAATATTATAACAAAAATATTTGCCTTTCGGCTCGATATTATAACAATTTAACTTACAACTATGGATCTCGAGATTGAGCTAAATCAAATACTAGAATTCCTCTCGGCAATTCAAAATAAAACTTTAACAACGACAATTCGCGAACGTTTTAAATCGCGGGACAAGACGTTACTAGAATTTTCCAAACGCGTACGTACCCCGAAACAATATCGCTCTTTTAAATCCCAAAATTCACAAAATATACTCGCGAGTACAAAACGGTACGAAATCACAACAAAACAAAATGAGAGCGAAACGACGGCTCACCGCTACGGTTTCAGAGATTGGAAATCCGGAAAAGGACCACGGATGCTTCCACTCGATAATTCCGATGGCGTCGGGGTCTTGATCAAAGACGGCTACGGCTTGAGAAAAGACGTCCTCCGGCGCTGCTGCCCAAAACTCGAGTCCCCGATAATTTTTCCCAAGCGCGATTTCGCGGATTAGGGTCCTAACCCCCCACCCTTCGCCTACTCACGGGAATCTAGAATTTTCTCGAACCTCCGCCCTCTCCTGTTATTATTCGCCAACTATATTTAAATTACGAGTGTGAATTCGAAACGGGCGCTACGCTGATCAACGATGACTGTCGATACGTCCGAGGTTTACCGAAGATCCCCGATGCTGACTGACGCATCGTCGAGTTCGACAGCTCTGGGTGAGGGCTTCGAGCTAGCAACCCTCGCTCGATATGATTTTTCGCGCGCCGTCGATGACCTTGACGACCGAAACTTCTCAAGCCTTCCCTCTCAATGATACGACACTTCTGACAATGATGATAATTCCGATGTTCTCTCTCTCTCTCTCTCTCTCTCTCTCTCTCTCTCTCTCTCTCTCTCTCTCTCTCTCTCGATGTTTTTCGATGTATGAGACCGTCGTTCGCTCGTATAAAAAAAATTATAAAATAAAAGAAATTGATAATCAATAAATACGCTAGCATTTGGCCCTTATAGATAAGCTCGAGAGCAATTCGTCAGCGACGAAAAACGCTCCTTTCTCGTGCCGTGCCAATTGTCAACCAATTTGTGACGTGGGCAAAATTACCACGTCACAATATATATATATTTTCAATCGGTAGGTTCGAGAATCCAATTTTTTAGCAACTGAACATTTCGGTTAGCACACAATTGAATTTGAATGCATTTTCATGATGTGGGCATCCAGTATTTGATTGTTTCTGCATCTTTGCAGCGACGGACAATCAAACATTTCAAGATTGGCAATGCGTTCGGATCCTTCCAATAAAAAAATCGCCAACCATTCTTTCTTCTCTGAACCCTTCGCGTAGATAGTTCTAGCATTGTGTAAAATGCTTCGGATAATTCCAGTTGCAGCGTTATAGGCTACAGAACCAAAGTTCCAGAGTATTCCATGGAAATTGCGTGTCAGCCATGCGTTTGTACATTTGTATTTTACTGGCAAATTGTTCTACGCGCAGGGTGCTTCAAAGAGCAGTGTCAAAGGTGTGTAATCGGTAAAGGAAATAACAGAAAATTCTTTGAGCACAAATTCGTTGATGGGTTTCTTGAAACCCTGTAGGTCGACCACGTACTCCATCTCTCAGCCACGACTGATCTGAGGAGCGCTTAACTAATATCTTTATATCAACATTTTTAACCCCACCACGAATTAAAAACTATGTATTTTTTATTTTTCATGCCAATTTCTTGACATTTCCACTGATTGAGTTATATTCTATTATACGATCGTGTAATATCAAGCAATAAGCCGGGGTTTGAGGAGGAAAAGGATTCGTCGAATCACATTCTAGTCGAATGTCAACCAGTCCAGATTTCAACGATTCGTTCTGCTTTGAACAATCAATGACAATGAGTAGCACGTACTTCAAAAGTCACCTTTACTGATCTGTGGTTCAGGCTCCTTCCCATAGTACGATGCCTGGAAATTGGCATACATATCGTAGAGTAGAGCATACTGAATATGGTCAATGTCAAGATTTAAATTCCCATATGGATAACTCTGTGAGTTGAGAAAGAGTTTGACGTCTCTGATGTTACAATGATCAAAGTGACTCGCATTCTTAGTAGGACTATTTTTTCGCGCAGCCTGGAATCCCACAACAACGTATCAAGGCTTTTCGAGTTGAGTAGAGGTTTTCACAACCCAAACGTGTTTTGTAGCTGTAGATATTAATGGGTACTCGTACAATTCCCACGCACGAAAACTTATAGGAATAGATGAATCTTTGGAAATGTAATTTAAGAGTTGATGTATGGTATCATCCATTCGATCTTTGAAAGAGTAATTTTGAATTGCTTCGCTGCAGCAGCATCCCCAATAGTTTATATAGTAGCATTCGTATCAGTATTTGCCCGTGTCAAAATCACCTCATGTTTGGCATTGATGACAATTCTGCGATAGTCCTCTGCAAAGCCCAGTAGCATACTCAGAGGTATGATGATGTCAAAGTAACCAGTATAATCGGTTATCAATGCTTCTTCATCGCTCATCCAGCCAGCATTTTCCATCACAGGCTTCTGACCAGGATTCTGAGAGATGTAGTTTTTCATGAGAGTTGTGAGACCAACATTTTTACTTCGACCGATCTCCACAGCATTCAGCTCGTAGCGAATTCCCTCAAATAAGTAACAGGTAGTATGCTTCACCAATTTTGTTGCAGTAACGGCAGATTACCCATCAGCTTTTGTCAATCTACCGTATACATGCAATGAGCTCTTGCTTGGTAGTAAGCACAAATCCTGATGCTGAACGGCGATACGAATTTCATCGTTGTTGTTGAAGGTTGCTAATGCGAATGGTTGATACTCATGAGTCTCATAATGCGCAATGGACTCGTCAAAGATAATTGGCTTTTGAGTTCTTAGGATCTCTTCCATGGTAAAAAGCAAAAAATTGTGATGCAGCAAACACGTATTTTTACTTTCCTCGAGGTTTCAGACCCAGACTCTTCAGAAACCGAATGTTTTTACGTGTTAGCTTTTTGAGAGGTACTCGACGACTGTTTCGCTCTGGGCATGCCTGTTCAATTTTGTAACTTCCACCACCTTTTGGTTCAAAAACAATGCTCATTTTTATGATTTTACGTGCAGTCTAATCGCTATAACCTCACGTCGAAAATTCACCAATTCACCGTACTGATATATGAGTTTTAGCTGTAGATTATGTATGGATTGTACAGTTATAGGAAGGTAAGTGATGTGTGATGGCACTTCAACGATCTTGTATCCTGGTGGGACAATAGGGAAAAATTCATGGATAGTATGCACTCGTTGACCGTTGATATACGCTTCTGCAGTTATATTACACTCGACTCGTAGTGAATTGATTTTGAGTATGGTGACTGGTAAGTCAGATTTATGAGTAATATTGGCTTGAAGGATGCGTGGTGTGAAACCCAACAATCGTCCAATAGAATCGCTTGGTTCGAAATTGATATTAAGATTGCACTTGATTTCACTGCACAGAGTATTATTATTAGGCTTTAAATTGACGATGATGTTACGATCGGAGAGCGCTTTTTGCAGACAATTTTCAGGATCTTCAATTTCGCAACTTCCAGTTGGTATAATGATGATCTTCTTGTCTACGTAGAACTTGTTATTTCCCACGTCTATATTAGGAATAGAGTTGAAGGTCAGCAGCTCAACGAGACCCAAAGTATAATTTTTTAATGGTGACAACTCAATTGGAGGAAAAAAGTAAGCCTGGAGTATCGACGATGTGCCCGACAGTGTTAGCGTAAAAGAATCATCCATCGTGTCTGATG
Organism: Rhimphoctona megacephalus; assembly: GCA_963989365.1. Lineage (NCBI taxonomy): Eukaryota > Metazoa > Arthropoda > Insecta > Hymenoptera > Ichneumonidae > Rhimphoctona > Rhimphoctona megacephalus. Next base: position 2,573,510 of record OZ022423.1, read on the forward strand.
TTTAACTGATACCAGGTATCATGTGATAGCTCATTTTATAGTTCTCCATTTAGAAACTTGAGACACAAGTGTCCGCACATTACTGTGTCATAATCCTGATATTTTTTATGATTGTAATTTACGGTGCTACCAACACCGAGATATTTCATTAAATCTGGCGGTGGTTGCAGGTTGCCAAAGCTATCGAAATAAATGACTTTGTTGTTCTTTCTCTCGTATGCAACCCAATGTGTGCCAGGACCTTCTTTATCATCGAGGTTCACCATAGCTGATTCATATTTTCGAGGTCCGCCCTTGGGCAATGCATTTCTCATATAAACACCACGAAAATGAGGAATTTGCATGTTTTTAGCAAACCTTGATAAATCGTAATCAGTGAGTGCTCGATGTGGTAGCCTTATACGTTTTTTAGACGGAGACCCATCCCATTTTTATAGGGTTCGAGGTACAGTCCTTTGCCCAAAGCAATCGTCTCTATTGCATTATTATGGCGCTTACTCTATTCGAGAGTAAGTTTCGCAGCATTGGCATCATTTACAGCTTTAGCAATGCCCGCTGCGCCACCAGCAAGAGCTCCAGTGGCACTCAGTCCAGCAAAAATGGGTATAAGAAACGCCAAGAATCCTCCGATTTTGGGGGGTACAGGCAGGATCCGAGGTGATTACCACCAGCATTTCTCACATCTCTTGGGCGCCCTCTATGGCTGATTTCACAGCATTGGCACCCGGCATCATTGAAGCTTTTGCCGCTCGAATAATACGCTTCAGTGACACTTTCTTCTTCTTCTTAATGCCCATACCGAATTTGGTTTTAGCTTTCATCGTATTCGGAATAGCCCAAGCCGTTGCCTTTTCACCAAGATTCGCGTCTTCAGCGAGAACACGTTTCCAAGCCTTCTTCTCGAGGATTCTATCTGTGTGTCGAGCGGAGAGGTTATCTCGATTTTTTGCACGTAACGTCAAGCGGATTGATTCCCGGATCATCTCGTGCAAGTCTCTTTGCCAATTTAGTACCAGGACCGCAATATTGGTATCCCGGTACGTGTAACTCGACAGGAAGCTTATTAATCAGATCGTTTACAAATCCTTTGCCGCGCTTATGCACGATCATCACGTAACAGCGAATCGTTCAAGACTGAGCAATGGTTTCTTCGGAACATTCTATTTATATTTCTTTTTATCCTATTTCTTTTTATCGCCTATAATTCCATATCGTCCAGGATCGACTTTTCCTGCAAATGATTGGCTTCCCGTGATCTTCCCAACATTCACATCAGAGGGACTAGAAGGAGGACACCGTTGATCCACCTCTTCTGCAAATTTTTTCAAGCTTTTAGCGATGGGATTGGATGAATCTCCTGAATTGCTCATGTCGCTCTGCACACGATCCTATTCGTAGAAAGTACAAAGTGATACCGAAATAAAATTTAGATGCAAGTTATACTTATATCATCGTCCTTTTATAAAGGTACCATACATGCATTAGACCTCAGTCATTCTCAAGATGAGGTTCAGTGATCAGTCAATGAAACTACCAATGAAGAATTTTGACGTGCTTGTACAACAGAATGTGGGAGAGAGACATCATGGAGATTTGTTGCCAAGCAGCGTGCGTGCAGTATTTTGCGGTCCATCTAATTGTGGAAAGACTAATGCTCTTCTCACCCTTATAACACATCCTAATGGCTTGAGATTTGAGAATGTATATGTATATTCAAAATCGCTGAATCAAGCGAAATACAAGTTTCTCAAGCGTCTACTCGAAACTGTGAAAGGAGTGGGATACGTCCCTTTCGCGGATCATGATCAAGTAATCAAACCGGAGGACACTAAGCCAAACTACATTATGATTTTCAACGATGTGGCCTGTGAGAAACAGGATAACATGAGAGCCTTCTTTTGCATGGGTCGGCACAGAGATGTTAATTGCTTCTATCTGTGTCAAATATATGCGCGTATTTCTAAACATCTCGTACGCGATAATACTAATCTACTGGTGTTGTTTCGCCGGGATGAAATGAACTTGACGCATATCTACGATGACCATGTCAATACCGATATAACATATACGCAGTTTAAGGATCTGTATTCGTTGTGCTGGAACGAAAGTAAATATGGATTTGTTGTGATAGACAAGGACCTAGAGCTGAATGAGGGTCGCTACAGGAAGGGTTTTCACTGTTTTATAAATTTGCAATCTCGAAAGACATAAGCGCAGTCGAAGTCTAATCTCAATAGTGTCAATATGCAGAGTACTGACCTCAATAAGTAGAAAAACGTATTACGTCAAATCGCAAGCGTGAGCAATGCGATTCGACGCAAACACAGAATGATAAAATTGGGGAAGATCACAGCGGATAAGGAGCTGAGCGAAGTTTTCAAACCCGTGGTAACTCCATTGCAAAAGCTAGTCGATCAATCGGTAAAGCTGGAAAACACTAAGAAGGAAAAGCTGAAACAAGAAAAGGAGCAAGCCGCTTGGAAAGAAAAGAATGCAGCCTTGAAGGAAGAGGAGGGTGATTTGGATAATACATTTAGAACTGCGCATGACGATGATGACGATTATGAACAACAAATATTAGATTTATCTTCCGATAAGGATTCATCGTCCAACAAGGATTCATGGTCTGGCAAGGATCCATCAGTTTTGCAAGAAACATCTAAAGTATCTCCCATTGAACCGCTTGTACAGCAGTACCTACGAATGTTCGAGACGAGTGAAAAAAAGAGCTTGATGATTCGTACGGTGTTCGACAAATGAGGGGAGGAGTCCTGATGATTGGCCATTCACCAGTAACTTTCAACAATGGGCGCTTGTCAGTTAAAAACAAGACTTACAAACTATCCCCCGGTTTGCTCGAATTGATATTCAAAAAGTCTCCGAACAGAGAAATCGTATCTGCAACAGATATGGATAATTATTGTGCAATTGTTACTAGCACGTATGCACATCGAAAGTACTATAGACCCAACGAACCCATTCGCATGAAAGGCATTAAGTACAAAAATGTTATTGCGAATATGCTTCTATCACCGAGGCGAAAAACGGGTAAAGCACTGCCATGCTATATGGTTGCGAAAAGACGCAGAAAGATGGATTATTGGGACGATCCTAATGAGCTAGTGAACTACGACTGCTCCTTGCCTCCCAATCAGCTGGGAACTTTAGTCATTCCAACGAAATTTTTTCAATCATTGAAGAGTTGCGTGAAACTGAAATCATTTATTAGACAGTACGCACTCCTCGGATTTATTTGAGTCATGAGTGTCGACGTGTTTGGTCGTCAATTGTCGAGGATTAAGAGTATTGCCAGCAGTGGTCGGGGTCCTTCCGGCGAAGGATTCAAAATTACCGCCGATGGTCAATATGACATAGGCAATAGAAGATTGTGCAATGTAGCTGCTGCTATCGAACAACACGATGCTGTATCTGTTGAAGTGATGAGAAGTGCTATACAGGAAGAAGTTAGACTTGTATACGCCGTTACATCATCCCTGCGAGATAATGTAGATGATCATGAGATAATGTTTCATGGTCTCGAGACACAGTTTCAAGAAAATATTAAACAGCAGCGTATGGACAGTGAGACGGTACAAGAACTCATTGCGCGCAACTCTCAGCTCATTGCTCATTTGGAAGAGGGACTGAAAACATTCGAGAAAGTTAATTCCAACGGCGACTGTAAACTGATGATTCATAGCCTTGAATCCCGTGTGAAATACGCTATAAAAGATCTCGGATCTGCGATCAAAGCTCAACAAGTATTCACACTCCGTAATTCCCAAATAATATCCTAATTGAATGATCGACTTGTTGCGCTAGAACATGGAGAAAGCAACAATAGAAGAAGAGCTTCATAGACCGGCTCGAAAAAATTATCCGCGTCGCCATGTTGTCATGCCCGGATTGGATAAGACCTGGCAGGCCGATCTCGTCGATATGACAGCATAGACGCAATCCAACAACGGTTACAAGTATCTACTAACAATCGCAGATATTTTTTCAAAGTATGCTTGGGTCGTTGCAACGAGAACGAAGAGTGGCAAAGATGTTACAAATACTATGGACTCTGTACTTGCAAAAGGTCGTGTACCGAGGAAATTGCACGTTCATCGTGGGAAAGAGTTTTATAACAATCAATTTAAGCTCTTCTCCAACGCTATGGAATCAGTATGTATTCAACCTTCAGCAATATGAAAGCATCAATATGTGAACGCTTTAACCATACACTCAAGGGTAAAATGTGAAAACAATTTACTCAACGAGGATCGTACAAGTGGATCGATATTGTGGAAGATTTGGTATTGGTCTACAATAATACCAAACATCGTACAACTGGAATGAAACCGAATGACGCCACCGTTCGGAATGAAAAAAGTATCTTGCTGCGTATCTATGGAAAATTTCAAGTAAATCGAACGCGAAAAATAAAATTTAAGGTTGGCGATAAAGTTCGAATCAGCAAGTACAAGCACGTTTTTGAGAAAGGCTATACCCCAAACTCGACAACAGAAATATTTACAATGAGTCAAGCCGTAAATACCGATACCGTGATGTACAAGCTCAAGGATTATCAAGATCAACCGATCGTGGGTGGCTTCTATCAAGGGGAACTCACAAGCGTCAAATATCCAAATAACTTACTTCGTGGAAAAAGTTGTGCGAAAACGTGGAAACAAACTGCTTGTAAAGTGGCTAGGTTTCGATAACTCTCACAACAGTTGGATCAATGAATCTGATTTGCAATATTTTTCATAACGAATTCCATAATTTTTTTATTTTTTTTTATATGTAATAGTAGAAATAAAAAGTAAAAAAAAAGATGACTGTGTGCTTTTTATTATCGATTATTACAGCTGTTCCATGACTCCTTGACCGTGACACTCTACCGTCTCCCTCTCTGGGTCACTGTGCTTCCCGTATATTCGTAAACAAGCTCTGAACAGTAAGCATTAGTAGATAGGTCATATATCTTTTGTAAACACAGGTCCCGATCAAGATCAATGGCATATATATATATATATATATATATATATATATATATATATATATATATATGAGTAGATCCATTGGTTTTCGAGCATTTTCTCGGGAGGGGTCTTTCGAATTTGCTGAAAATTGGGTACTTCAAAGTACCTTAAAAACTATCGCCAAATACCAAATTTCAACTATCTAAGTGCCCAATGTCATGAGAACCAGCCTTTTAAAAGTCTAAAAATCACCATATTTAGCCTCTCTTCAAAACGATGATTCACGAAAACCTCACGTTCAAATTGAATGATACAAGCCACATTTTGTTCAGTATGCCATCTAGTTTGTAGAAAAAAAATTTGAGTCACCTAAGCCGAAAGGCCTTTTATCCCGACTACGTTAAATAACTTGAAATTTTCAATAATATGATGATTTTAAAATTGTCGCCACAAATTCATTTTTAATCTCACTGACTTCTAGCATGGCTCATTTTTTTCGTTCTTTTATACCCTTCAAGCGAATGCGGCTAAAAATGTCATTTGCGTAAAGGAACTCAGAGATATTTCATTTCAAAGTTAGTCATTTTTGAAATATTACGAAAAATCGCTGACTTTTACCTTACACTACGCATTTCTATCAACTTCAATCGTTACCAAAATTTAGGTGAGAGTAGTTTTTTATATCTAGAACGACTCCCCTTAAGGAATTTCTTGGCCCGAACTTCCATCACTCTCTACAGCCTGCTGAAGATCACAATAATTCTGATTACTTTTGAGTTAAAAAATTAATAATGCAGTGTTCATTACTTTTTTTTTGGAGATTATTTTACGCACATTTCGATAGGGTCAAAGCAAGAAAATAATTTTTATACGTGAATACAAGAAGCCAAAATTTGTCGCAATTTCCTTTCAATGCAGGTCATCGCTTTTATGCTAATCTGATTTTATAAATGTGAATGCTGGTAAATTTAAACCCCACTCATTGGGTTATTTCCTTTTATTTAATTCGATTCAGAAACACAAGAATATATAAAACTCCAAATGGAAATTTCCATTTACCTAAATTCATTCGGGAGCATCAAATGTATACTAGATTTAATTAATATTTTTACGATTATATCAATACACATGAAAAATCCAATGTTTACGCCACACACAGTCTACACAATATCCACTTCGTTGACGCAGCCCAATTTAAAAAGACTGAGGTTATAATTGTATCAATTGAGGAATTGAGGTTATACTACACTTTTGAATTGAAGTTATGAGAGGTGTTGACATGGCATATATATATTACAAAATTGTACTTTGCGGTCGCAGCGCCTCTCATTTTCTCACGATTTTTGGGTACACTTCTTGTACGGTGTACTCACTCCTTCTCTCTAGTCTCCCTGGCCTAGAAACCGGTATCCAGGAGTATCATAAAGAGACACAGCTCACCAATAGGGACCGTGCGTGAGCTATAGAGAGCAGCACCACCGTCGATGTGCGCGCTCTCTCGTGTCTGAATGTGCAATTTGTGCGGTGTTATTTTGGCTTTGTATGATAGGAATAAAGACAAATTTTACGATTAATAATGTTAAAAATGAGCAATTAAGGTTTTCAGCTCGTGATTAACGATCGTGCTGGGGGCTAAAATTATATAAAAATTTTTTAAAAATGTGGCTCAAGATATATCTCAAATGTCATAGAAACACAAAGCACGGGCGACGAATCGGCCATATAATTCATTCCGTTTGTTTCTCTCTCTTTCATGCGAAATGGGCAGCGCTCTCGTGAAAAGAACAGTATTTAAAAAATGGTCAATCTTCTCGAAACCAAAATGGTGTGTGAGAGCTGCCCTGCATTTACCAATATCTTTTTGATGAAGCAAAACAAATAAATCAATTTTGTAACGTAAATCAATTAAAAAATCTTGTCGCCCGCGTATACGCGCTTGATTACTTAACACTTAGCTAATGTAGAAATTGCCCACTTCGTGGTGTTGTAAGCACCACGCACGGCCCCTATGGGGTTTGAGTAGATACACTCGAATAATTATTGCTTTTTTCACTGATAACTAGATGATGCGAATAATACATTACTTATTTTACGAAAATTATTCAATTTTAAATTATGAGAAAATAACTTTTCTGAACGAATCTAAACAATGAGATTCGTAAAAATTAAGAGCTTGTCTATCATAATTGGAAAAATGTATGTATTTTAATTGAAGTATTGAAAAGATGTTTTTATTTTAAAAGAAATAAACATAAAATAATTTAAAGTAAAAATTTTGACTTAAATATGCTTTTTATAACGTGATAATAATGTTAAAAATTTCTTTACAGTTTTTAACGCAATATTAGCTTAAATTTAGTGTGACCGTATTGAAATGTACGTAAAATAATCTTCAAAAAAAAGTAATGAACACTGCATTATTAATTTTTTAACTCAAAAGTAATCAGAATTATTGTGATCTTCAGCAGGCTGTAGAGAGTGATGGAAGTTCGGGCCAAGAAATTCCTTAAGGGGAGTCGTTCTAGATATAAAAAACTACTCTTACCTAAATTTTGGTAACGATTGAAGTTGATAGAAATGCGTAGTGTAAGGTAAAATCAGCGATTTTTCGTAATATTTCAAAAATAACTATCTTTGAAATGAAATATTTCTGAGTTCCTTTACGCAAATGAAATTTTTAGCCGCATTCGCTTGAAGGGTATAAAAGAACGAAAAAAATGAGCCATGTAGAAGTCAGTGAGATTAAAAATGAATTTGTGGCGACAATTTTAAAATCATCATATTATTGAAAAATTCAAGTTATTTAGCGTAGTCGGGATAAATGGCCTTTTGGCTTAGGTGACTCAAATTTTTTTTCTACAAACTAGATGGCATGCTGCACAAAATGTGACATGTATCATTCAATTTGAACGTGAGGTTTTCGTGAATCACCATTTTGAAGATAGGCTAAATATGGTGATTTTTAGACTTTTAAAAGGCTCGTTCTCATGACCTTGGGCACTTAGACAGTTGAAATTTGGTATTTGGCGATAGTTTTCGAGGTACTTCGATGTACCCAATTTTCAGCAAATTCGAAAGACCCCTCCCGAGAAAATGCTCGAAAACCAATGGATCTGCTCATATATATATTGTAACGGGGCATACTCTCCGGAGCCCCGCTACCTCCAGCGACGCCATCTACCAGAAATATCTGTAACAAAATATATAAATAATAATAACAATTTTCAACAAATTATTCAATAATACAATAAACAAACAATAGAGGGACTTGTTTCTTATATACAATAACTAGGGTACGGGATGATAAATAAGAGGATAAATGGAAGGAAGAGAATTCTTATTCTGCTTTTCGATACAAGATCCAATACGTATTCCTGACCGAAACGCTAGTGGGCACCTAAACAGAATTTCTGTTAGAAGGAGTTAACGAAACGTTGAGTGAAGGAATTAATTGAGGAACTTAAGGAAAGGAAAATAGGAATTGTGCGTCCTTTCGATACAAGATCCGATACGGATTCCTGAACGAAACGCTAGTGGGCACCTAGACAGATTTTCTGCCATAAGGAGTTAACGAAACGTTGAGGAAAAGAATTAATTGAGGAGATTAAGAAAAAGGAGTACAAAAAGTTCCTAATCGAACGACGAGAGCCGGAGAACTGACTCGGCGGTAAAACAAAGGCAACGTTGCTTATACAGCCAAGACAGCGCTTAAGCGATCGCCTTTAGATTTGGAATAAGGATAAAAAGGGATTTATTAATGATGATAAATTAAAAACTTACCAGAAATAAATCCAATCCTGCCAAAACCAGTTTGTTGAGAGCGTAGAAAGCGTAGAGAGCGGACCGTTCATTTGTTGCTTAAAGATTTCTTGTAGATTTTCCTTTTCGATCTGGATCTCCTTCGGGACGTATCTGCCAGGGGATTTCAAAAAGTATTAATAAAAATAATAGAAATAATAAATTGAGGAACTGGGAAGGGAGTAAGGATCTCAAGGACCGGGAGTAAAGATTTAAAAATCTCAGAAAGAGGAAATTGAGAGTCGGAAAGATTCTCCAGACTCAACAATTTAGAATTGGGAGGGTAGACGGAATCACTGCAAACTGCGTCAGTTTGAGTAAATTAAGGAAAAGGAATAAAATAATAAGGAATAAGGAACAAAAATCGTGTCACAGCGGTGACGGCTCACACACACAACAACACAACAACAGAAAACGGCGAGAAAAACGAAAATTGTATTCGAAAAACACAGTAACTGCACACTTTTGTCCAAAACAACAATAGAAACAAACGCGAGTCCAAGATAACACTCATATTTATTGAATTTGTTAATAATTTTAAAATTAAGTCGAGCGGAAGTCACAACGGTGACCACACATACACAACAACACTACCGTATCACGAAATAAAACGCAGATAAATCACAAAATAGTACCACAATTAAAACAACACTTCACAAATTTGTTTAATGCACATACACGAACAAACGCGGCGTCATTAGAACATTGAAATTTTAATAATTGTATAATTATCGCGAAAACAAAATCTGACTCGAACGCGAGAGACACACGTACACGGGGGCAGCCATATTGTCAAGCACGGATCGAAAATATCATCGATCGGGCTGTCGATCCGTGGCGCCACAGTATAAGCGGAGAATTATCTAAAGTCACCAGCGTAACTAGAAGGCATATGCTCTGAAGTTGCCGCGGTCAGAGAACTAGGGAAATTTATCGAGAATATTCTCACAATCACCGCGCATAAATTATTGTACATTAGAATTTAAGAATATTATTATTGTAAATGGGAAATTGGGGGTTGAATGAATAAACATATATTTGTAAATGATTTATTCCTAACATACGGTTTTAATTAATTTATTCCTTATTCGAGTCCTGAACCTACATAAAAATTATATTGAAAATTCCACAAACGTTTCAATATATATATTAGGGTGGTTCAAAAAAAATCGATATTTTTTTTTCGCGGGCCTCAACGGAAATTGTTAGTACATTATGAAAAATTAATTTTTGCAAAATTTAAGTGGTCTAAAAAATTTTTTAGATAGTGCTCAAGCGACTTTTTGGTATTTTAAAATAATTTTTGTTGATAATCTCGGCATGAAAATTCTTTTGTTTATTCTCATAGCAGGAAGTGTCAGTGCTTGATGAAAGTGTTATTCGTTCAAAATTTGGACGCTCTGAAAAAATTTTAACAGCTGCCACAAATAATTTTTTCACATTTTTTTTTCAATTTTCGGCTAAAAATCACGAAACAATCGAATCTTTCACTACATTAGTTAATTCTTTATTTTCTCTCATAATAAGAGATATAAGTATTTGATGAAAACATAATATTCTTCAAGCATTAATACTCCAAAAAGTTTTTTCAATTAGCTCAATCGATTGCTTTCCATTTTCTTATGTATTCAATTAAAAATCATGATAAATGATAACAGAATGATTTCGAGCTATGCGTTAAAAAATATGTATTCTAGTATGTGGCATAAAAGAATTGAAAAACTTAATTCAGCATCCCACTAAACGGCTTTACATGAATTGCTATTTGCAGAACGCTGTTAAAAAAAAAAAATACGCAGTGTCTAGTCGTCCGGATACCGAAAAAATTTTCCGTTACATTTGAAAAAACTTTGAATATTCCCCACTATAGTTGAAGGAAACTAAGTATTCCCCGCTGTAATTATAAATTTTCATTCATTTTTCATCTATCAAAATCCATTGAGAATCATTTTCCCGGACGAGTTATATGCGATTATTCGTCCAGATATAAATGAAAACTATCATAAATTGTATATCCGAATGGATTACGTACAAATTACGTACGATGGAGTTTCAATATACCATTATACTGTAGAAAAGTTAATTAGAAAAGTTTAATAAAACAATTATAATCGCATTCTCGACAAATATCTGGACGAATACCAGTCTTGTATTCGTCCGGTAACCGGACGGCTAGACACAGCCAAAAAAATATACCCCAATGCCAGAAACTCTATAATCATTTCTTGGATGAAATTCCTGGTAGAATAGAGAAAAAAATAACGTCATAATTATTTATTCTTTTATCAATTACAAAACATTAATTTTGCTGAAATACGACGTACGATTCTTCTTACCATCCTATTTTGAAGATTTGGGCCACTTGTTATAGGCCAGCAAACCTGGACAACGTTTCGCAAACAAGCTCACATTTTTTATTTCAGTACATTCTATACAATTAAAAATCTTTTCTTCCGTCCATTATATATTTATTATATTATGTTGAGTGTAAAAAAAAGTTCGATGTCAAAATATTGTTACAGTAACGTCCAAACAGAAACCATGCAATTCGCTTTTTTTCATCACTAATTTTTTCGTTAACTTCTGCTTATATTTTCTCTGCTTCTAGGCTTAATCCTTCAAAGACACATGAGATAGATTCACCCCAACCTATTCGATGATTAATTAAAAAACCTTCCGTCTTTGTATCAGAGCTTCATAAATATTATTCGTTGAGATGTAAAATAATGCATTCAACGTTTTGTCAAAGAGCTTTTCATTCAACGATTGAGTTTCGATTCGTCACCTGGTATTTACATTCCTGACCGTCTAACAAGTGTGAAAAATATGCGTGTGCTGTTTTGAAGTAAACAAGGTCATACGAACGCGTGCGATACAAACCGCGGTACTGTTGAAGCTACAGCGCCATTGTTTGTTTCACTGTCGGTAAGTTTTCTTTTCGCGATTCAATGAATTGTTTCCAGTAGTTGTTGTAGTGAGGCACATGTCGATAAACGAAAAAAATGTAACGTGAAAAATGGCTGCGCATTTTGACGATAGTAAGAGTCGTCAAATTTATTTAGTCAGGACGGAAATCGAAGAAATTGTGAAACGAAAATTACCCACAAATAGGGAAGCTTTGGGTCTATTTTCTTATTACTATCAAACTCTTAAATTTTTTATCCGAGAGAGTGCACAAAAAGTTATCGGGGAAGTAAACAACATTTGGAGCGAAACCGGAATACAAACGTCTCGACCTTGCGTCAATATTTAAAAAATCACAAAATTGCGCTTGGAGTGGACGGCATTAAAAAAAAATCATTTACGGGAAAATCCAACTCAAACGTTGAATGAAAATGTCTTTCAAAAATAGTTGGATGCATTATTTGACATTGCAAAAAAAAATATTCACAACAGTCTCGCATAAAGACAAAAAGAATTTTTGATTGATCAACGAACAAATCGAAGAGAATCTATATCATGGATTACTAAAGAATCAAACTTGGAAACGGAGGAAATTTCAGCAAAAGTTAACAATGAAATTGGTAATAAAAATAAGTCGAATTAATTGGTTAAGGGCAACTATTTTTCAACTGCATCTTCGAAGTAAGCACGTAAGTTTGTAGATACTCGTATGCTATTATCTGGAATACATGTTTTCAAACACATCTTTTGAAATTGTTCTATTTTTTATTATCTTTCGACATACTTTTTAGCTAGAAGTACAAGAAAATAAGAATCCGCTTAAGTTAGCTTAAAAAATGTTTTGAAGTAAAAAGTTTTGAGAAAATAGTCTCATTAAATATTTACGACTCTCGTTTTAATAAGAAGCCAAAAATTGATTTTTGTAGTTAAAAATTTGATTATCTCGTCATTTTTATCGAAAAATTGAAAATAAAAATGCAGAAAAATTACTTGAGGCAGCTGTTCAAATTTTTTAAGAGTGATCAAATTTTGCACAAATCACGTTTTCATCAAGCACTGACACTTTCCGCTATGAGAGCAGAATAAAAAAAATTTCATGTCGTGATTTTCAACAAAAAATAGAAAAAATATGGAAAAGTCGCTTGAGCACTATCTAAAAATTTTTTTAGACCATTCAAATTTTGCAAAAATTAATTTTTCATTATGTACTAACAATTTCCGTTGAGGCCTGCGAAAAAAAAATATCGATTTTTTTTGAACCACCCTAATATATATATATTGTGACGTGGTAATTTTGCCCACGTCACAAATTGGTTAACAATTGGCACGGCACGAGAAAGGAGCGTTTTTCGTCGCTGACGAATTGCTCTCGAGCTTATCTAAAAGGGCCAAACGCTAGCGTATTTATTGATTATTAATTTCTTTTATTTTATAATTTTTTACACGAGCGAACGACGGTCTCATACATCGAAAAACATCGAGAGAGAGAGAGAGAGAGAGAACCTCGGAATTATCATCATTGTCAGAATTGTCGTATCGTTGAGAGGGAAGGCTTGAGAAGTTTCGGTCGTCAAGGTCATCGACTGAGCGCGAAAAATCATATCGAGCGAGGGTCGCTAGCTCGAAGCCCTCACCCAGAGCTGTCGAACTCGACGATGCGTCAATCAGCATCGGGGATCTTCGGTAAACCTCGGACGTATCGAAAGTCATCGTTGATCAGCGTCGCGCCCGTTTCGAATTCACACTCGAAATTTAAATATAGTTGGCGAATAATAAAAGGAGAGGGCGAAGGTTCGAGAAAATTCTAGATTCCCGTGAGTAGGCGAAGGGTGGGGGGCTAGGACCCTAATCCGCGATATCGCGCTTCGGAAAAATTATCGGGGACTCGAGTTTTGGGCAGCAACGACGGAGGACGTCTTTTTCTCGAGCCGTGGCCGTTCCGATCAAGAATTCGACGCCCCGAATTATCGATGGAGAGAATATCCGTGGTCTTTTTCCGGATCTCGTCCTACTGAAACTGTAGCGGTGAGCCGTCGTTTCGCTCTCATTTTGTTTTGTTGTGATTTCATACCGTTTTGTACTCGCGAGTATATTTTGTGAATTTTGGGATTCAAAAGAGCGATATTGTTTCGGGGTACGTACGCGTTTGGAAAATTCTAGTAACGTCTTGTCCCGCGATTTAAAACGTTCGCGAATTGTCGTTGTTAAAGTTTTATTTTGAATTGCCGAGAGGAATTCTAGTATTTGCTTTAGCTCAATCTCGAGATCCATAGTTGTAAGTTAAATTGTTATAATATCGAGCCGAAAGGCAAATATTTTTGTTATAAAATTATTTTCGAACACTTAAAAATTAGAAATTCTTTTAAATTATTGAATGTCAAATATTGAGAATTATTGTAAACTTTTCATATAATATTTTTCCGGAAATCTTATTTTATTCAAAATTTTAATGTCATTTAATAATAAATGCTATTGTAATTCCGGAGTTGGATTGTTGGTGTGAATATTTATTTTGTATAATTGACTCAGCCCCTCTACCACCATTGGTTTAAAATACAGCTACGACCGGGAAACCTTATTATTTTGTTCTCGATAATTTCAAATAAAATTTGTTTAAGAATTATCTTAAACTGGCGTCCAGAAAGTATCGAGAGCATATATAATTTGAAGCGCTTGACGGGAAAAGCGTTACAATATATATATATTGTGACGAAAATTTTTTGAGCAAGTCACATTTAATAGAAAATTGGTTGAACCTCCCCGACCGTCCTGCTCAATGCTCCGGCCACGACAAAATCTCTTAGGACCGATTCCGAGAAAACAAAAATTATTGTTACCGTTATTAATTATTTTTTATTTTTGCATTTTAATTTCGAGCCATATTTGAAACCGGGACTGAGGGCTTACACACAGCGATCCGGTCAGCTGTATTGGCATCTGAACGAGAGCGAGAGAGACAAACAACTTCGGCCAATTACTGTCATCGTTGGTGTATTTTGAGCAGGGCTCATACACTTGGCCATTTCCGTCTTCGATTTGTCGCTGCCAATCTCTGGATCTGACCCAACAACTATACTGGCTAACGAAATTATGAACATTGAGGATTATCGTCGTCGCGCATCATTCGTTACCTTTTCGCCGTTACGGTATTTCGTCGAATGCATCTAGTCTCCCGAAAATATTTTCTGACGTCGACAATTTCAATTGGAAGGCTCGTTCATGGGAAAATGGTTAACATCAAAAGCTAGGAGTCCGAGATTGAATTTTCGTTATCATTCAATGTCGAAAATCTCAGCTCCGTCTCACGCTTATTTAAATTCCCCTGTATGGAAACCTGTACATCGTATTCGGGAGACAATCGAGAATATTCGGTAATTAGAGTAGGGGGAGAGTTCGCTGTTCCGCCTGAGACTCATCATTGCGATTATCGTTAGATTTTCACGTGGCATTGAGCGCGACGGACGTCGGAGATTATCCTAAAGTACGTAATTTTGCCTGACGCGATTCGTACGGTCGGTGAGCCCTCCCGATATCTTTTGGCATTTTCCTTGATAATAAAATAAGGTGTAGCTATCAATCGCGCTAGAGTTTAGCTCAATTGTTCAAGTTAACGGTCATGGCGACGGTTTTGCCTTTTTGCTATTTCGTGTCGTTCTTTTCCCGCGAATCGAAAAACGTTCCGATGCGAAAAAGGGGAATATTGTGGCCGGTAGTGGAAATCTCATAATCCTGTCCATGTGTTAAATAAATTATGTATCGATTTCGTAGGCATCGAGAAAGAAGCTCAAATTTTGGAAGTGTTAAAGTGTGTAGCGTGAGTGCGTGTGCGTGGCCGGAAAAATCGCCGTTAATTTTGTCAAGTTCGAAAAGTCCGGCCGAGTAACCGATTATCGGGGACTCGGTACCTTATTTTTCGTGTCTTTTGATCTATCATTGATTTTCCTGTATTTTATAAAATTCTTCTCGCGAGTAGAACCGCGCTGAGAATCGAAACGGACTCGATTAATGTTATAATCGTATGTGTAGGATCCCGGTCGTGTGATTGTGAGTATGAGTGTGATCGCGTTCGAGCTTCTCTCTCGATGACCGTTTGCGCATATATTTTCTGACTTGTGTCTCGCGGATAATTCTTGGATATTATTACTCTTTTGTAGCGATATTTGATAGTGTATTTGTTTTTTCCCGGGATTCATCCCATAATTAATTTGATTATTAAATAAACTTAAATTGTTAAATTTGTCACGACCAGAGGGGCGTGAAGGAAAGGTTTGGGTGTTTGAGCGTCGAGCGGCAAACGCTATGTCCCATAGACTTTTCCATGCAGTAATATACGCAGAGCGTTTATATAGATATACTCCTAAGAATATGGTGGGCGCACGCTGACAGACCTCGAGAAGTCTTGCTTTATCTGGTTGCGACTGAGGAAAGAGTGTTAAAGGTTGTGAATAAAGAGATCTAGGATTCTTTATACACTCTTTAATGAAAATAAAATGTTAGTAAAAAAAACACAATAAGAATAGGTAGAGAGATCTAGGATTCTCTATATACTCGTAGTACAAAATATAATGTTAGTAAAATACAATTGGTGAATACAAACTTGGTATAATAAAATATTAAGTACTTTACTGGAGAGGTGTCTTTGGAAATTTTTGATTGGTCGCAGCTTTCTTGTCCTTTGTTGAGTTACGCGAAATGATTGAAAATATTCTAAGTTGAAATCTCAATTAAATGAAATAAATCGGATAATATTCTAAGTCCGAATCTTGAATTTTATACTTTAAAACTTTGACTTCTGGACACGACTCGCTCTCTTCTACAGAAGACCCGGAGTTCGACCAGAGATAAAATATATAAGACGGCTAACCGAATGACAATCGAACTACTGCTAACAGTATAAACGCGACCTAGGTACGGAACGGAATGCGATGCTCCGTGGAAAACCTCGCCTTTTTATAGGGCCAGATTTAGGGCAAATGGTAGGGATTTGTGTTTTTGAGCCTTTGTTTCTTAGAAGGTAGCGTAGGGGAAACCGATGTGGTCGTCATCTATTGTTGGTATGTACGCTGTAGCTAGGGCCCAGATCTATTGCCGAGGCGCTTGGATCGGAAGACACACTCGCTTGCATATTTTAGTTGTGTTTGTGAGAACTCGAGTATTCGGGATATCTGTGTTTACGGCGCGTGTCGGGATGAATGACTTAAATGCAAGGTTTACTTTGACTCATCGGGTCATCGTTTTATGAATGAAAATGCTAAAGAGATCGAGTCAAACGGAAGTATTCTTACGCCTTTTTCATCTTCGGAATTAACGTAGGCGGAGTAGATGTAGTTAGCTTCTATGTGTTAGTGTGAGGGCTGTTGCTACGTTCTAGGTTTTATGACCGATGCGCTTAGGCCCCAAGGGAACATTCGAATGTTCGAGGCATTTGTGTGTACGGCGCGTGTCAGGATGAATGACCTAGATGTAAGAAGTTATTTAATTTTATGAAAATTCTAAAGCGGTCGAGTTTCCTGGTTGAAAGAGTATTTAAAAGAAATAAAATTTTACGTCGGTTGTGACACCTCCCCACTTAGATTAGGCAGCGTCCTCGGTGGCTACCAATTTATGCATATTGAATATTTTTTAAAAATAGAAGATATGCTTAAATGGTGTTAATTAAAGTAGTTAAATTTTGTTTCTCGTTGCCTGGTATGGATGTCGTATCTTAGGTAGGAATATGGGATATGTATGAAATATTTAGGGGTAGTTCAGGTGTATAAGGAAACAAAAAAAAACAAAAAAAAAATTTTGGTGACCGTATAATAAAATTTGTATACCTCTTTTACTGGCTTTAGACGGCAAAATAGCGATGGTAATGGTTTTCTCCTGGCATAAGGAAATGCAGGAGACCATACAGATCCAACAATAATCTTGTTGATCGTTTGTTTTGACGACGCTGATTGATTTTGATTAGCATCTTGATTTTCCGTAGATGCAATTTTAATTTGCATTTGAGATGCCTGTGCCATTACTAAATTTGAGGTGTGTTCACGAAGTGTAATACGGTGAAGGTGTTTGGTAACAGGTATAACGGGTAAGTATAGATACTTTATCCTTCCATTCACGAGTTAAAGGATAATTGAATAATTCGATATGCATACATTTTCACTTACGTCTAGTGTTGGTATTTGGTAAAAATTTTGCATAATAATAACAGAGAAAAAAACATATAGTAGTGATAATAATTGATTAGGGTGTATATAGTAGTAATTGGTTACGAGTGTACATACGAAGTTATGTTTCAGACGGTGGTTTGCGTCGCGGCTTCGTGAATAAAAACAGGGTCTGGTTGGCGAGGGGGGGTATCGTAGGTGCTTTCTGCTCTTCTTTTAGCAGGTTGTGGTGGTTCTTCTTGTTCTAGTAGGTCATCGTCGCAGTCTTCAGGTGGAGGAGCAGGTTTTCGGCACACGGTACAAATCTTGTAGACTACTACTAAGTAAGAAGTATCCGCTAATACTAATAAGTAAGAAGTATAGTAAGAAGGATCCGCGTAGAATGTAGGTCAGAAAACCCAAAGCCAGGAGGATTTCTCCATATATGGTCATCATCGTGTATTGGGTTTGTTCTTGTTGCTCTCGTTTATGGGAAGCGGTTTCTAAGAGTTCTTGTTCTATCTCCCTTAGAGTAGTGTCGAAAATCGGGACTCCGGCTGAGTTTCGAGTTATGGCCGAGGGTGTATAGCTCGAAGTGTCGGTATCTTGCAACGGCTTGTAGTCCGAGACATTGGGAACAAGCTAGTTTATGCTGAGATTTGATGCTGGGATGTATGTTTCCCGGATGGTTCCCTCGAGCGTTTGACTTCCCGAAATCGTTACGTAATGTGTTTTAGCGATGCATCCTGGCTTCAATTTCAGGATCCCGGTTTCTTTTATCTCGAGAACAACATCTACCTCATGGTCGTGTAATATTTGTATTCGTTCGGGTTGAGGTAGTGAGAAAAACCATCCAGACATGGTGTCTAGTTGCTTCCAGTATGGTGTTTGTTTCTTCACGACCCTTATCTTGCAATCTTCGTATGATTGGTGTCCTCCGTTCTTTTATAATAGTAACTCGCAATTTTGGTGGGCCGATACTCCGTAACAGCGTAAATTATATAATTCCGTAGGTGTTGACATCGAGGAAGATCTTTCTCAGGTACAAGGGCGTATCAGTCCATTTCCCTCGAGATTATTATGTATGAGGCTCTCGGTTGAACATATGTGACTCCTTCGGTGTTATTTCCGATGAGTTGAATGGTGGGACACGGATGGAGTTTGTAGAGAAGGTATGTGTAGGACGATGATAATTTTTCCGTTGTAATAGGAGGCGGTTGGTCGGGATTCTTGCTAGGGTTCCAGAATGAATTTCGTCGAGTGGGACCGGGAAAAGGTACTTAGGGTTGCTTCTTAGGAAGCCGTTTACAGCTTGTTCTAGTGTAGAAGGGTGCCAAAATTCAGGATGTAATTGTTCGACTTTTGCGGAGTATACAGCATCGATTATTGTTCTAAGGCTGGTGAGGTGTGTGTTGGCGACAATACCTGCGTTGGCTCTCCAGGCTATTAAATGTTGTGTGTATAGTATGGTGACTTGATTGTTGGTAAATCTCATCATTACTTGAGTCCATGTTTTATTATCAATTCCTTCGATTTCGTCTATCCGTTGATGGATGTTCTGTCTCGTGTGTTGGTGAGGCCTAGATTTCTTGGAGCCCAAGTAAAAGAACAATTATGATCGCCTTAGCGGTATACATTATAGTCCAAAAGAGAGAGTATACATGTGAGTTCAGGGTAAAGTATAAAATAGCAAAAATCCCCTCCCGGGGAAAAAAAACCTGGACAAGTACATTGGTGGTCCCTCGTTTCCCTATGATATCACAAAAAATCCAAAACCCCACTTAAATTTTTTTTTTAAATCTTTACTAATTTTATTCATATCCCGGAGGGAAACCAACCATATAGATCACAAAATATCCGGCCAAAAAAGCAGACTTCCCAATAAATGTTACTTTGAATTTATTTCCACAGAACAAAACAAGAATCAAAACATTAAAAAATCAGCGTTATCAAGATGAGAAAAATACCACTTATAATTGGTGTGTAAGAAGTATCAATAGTCTAGAAAAAAATGAAAAAAGGTCGACATCTAAGTTACGTGCAGCAGTAAAATTTATGATATCAGTACTAGGACAAGTATTTCTTTGGTGACCGAGAAGATATCAATATGGACGTACCGGCAACGTAGGGCAAGCAGTTGGTGCATTGCTTCTGGGATCTCCTAAGTCGAGTAGCTACTTTTGTTTTGGCTATGGCGCGACCAATGTTGCCAAATAGTATTGACTTTTATGACCTAATGATACAACATTGCCCGCGTCATGGCTAAAATAACGAAAAACAAGCAGGAACAGGAAGTTTCGCATAAGATCCCATGCTTTTGTAATGTTAAAAAAAAAACTTTAATTGATGTCTGTACATGATAGCACAGTTTTGTTTGATTGGTAATAATTTGATGAACGTTCACGACCGTACGTTGAGCGTATACGCACAGAGTACTTGTCCGGCCCATAACTTTTTATTAAAATTGCTCATTCCAGTAAAAATCAGGGGTCTCTCTCAAAAATCAATGGTTATAAATACGCATTTTTTCATTGTTGGTATTGTCTTATTTAATTTTTATTTTTTTATGATTAATCCCGCATAACGGTTTAAATTCTCATTTTTAAAACATAAAGGACTATTTTGATAGCTGGCGCCCAAGAACGTCAAAATGAAACGAACGGAGGGGGATTATTTTGTGTGAAATTTGCGTGATCTTAAAACTTTGAATACAAATTTGACGGTGCATTCATAGCCTGCATTGATCTTTTGACCATTCACCAGTGGTTACTTAGATCTTCTACTAATAAATAGTAGCTTTCCAAAGTATAATAACTTTCATTGCTGGCAATAGTAGTTTTCGAAAGTATGATACGCTACATTGCTGGCAATGGTTAACTGAGTCACATTTTCAGAAATTTCATAACTGACTGCACTTTATGTTAATGCAATTTTATGATGACTACGAACACCATTTTATTCCGATTGAATCGACGTTGAATGTTGCGTATGATACAAGGCCATTCTGAGATTCGCAGAAGAATTCATTTTCTTATAAATTTCTAACGGCGAAAAGCAACGCATGCAACGAAAAGCACCTCCAATTTGATTTTCACTTGAATGAGCAATTTTAATAAAAAGTTATGGGCCGGACAAGTACTCTGTGCGTATACGCTCAACGTACGGTGGTGAACGTTCATCAAATTATTACCAATCAAACAAAACTGTGCTATCATGTACAGACATAAATTAAAGTTTTTTTTTTAACATTACAAAAGCATGGGATCTTATGCGAAACTTCCTGTTCCTGCTTGTTTTTCGTTGTTTTAGCCATGACGCGGGCAATGTTGTATCATTAGGTCATAAAAGTCAATACTATTTGGCAACATTGGTCGCGCCGTAGCCAAAACAAAAGTAGCTACTCGACTTAGGAGATCCCAGAAACAATGCACCAACTGCATGCCCTACGTTGCCGGTACGTCCATATTGATATCTTCTCGGTCACCAAAGGAATACTTGTCCTAGTACTGATATCATAAATTTTACTGCTGCACGTAACTTAGATGTCGACCTTTTTTCATTTTTTTCTAGACTATTGATACTTCTTACACACCAATTATAAGTGGTATTTTTCTCATCTTGATAACGCTGATTTTTTAATGTTTTGATTCTTGTTTTGTTCTGTGGAAATAAATTCAAAGTAACATTTATTGGGAAGTCTGCTTTTTTGGCCGGATATTTTGTGATCTATATGGTTGGTTTCCCTCCGGGATATGAATAAAATGAGTAAAGATTTAAAAAAAAAAATTAAGTGGGGTTTTGGATTTTTTGTGATATCATAGGGAAACGAGGGACCACCAATGTACTTGTCCAGGTTTTTTTCCCCGGGAGGGAATTTTTGCTATTTGATATCACTTCATTTTTCTATAGTATTTTCATATATTTCGCTTTATATAGACTCCAATAGAGTATGTATATAACAAATAAACTTACAAGGTGTTTGCATCATTACATCATCGATTTACTTCAATGTCAGGAATCAGTACTGCTCACACTACTAATTCGACATAAGAAAATGAGACAGATTTTGTACCATAAATTCATTGTTATTGAGGTTGTTTAAATATAGCAGCGTTTCGTTCCTGTGATAAGAAAAAAGTTATAATGTTTTCAAAAGAGTTAACTACAGACTCGAAGTATTTTCGAGATGTGTGTAAATCGTTGATAGGTTATTATTCGATTATAGCTTGGCAGGAAGGTGTTATAGAAGAGACCTCAAGTACCAGTTTTTCCCCAAGACAAAATTTCAGAAAATTAAATACTTTATCATTAGCTTTCAAGTTGTGTATTAGAATAAGGCATTTATGGGCGAAAAGGCAGCGAGGATATTAGCAATTTCGGTCTAAGCTACAAATAGATAATTATATTTAACTTTACTGTCAGGAGCCTCAGAATTATTATTCTTTCAAAGATGAAATGACGGAAGAATATGATGCATCGTCCTTGACTTACAAATTGTTTTATAAAACATAGAAAAAAATTAGATTAAAAAAAAATTCGGCCGAAGTACTTGACGAATGT
Source organism: Rhimphoctona megacephalus (assembly GCA_963989365.1). Classification (NCBI taxonomy): domain Eukaryota; kingdom Metazoa; phylum Arthropoda; class Insecta; order Hymenoptera; family Ichneumonidae; genus Rhimphoctona; species Rhimphoctona megacephalus. The sequence continues at coordinate 2,595,873 of OZ022423.1, forward strand.
TTTTTCACTTAATTTACATAATGTATCGGTCATGGTGACAACCTCGCCAAGTACTTCGGTCGAAATTATTTTTCATCTAATTTTTTTTCGTTTGCAATCTTTTTTTGCTTCAGACTCTTATTGATACAGAGTTGTTATTTTCATTCTGGTAGGTAAAACAACTGCATTTTCGAACTTGATTCTTTTCTCTATCAACATTCAACATTATTTAAAGATTTTGTCACACGACAAAGCCTCCCATATTTGGCCACATATATTTTAGTATAACTCAATTTATTTTGTAACTTTTTGCGAAACCCAACCTTAGCTTTTCGCGAGGATTAACTCATTTTGTTTTGTGTGATTTGAATTTATTTGATACATTTTTTGAGAGTGGTCTCATTTCTTACTTTTTGATAGGATTTGATTTTCTCAGAGTTGTTTGCGAGAAAAGGTTTTTGCAGTGTATGTATGTTCGTGGAAAAATATGGGAACGGCGGTCAACAAATGTACTTGTCCACGTTTTTTCCGCGAGAGGTATTTTTATGCATGATATGATTCGTTTTTTCTCGTTCTTTTCGAACATCTCGCATTATATAGATTAGAAAAAGGTTATATTCGGAAATTATCGCTTTTTCATTTCCAAACCCTGACCCCTTCTACTTCGAGACTGCTTTTTTCCCCATAAAATAAAGGGACACGTGTTTTGGAATTTTCAATTTGGAATTTTTTTTATTCTCGAGCCAGTCAAATTGTTTTGACATTTCGATTTACCTTTCGGGAATCAAGCCAAAATAAGTCGGGAACTGGGAGTCCGACACAAAAATTTACAAAGCTTTTGAGTGCTAGATTACAGCAGTCAGAACTTTTCCATAGAATTTGTAGCTATTTGAATTTGTGTTTATCAAAGAAATATATTAAATAGCAGTATCTCCTTGTTATATTTGTAGATTTGTGGTAAAAAATATTATGCTTATTTCAGCTTGTTGATAAAAATGGAGCGACTTTTTTCGAAATTTTTCATTTTTGATTAATGATAAAATAAAAAACCCGTTTCACGTATGTTTAGAGAAAACATATCGAATCTATTGTGAAAAAAGTTTGCGCATTTTTTCATTTTTATTTTTATTAACAAGGTGGAATCATGATTATTTTTCAATACCATTGAAGAAGTTACTACCATGAAAATAAAAGGTTACAACTATTTCAATATTCTCATTGAATATAGAAAAGTTCAAATAGTATGTTATGGGAACTCCAAACCAATATATTGAACAAAGCGGACAAACTCAGACCAGGATTGTACCCAAGAGAATGAAATGAATTTAGTTGTATTAGTCATATTAGCTTTGAGCAAATTTTGATACCATCAAAACCAGAGCGACTGTAGAGGAAAGCCTTTGGAATAAATTTTTTTCAATTTATTATGCCATAATCAGAGCAAAAAAAGTGGAAATACTTAGCACACATGTCTCCTCTTCACAAAATGTTCAAAGTTTGTAGATATCGGCTACATTCCAATGATACAAATTTTGATACTATCAGAAGAAGAAGAGCACCCGAAGACTTTCTGAAACAACTTTTTAAATTTATTATGCCACAACTAAAGTGGAAATGTGAAAAAACATAGTATACTTTAAGCCCAACAAAGTTGAGAAAATTTGGATGTATCTATTGCGTTCCGAGGACAGAAATTTTAATTCAATCCAAAAATGAGCAGCCGAAGACTTTTTGTAATAAATTTTTCAATTCATAACGCACAGAGACAGAAAGTGGAAGTACTTGGTGCACATGTCGCTTCACAAAATGTTAAAAGTTTGTAGGTATCGGCTACATTCCCATGATACAAATTTTGATATTTCTAACAATAATGGCCGTGAAAGCCTCAAAACTAGAACTTACAGATATTTTAATATTATGTTTGAATTTTGAAAAGTTCAGAAAGTATGTTATGGATATTTTAAAACAATAAATTCAACAAAGCGGGCAAACTTAGATCAGTACTATGCCCAAGAAAATGGATCGAATTGAGGTGTACCAGTAGCATTATTTTCGTGCAAATTTTCGTACCATCACAACCAGAGCATCCGTAGAGCAAATCTTTTTAAAAATATTTTTCAATTCATTATGCCACAATAGGAGTCAAAAAGTAGGAATACTGAGCACACATGTTGCTCCAGGAAATTTCCAAAGTTTGTAAGTATACGTTGCGTTCCAATGAAACAAATTTTTATACTTCAAGAAAAAAGGAACCAAAGACTTTTTGACAATTTTTTGAATTAATCATGCCACAACTTAAGCATACCACACATTGGGCTAAATACAGTTTATGAATTTTGCATATTGCCATTACTTTTCGAAGCCAAATTTTAATCCCATCCAAAAATGAGCAACCGAAGAATTTTCATAATAAAATTTTCAAGTCCTAAAAATGCCACTATTCGAGCAAAAAAGTGGAAATATTGGGCACACTTGTCACTTCACAGATATTTCAAAGTCTGTACGTATCTGTTGCAATTCAATGATACAAATTTTGATAATATCAGTAAAAACACATCAGAAGACTTTCTGAAACAATTTTTAAAAATTTATTATGCTACAATTAAAGTGGGGAAGTGAAAAAATATAGCTCAATAGAGCCGAATGAAATTCTGAAATTTTGCATATATAGCAACCACAGAATTTTCATAACAAAATCTTAATTCATAATGCCACAATCGGAGCCAAAAAGTGGAAATACTTGGTACATTTGTTGCTTTACAGAATTTCCAAAGTCTGTAGGTATCCATTGCAATCCAATGATACAAATTTTGATAATATCAGTAAAAAAACATATGAAGACTTCCTGAAACAATTTTTCAAAATTCATTATGCTACAACTAAATTAGGGAATTGAAAAAATGTAGCGCACATTGGGCCCGACAAAATTCTGAAATTTTACATGTACGCATGGCATTCTGAAGCCAGCAATTCTTAACCCATCGACAAATGAGCAATCGAAGAATTTTCATAACAAAATTTTCAATTCCTAATGCCGTAATCGAAACCGAAAACGGAAAATATTTGGCACATCTGTCGCTTCACAGAATTTTCAAAGTCTGTAGGTATCCATTGCAATTCAATTATACAAATTTTGATAATATCAGTAAAAACACATTGGAAGACTTCCTGAAACAATTGTTTAAAATTCATTATGCTACAACTAAAGCGGGGATATGAGAAAATATAGAGCATATTGAGCCAAACAAAATTCTAAAAGTTTGCATATATCTATGGTGTTCCGAAGACAATATTTTTGATCCCATTGACAAATAAGCAACCGAAGAATTTTCATAACAAAATTTTCAATTCATAATGCTAAAATCAGAGGCAAAAAGTAGAAATACTTGGTACATTTGTCGCTTCACACAATTTCTAAAGTCTGTAGGCATTCGTTGCAATCCAAAGATATAAATTTTGATAATGTCAGAAAAAACACATCGGAAGACTTTCTGAAATAATTTTTTAAAATACATTATGCTACAACTAAAGCGGGGATTTGAAAAAATATAGAGCATATTGAGCCAAACAAAATTCTGAAATTTTGCATATATCCATGGTGTTCCGAAGACAATATTTTTGATCCCATTGACAAATGAGCACCCAAAGAATTTTCATAACAAAATGTTCAATTTATAAGGCTACAATCGGAGCCAAAAAGTGGAAATACTTGGTACATTTGTCGCTTCACAGAATTTCCAGAGTCTATAGGTATTCGTTGCGATCCAAAGATACAAATTTTGATAATACCAGGATATGGAGTGTATACCGCCATAGTCTTTTGACATAAAGATATATTATACGAGTCATTTTGACATAAAGATATATCGTTGCTTACTACGGTTATCATCCAGATGCATCCATATATATCCAGATGCAGGTTGACAGTGTATTTGTGTATTAATTCATCAAATGCGAGATGATTCTACACCATATTTTGGATAGAAAAACGACGTCGAAAATCTTTTGAAATGGACCAACAATTATCATGCAAGGAACATTTTATGATGTACAAATCTTATTATGGTAAGCGAGGAACATTTTATAATAAAGAGGAAAGGGACCAAAAAAATAAATTGTCAACGGTGTAGAGTTAACAAAAATATTTATTAGACACTGCTCAAAACTCGGCATGATAATAACAAACTTTGCCATATACATTTTTTTGACACTCATTATTAGTTTTATAGAGTTTCTTTTCCAAATTTACATCGATTCACACCAATCATGATTAACAGTTCAAAGTACACCATTTCATAGTTATCAAAGAAACGAAAAGAATGATTTCTCAAGAAATCTTATACGAGGAACATTTAATCGCGAAAGAGAAAAGAGATCGCTTTCGTTTCCGTCGTAGAGTTAAGTGTGGAAAATAAAAATTGCAGGGTTAACAATAATAAAAAAAATACATATTCATTTCAGCACTGTTCGAAAGTTGATTAAAAGCACTTCACTATTTTCACACCATCACTTTCTTATTATTACTGTAACCAAGAGTCGATCGAACCTAACCACGATATTTATAACCTCACAACTGTTCGTGAAAAAACATTAATATTTTCAATACTGTTTAAGCCACGAGATTCTAATTAGTCGCGATCGAAAGGAGAAAAAAAATAATATATCTTTCTTCAACCAAAGTTTCAAATTTATAATGGATATCACACATTTTTTTCTAGCCTGACACAAACGAAGAATAATAGACAAGCGGCGAATAAACACGTAAAAACGTTTCAACGATTATAACTATTATTTAACCAAACTCACACATCCCGCACTGTTTTTACGAAACTCCGATTAAACTTTAATATCGCTAACGACGTTTTTCCAATAATTTCGACACAGTCCAAGTCCCCGTCAAATGGTTATTGTTTACCAAAACTCACACATCCCGCACTGTTTTTACGAAACTTCGATCAAACTTTCAAACCTCAAAAAACACTTTAATAAATACTATTGTCACTTATCACTTATCCCGATTGATTTTTCCGAATTTTGTCACTGATTCCCGATTTTACGACGAATGCGCATTAAAACGGTTATTTATTACTGTTTATAACCAAACTCTTCCACACGTCCTGCACTGTTTTCATCATTTATTTTTTGAATTCCTTTTCACACAAATTCACACGTTGCGCATGACTCGTTTCATTGCACAGTTGCGTGTTGCACATCTATGCGCATGCGCACTTGTTCACATCAAAATGATGAGACCCAACGAACACGACCACAGATCACACAACTTTAATGGTATTATCACAGATATAGACACCAACCAATCAGCAACTCGAGAGGCTTCAAGAGGTCTTTGATGGTGTTATATACAGACACGTCATTCACTGGTATCGGTAGTCAGAAACCAACCAATCAGAAACTCGAAAGGGACAAGAGGCCTTTGATGGTGTTATATACAGATACGTCGAAATCCTTCACACAATTATAGAAAAATACATAATTTTGATCTGTGCAAAGTTTTTTCTCAGCAATTACGCCACCGATCATGCTGATTTTTGGCTCAATCGAAAGCATTTTTGACAATTAGTCTCCAGTCCAATTTTCATTATATCAAACGACTCCTGAACTTCGTAATTAAACGAAAAGACATGCCAATTTTACCCCCACCACCGCGAATCGTTTTATTCAGAGAAAGTATAGACTCGGCGAGCCTCGGGCCAGCAGACGATAGAGCTATCAATGTACTTGTCCCGAGACTCTACCGAGTCTCTTGATAAGGTAAAGGCCATAGGACGATAAGCATAGTGAAACGGCCCCAGAGAGTGATCTGTATCATATTTCGAGGATCTGTTGGTACTAATTAAGGAAGCTTTCCAGTGTGACAGCCCGAAAAATCGCTGTTTTTTGCGTTTTTTTTTTTAAAGAAAAAATAATCTAATCGGTCTGGTTTTTTTTGTATATTACTTGGGTATTGAAGAATACAAAACAATTTTTTAAAGATCGATTTATTAATTAATTAATATCTATAAAAATGATGAAACAATTGTTGCAGAAAATGCACTTGGATGTGGTGTCCACGTTGGGGGTCACAATTTTGATCTGAAACAAAAAACACAAAAAGATTATTGATCGGTATATAATTGGCTTTCGTGCTATGGAGGCTTTTTTTTTCTTTTTTTGCAAAAATGGCGCCGGTTTGCACAAAAAGTATCGATTTTAGCATTTTTTTTTGGCAGTTTTTTTTACAAAAAAATAGGAAGATGTCAAAAAAAAAGCTTCCATAGCACGATAAACAATGACGTTAAGAATATTGTGTAAAAAATTCAACTCGATAGCTTTAAAACTCTGCCCTCCAAGTTGGACACCGTTTTGAAAAATGCTGTTTCGAGAAAAACGCGTTCAAAGTCGACGCGGCAGCTGTAGCGCTCCGTTGCCTTCTTCCAAGAAATGCTGTACAGTAACCGAAATAATCTGAATTTCGGCATGAAAATTTCAGGGAATATTCGGAAGAGTGTATACTATTCGATAAAGCAAAAAAAAATCGATTTTTTGAAAATTTCACACTGGAAAGCTTCCTTAAGTACCTTGATCCTGCAAGTTTCAAACCTCTATCCATTTTCGTTTTTGAGTAAATCGAAAAAATTAAAAAATTAGAAATTTTTTTTTTTTCAAAAACAGCTTGATCGATTTGATGAAAATTGGACACGTTATAGAGGTGTATCAAAGCTATACTCCAAAAAAAAAGTAGCTCATAGTCTTCATAATAACACCGGCACACAAAAAAAAAAGTGGTCTGTACATTTGACCAGACCCACCTACCTATATGTATTTCGATGCGCTGAATCCGAATCTGAGGTCCGTTTGGTTCGTACACCCTCAAAATTTTGAGTAAATTGCAAAAAACTGCTAAAAATGGCTAAAAATTGCAGTTATTAAGAAGAAAAAAATTTTATGGAACTGGATCGAGTATGATTTTTATGTAGTTGATCCGCTGAATCTGAATCTGAAGTTTATTTGGCCCATTAACCCTCTAAAATTGGAGTAAATTGCGAAAAACCGAAAAAAATTGCAAAAAATCGCGAAAAACTGCAGTTATGGAGATGAAAAAAATTTTGTGGACCTGGATAGAGTATGATTTTCATGTAGTTCGATCCGCTGAATCTGAATCTGAAGTTTATTTGGCCCATTAACCCTCCAAAATTTGAGTAAATTGCGAAAAACCAAAAAAAATTGCAAAAAATTGCAGTTATAAAAATAAATAAAAATTTATTAAACACGATTATATATGTTTCTTGTATATTTTGATGCATCCCTAGAAAAAATTTACAATCGGCTCAACATTGGCCAACACTGGACCACACTTGACCTATGTTGAGCCGATTGTAAATTTTTTCTAGGGATGGAATACAAGTTTAGAATCCAATAATTTCAAATATTGATAAATCTATAAAAAATCGTGAATAATAGCATATAAAGAGAAGGTAGGAAACGATCTTCATGGATTTCAAACTGTTCTTCGTTTGTATCGAACTCTTTTGTCTTCAAGTAACCGACGCAGCGGGTTACTTTTTCGTTTCCTATTTTCTCTCGGTATTTCTATTTTTAGCGTCCAGCAAAAATCTGCCATCATGTTGATATTCCAATTTCCTTGATACCTACTCTCCATTTCACTTATGTCTTGATGAAATCGTTCTCCTTGTTCTTCACTGTAGTCTCCAAGATTTTCAGGAAAATATTCGAGGTGAGAATGTAGAAAGTGCAATTTAAGATTCATCAAGCAACCCAAATTTTTGTAATTTTCCAGCAACTCTTCAACTAAAGTCTTGTAATTCTCACTTTTATTATTTCCCAAAAAGTTTTGTGACACATTTTTAAAACTTACCCAAGCTGCTCTCTCATTGTCGTTCATTTTTTCAACGAAATAGTATTCGGATCAGACAAGAACTGGTAGTCACAATGTTATACGAACACTATTGATTGATCTTCCTAAATATTTGCTGAAGATTGAATTTTCGATAGACCCGAGTCCATCGAAAGTCCGAATTTGGGGGGGGGGGGGGGGGGTGGGGTAGGAATTCGGACTAAAGTCCGAATTTGTGGACGCAAATTTACAAAAATTTCAGTTGCTTGATGAATCTTAAATTGCACTTTCTACATTCTCACCTCGACTATTTTCCTGAAAATCTTGGAGACTACAGTGAAGAACACGGAGAACGATTTCATCAAGACAAAAGTGAAATGGAGAGTAGGTATCAAGGAAATTGGAATATCAACATGATGGCAGATTTTTGCTAGAAGCTAAAAAGAGAAATACCGAGAGAAAATAGGAAACTAAAAAGGAACCCGCTGCGTGAGTCAGTTGAAGACAACAGAGTTCGATACAAACGAAGAACAGTTTGAAATCCATGAAGATCGTTTCCTACCTTCTCTTTATAGGCTATTTTCACGATTTTTTATAGATTTATGAATGTTTGAAATTATCAGATTCTAAACTTGTATTCCATGCATCAAAATATACAAGAAACATATATAATCGTGTTTAATAAATTTTTTTAATTTTTATAACTGCAATTTTCTGCAATTTTTTTCGGTTTTTCGCAATTTACTCAAATTTTGGAGGGTTAACGGGCCAAATGAACTTCAGATTCAGATTCAGCGGATCGAACTACATGAAAATCATACTCGATCCAGGTCCACAAAATTTTTTTCACCTCCATAACTGCAGTTTTTCGCGATTTTCTGCAATTTTCTTCGGTTATTCGCAATTTGCTCCAATTTTGGAGGGTTAATGGGCCAAATAAACTTCAGATTCAGATTCAGCGGATTAATTACATAAAAATCATACTCGATCTAGTTCCATAAAATTTTTTTCATCTTAATAACTGCAATTTTTCGCAATTTTTAGCCATTTTTAGCGATTTTTTGCAATTTACTCAAAATTTTGAGGGTGTACGAATAAAACGGGCCTCAGATTCGGATTCAGCGCGTCGAAATACATATAGGTAGGTGGGTCTGGTCAAATGTACAGACCACTTTTTTTTTGTGTGCCGGTGTAATCATTAGAAACAGACAATTTTTTCCAAAATTATTATTTTTCTTTATAATAGTGTTCTGGAACAATGTTGAAACTAATATTCTTTTACACCTCTTTTGATATAAAATAACCTCTTAAATTCTCAAATTGATCAAAAAGGTACGCCATATTGAAAAAAAATAAAAACCGATTTTTTTATATAAAAATCGATTTATTTCAATGTTTATACCTTTGAAGAAATTGAACGAAGCTTATTTGATAAATTTATATGTGTATATAACATAATACCCGGCGTCGAGTCACAACCGCATCTCTTGATTGAATAGTGAAACACTAATTTGAAAACAATTTTTTTTCAATAAAAATATTGAAATATTGAAAAATTAATCATAAACAATATTTAGATGTTAAGAATTTCACTTAAAATATCCTTTTGATTATAAATATTGATTCCCAATATATTGATATAATCAGATTTTATCTTTATTCTTTATATAATAAAAATACATTATAAAGAATATAAGGATTCCCTCTTGGTTATCAGTTCGTTTGACTACCATAAGATGACGTTGTTATTTAATGTTTGTAGTACCCTTGCCACTTTCGCTTTTCAACAAGCGGCGTGCTAATCGGTCGTCGACGATCTAACTCTGTCTTGCGACGCGGCGTGGCAATTGCTTATTGACAATCTAACTTCACCAAAAAAGTTATCACGTGTTACTTATTATTGCTGGTATTCGCGCTTTTCTGAACGGTCAAACGTGTGGTACATTTTTTGTTATACAAAGTTAACACTTTGTCTTCAACAGAGTTTTTACTGTTTTTTTATTTTTATTGTTATAATCATATTGTGGATTTCTTTCCGACCGTTTCGTTGTGTCTACCTGATCATTATTAATTGTTAACATCGAAAATGAGTTTTGGTAATTATTTACATGTTTTATACATGTTTTTTTCTATATTTATTCATCATTTTTATCTCAAGATTTTTTCAAGTGAATCAAAACATGTCTACGATTAAATGTAATAATCCGAGATGCTGCGTTTGCTCAAAATTGTTCAAAAAAATATCGGGCACCTCAAAAAAAAATAGAATCAGAAGAAGATGCTGAAGCGTTTTCGACTGCCTTTAAACGTGCAATTGTAATTGGTGATGTTGTGTGTCCAAATTGCCGGGTATTGAAATATAAGAAAATAAAAATTAATAATGAGGAGCAGGAAAATTCTGTGGCAAATGAATCACCTCCAGATACAAGTGAGATTTTAGAAAAAGCTGAATCAAGCTTATCATCGATGTCTTTATCTCAGTCAAGCTCTGATGATCCATCGTTTAACCTGAATGTTGTATGGAATGATACTGAGGAGTTCATTGAAGTTCAGATCAAAAGAACTGTTGCAACGCATAGATATTGTTGTGTATGTTCTGTTCCAAATAGAAATCTAGTAGTTGTTCCTCAAAATGCTCGTATGCAGTCCATGATTAAACGACGGATTTTCATTCCGGATGGAAATCGGTGCTGTGAAGAACATCTGATTAATAAGCGCTTTTATAAAGAAGATCTTTGCCTAATAAAAGTTTATTGTAATTGGAGTATTTTAAGATCATGAGAGCTGACTAAAATTATGGAAAGCTTTACTGTAGAATGTGACTCTACACTGCTCGATAAGATGGATGATTTCCGTATTCCTGAGGAATAGCTATATACATTTACCGGCTTAGGACGCGAGAACTTATTTGAATTGCGAGATTTATTAATAACAATGAGAAATACGGATTCTCGTACCGTAACGCAAGCTCTGATTGTATTTTTATTTAAACTTCGTACCGGAAATTCGAACAAGTTGATATCTGCGACTTTACAATTAGAAAATGAGCACTTGGTTTCAAAATATTGTGAACAAGTGATACAATCATTCGAAAAATATGTTTTGTCTCGTTCCTTTGGTGTTCGATCTACGTCCAGAAATGACCTCATTCAGAGTAATTCATCACCATTAGTAACACGTTTGTACGATGATCTCAATAATAAGCTTGTTTTGATTTGTGATGAAACATACGCTCGCCATCAGAAAAGCTCCAATAACGAGTATCAAAGAAAGTCTTTTTCTGGACAAAAGAAAGTACCATTATGTAAACCATTTACTATGTGTACAACAAATGGATACATAGTTGATATGTTAGGGCCATATCACGCCAACTTAAATGACGCTACGATACTGAAGGAAATTATCGATACTTCTGACGGCATTTGCACATTATTGGAACCAGGTGACGTTTTCGTTGTTGATCGAGGATTTCGCGACGTTCACCAGCACTTAGAAAAAAGTGGTTATCGAGTCTTAATGCCAGCATTAAAAGGAAAGCGAAATCGGTTAACAACTGCTGAATCTAACGCTTCAAGATATGTCACAAAAATTCGTTGGACAGTAGAAGCAACTCATGGAATGTTGAAACAAAAATATCATCTACTTGACCAGAAATTCGACAATAAAATGCTTGCTAGAATCGGTAGTCTTTATAGAATTGCATCATTTCTTCACAATAAGTACAACAAACGTCTTACTTCTGATTTAGAGTATCCAGATGAAATTGTAGAAATGATGAAATCTCGAAACAATACTGATAATACACTAGCTGATGATGTAGATAAAAATGGTTGGCAGCGAAAAAAACTTCCATTTGAAACGATCTCATCTGGCGATTTCATGGATTTTCCAGAAATGACCGAAAAGGACTTGAAACTTTTGTTAAGGGAGACTTTGTCCTTGGAGTGCCATATTTCAGGTGTTTACATTTTATTTTTTTTAAAGGAAACGAGTAAAGCTTTTTGAGTGCGGTTTTTTCTTGCTTTTATTCATGATATACAGAACGTTAAAATTTTTTTTTTTAAATAAAAAAACCAAAATGGCGGCCGTTGCAGCTCCGCAAAAACAGGTCTTCAAATCGCGGGAGGTAAACGGCTGACATCACTGCCCCCTCTTTGTTGATCTGAAACACAAATTCAAAGCATATTATCAATCTGTGACCCTTTGGTCATGGAATGACGGATGGGTTTTTCGTTTAGTACAAATTTCGGAAAATGGCGGCAATTAAAAAAAAAAATCGAATTTTCGCGTTTTTTTTCGCATAAAAAGATAAATAATAAATGCAAAAATGGATCTATCGAAAAAACGATGCGTCATTCCGTGAAGACATATTTTCTGAGTATGCTCTTCAAATTTCAGGTCGATATGTTAATTACAGCGGTCAGGAGAATGTCAGCCATTTTTAAAAACGTGTTTTCGAGAAAAACGCGTTTAAAGTTTTGTAATGTGTTTACACAAATGTGTTTATAATTACCGCTAATTGGCAATGCCTGGTCCATAGAGGCACCCCTCCTCTTCTTCTAGCTGCTCATGTTGAGCCACTAACATCTCCCGCTGCTCAATCCGGGCCTTTTTCGCTGCGTCGGTCACCTGCCTCTCCGCGCGCTCGATCCTTGCTTTGCCCCGTGAAAGGACCCAGCTCTCGGCGAATGTACCAATCCGGACACCCATGAGATCCATAGCAATTAACAATGATTCCTCACCTTCGTTGAAGATAATCACTGCTAGTTCCGTGGCAATATTGACCACATCTGCGCCGGAATGAAGATGTTTGGGCGCACGCATCCAAATCATTTTATTAAGTGACTCATTACTGTTTTGAGTATGAGCACCCAAACATCTTTCGAGCAAATCGTCCGACGACAAGTCTTTGTAAATTGGCTCGATGGCCTTCAGAACAGTGTCACTAAGAGGAGCCTTGTGCTTATATAAAGACAAAGTATCCTACGCTTCAGCTTTACGCCACGTACACCAGCTGTTTTCTCCTGGTGGACACCTCTCATGCTGGTGTTTTTTATCCGTGGAGCTCTTGTGGTAATACGTGGCCCATATCGCGTCCTTCATGGCTTCCACAGAATGTGAATTTCGGCGGCTAGCAAGGCCATAGTATTTAGTGAGTTCTCCGACCGCTTTATCTGTGAGTTTGCCTGCCCCTTTTCCTCCGAGTCCCTTGGTTCCTTTTTTCATATTTCTCAATCTCGTTCCCATTCTTTTTTCGACGTGACCAATACATTCTTTTTTTTGACAGCAACGTCATCATAGGGATTGGCTTCAAGCAATCCCTTAAACGTTTTACTGTCACCATCCCCGATGTAAGTGACGTATTTGACTCCGTGCAGTTCTACCGATCGGAGAAACATTTCGGTGATTCCGTCGGTTTCCATCTTTCCTGCGGAACCGTCGTGGTGTGCGGTGCAAGTTTCCACGTGTGTTTCCTTCCATTCATCGCAACCAGCAGGATCTTCATCTTTTTTTTCTCCCAAAAGCTGCAAGAATGGCAAAACTTCGATTTGACTATGGCGTCGACAACTTTTTTGGTTTAGTATCCAATGAGACTAGTCACGCCAATGAGAGATGAAAACCCTCTCTTTTTCCACGTGCCATCTCCTGAAACGATGAAGTGATCTTCCTGTAGTCCTCGAGAAACGTTTTCTTTCTTCTCCTCTGCTACAGCTTTCTTCAGAACCATGTCGTAAACCGATTTCGTCGCGATTCGTATACTTTCTACACAAGCGTAATATATTGTGGTCGTCATCCCGCTGCAAATGTCCATCATGCCACAAAACCTGCTCAAACCGTTTATTCCGAGGCCTAATAAACGGAAAACAAACACGATTCGGCGATTTATTTCATAAGCTTTACCGATAAGTGGACACGAAGTTTTTTTCCCCGCACTCGCATTTTAAATTCAACACTTTTTTCCCCGCACTCACATTTTAAATTCAGTTCGAAACCGATGCCTCGTCGATCACGCATGGAAAAAGCGATTCGTCCGTTGCACTCTTTACACAAAACGTTATCGGATAAAAAGTTAAAAACTAATACGAAGTTCAAAAAGCAGTACACTGAATCAACACTTAGTTCATAACTTCCCAATTTGCCACTTTGAAAATTTTCTGCGCTGACGTGCTTGTGAACGACTTGCTCTTTTCAAATTCCCAGCGATTAGGGGGTTGCGGATGCGATCTTTTGCGCCCGTACTGTTTCGGATTATCTTTTGCACCCTTTCGAGGCATATTGTGCACAAATTTTCGATAAATTACTTGAAAATAACGATAAACAAAAAACACAGACGCTACGATGTTTTCGCTTTCAATGCCGAAGCCAGACTGAAATAACCGTTGCAAAATCGATGAAGGAGAAAGTAGGGACCCTATTCAAATGTTTCTAAGCATAAAAGGCTCTGTATACCTGCGTCAGACGCGCTGAGACCTGCAGGAACCCAGCTAGCCGGGTGCCCCGCTGAGACGGTCAGAGCGCGCTGACGGTATCAACTTCAACCGCGTTTAAAATATCGTAAACGTTCGAAATCCGGGAAACGCTTCGACAGATTTATTTCTACTTACATGTAGATTAAGAATCCGTAATAAAAAAAAATTGATTTTTTGAAAATTTCAGGACAAAGTCTCCCTTAACTGGTTCCTATCAATATAAACAAGCAATATCATATTTAGCAGAAATGATGGATGAAACAGACAATATAACTATTCAGTATGTTAGAGATAAAACAAATATACTAAAGGCTCAAATACAATCTCGTCATATCGGTATAAAGGTTTACAGATGTTTTATTGAATATAAACCAAATACGGTTGGGTGGAGTGGAATAACAAGATATTGCTGTGAATGTGCAAATGGACTTAGGACTATCGGTTGTTGTTCACACGTTGCTGCAATAATTTTCTATTTGGCACATGGACGATATTTGTCGAAAATTCTTAGACCAGCTGCAATACTCAACACATTATTTAATAAAGATAATATTACAACCGTTATTAACGAAGATAGCGATGAAGATTGAAGAGTAGTTTTATTATATAAAAACTGAAAACTGATTTTGATTGAATTCATATTATGATAAATAATATTTATATTGATGTTTTGAAATGCAAAAGGATATTGAAATAAAAAAAGTTATTTTCACATCACTGATGTCAATATTTAATGTTGTTCGAATTTATAAATTTATGAAATAAGCTTCGTATCTTATATTGAAATAAATCGATATTTATATAAAAAAATCGGTTTTTATTTTTGTTTCAATATAGCGTACCTCTTTGATCAATTTGAGAATTTAAGAGGGTATTTTATATTGAAAGATGTATAAAAGAATATTAGTTTCAAAATTGTTCCAGAACTCTATTATAAAGAAAAAAAATAATTTTGGAAAAAATTGTCTGTTTCTAATGATTATTATGAAGACTATGAGCGATTTTTTTTTAGAGTATAGCCTTGATACACCTCTATAACGTGTCCAATTTTCATCCAAATCGATCCAGCGGTTTTTGAGAACAAAAAAATTTCTAATTTTTTCGATTTATTAAAAAATGAAAATGGATGGAGGTTTGAAACTTGCAGGATCAGGGTACCTAATTAGTACCAATATACCCTCGAAAGATTATCCAGATCTCTCTCTGGGGCCGTTTCACTATGCTTATCGTCCTATGGCCTTTCAATTTTGTGTTAGGTAAAAAGTGTTATAAAGGTTAGTAGTTTTATTCCTTATTCACATCGCCTCTTCCTCCTATATATATATATATATATATATATATATATATATATATATATATATATATATATATATATATATATATATATATGTACATATATATATATATGTATATTGTAATGAAAACACTTACGCGCAGTCCCGGCACTCTTTATAAAAACTCTATCCTAATTGTCATCCTGTGTTATGTCCGATATCCGACATTTTTGCGAAAACGACGCGACAACGTTTCGCGTGCGTTTGTTGGCTGTTGTTGTCGGCGGCCATCTTGAACACTATGCTAAAGGCGAATCTACATTTACGAAAGCGTCTGGCCGCCGCCTATCGTGAAAAACCGGAACTAAAAAAATGCGTACGTGACTTTTTGCACGTTTCAATAATTAATTATTAAAAAAACATTACTGCAATTAAAATAATGCGTAAAATACGTAGAAAAATCCGACAAATCGAAGTGAATAACTCGCGCGGTAAATTTATGCGAAAATAACCGGTAATTTAAGAGTGAAAAGAACGAATGTTTGTGCGCATGCGCGTGGGACAAGCGACAAGGGAACGTACAAATGAGAGAGTGTGTTTTCCATTATTTCAAAATTTATTAAGGGGACCGTATGGTCTAGAAATTTGAAAAAATCGATTTTTTTTTTTTCGATATGTCGAAAGTATAGTATCTCAAGAATATACTGTGAAATTTTCATGCGGAAATTCTCAATATTACAGCTTCTACAGCCCATAACGCAGGTAGAGAGCGGTCCGCGCGCTCCTAACGGGTCTAGCGCTAACCGGTAACCTAATCGGAGCGCAGCAGCTGTCCCAATCCTTCTCCGAAAATATATACCTGTATATAGTACATACTATATACCTATATATACTTTTCCCTTCCCCGAAATATACCTATTGTCGAACATTTGTGAGGGAAACGGTCATTTCGCTTTCCCCTGACTTGATCAGTACAACGTTACGTTTTGACGCACCAACATCGAAAATTTTGAAATAAAATATCAGAAAATATGGATAGAAAGCAAGGCCGTGACTCTTCTAGACGACCATCTTCTGTAGGTCGCAAAAGATATTTCAAGGGCAATCGATTCACTATCGAAAATACTACTGATTTTACGAGCACGTCTGCGAAAAAATTAAAAGGCAATGAGGAATTGGAAGTAAACGTTAATCCTACTTTCAATTATTGCATCATCGAATTCAGCATGATATTTTTAACGTTGCAACAGTTGTTGAAGTGTAAAGATTGTAACGGTGCGGTCACTTTTAGCAAAAACGGACAACGTGGTCTAGGATTCAAACTCTCTGTGAAGTGTGAGTGTAAAGAAACTTTTATTTTGTCTTCGCCGTTAATTGATAAGGCATTTGAAATCAACCGTCGACTTGTTCTCGCCCTGAGAATGCTTGGAGTAGGATTTGAAGGCTTGAAAAATTTCTGCGGTCTCATGGATCTTGGACAAGGAATTTGTAAGAGTACATATTACGGCATCGTGGACAATATAAAAATTGCAGCTGAAGCCGTCGCGAAAATCGTTTTCCAAAGAGCATTGAAAGAAGAAGTCGAGTTGAATGTAAAAGCTGGGCGTCCCGCGGATGAACTTTCTGTGTCTGGTGATGGATCGTGGGCGAAACGTGGATTCTCATCGCTTCTCGGTATTGCCTCGTTAATAGGGAAATACAGTAATAAAATTTTAGATGTTGTCGTCAAATGCAGTATATGTCAAGCCTGCTCTCAATGGAAAGGCCAAGAGGATACGATTGAATATGAAGCGTGGTATCGAGAGCATGAAGATCACTGTGACGCAAATCATACCGGAAGTGCTGGCAAAATGGAGGTAGACGGCATCGTGGAAATGTTCAAGAGATCGGAAGAGTTGTACAACGTAAAATACGCGAACTATATCGGAGACGGCGACACGAAAACGTTCAAAGCCTTATTGGACACAAAGCCTTACGGGGATGATTTTTTAGTTTGCAAAAAAGAATGTGTTTTGCATGTTAAAAAACGTTTGTACAAACGTGCTGTTGATGCGAAAAAAAAACATGCACAAATAAAGAAAGCAACAAAGAAATTGACAGAAAAAGAAGAGGGAAAAAAGACACAGCGGAAATCGATAAATAAAACACCGAAGCGTCAACAATTGACGAATAAATTATTGCAAGAGCTGTCAACTTATTACGGTCTAGCAATTAGACGTAATTCAGATTCGACTGAAGGGATGAGAAGTGAAATATGGGCAGCATATTATCACAAAATTTCAACAGATGAAAATCCGCAACACTCGTACTGTCCTCCAGGTTCCGAATCGTGGTGCAAGTGGCGTCAAAGTGAGGCTGCAGGTACTTTAGACACCTACGAGCACCCACCTGCTCTGTGCGATGAAGCACAAGAGATATTAAAACCAATTTATGAAGAATTGACAGCAGAGACTTTATTGGAAAGGTGTATTGGCAGTAATACGCAGAACAATAACGAAAGTTTCAATGCTTGCGTGTGGCACCTTGCGCCGAAACATCTGTTTGCCGGAAAAAAAATCATTGATATTGCCACTCACATTTCCGCTTGCATATTCAATGAAGGATTTGCATCCCTATTGAAAATAATGGAGACCATGGGCATAACAATCGGGCCACAAGCGGAGCAACTAGCGCAAAACCGAGACGAGCTGCGAGTATCGAGCGCCAACCGTAGGAGCACGGACAACTCCAAAGAGGCTCGGACAGCTCGAAGAAATGAAAGGAGTGAGGAAATCTTGAATTATGAACGTTCCGAAGGAATCCTATATGGTGCCGGAATCGCGGATTAACTGTAAGTATTCAAAATTTGCTCAATTTTTGAAAATATCTGTACCTCAAACTTTAAACTCATTTATCTCGAAACGACTTTTTTCGGCACTGCGCAGGTGAAAACAAAAAAACTATTCAACCGAATCACTTGAAATTTGGATATGTTGTTCACAACATGTATGACTATCGTCGGAACTACAATCATAATTTTATTTAAATAATTTCTTATTGTTTATACTAAAAAACTAGTGAAAAAAAAACCCGATTTTACGAATTTTTTTTCAAAAGCGCGCCATTTTGTCAATTTTTAATTTTTTCGATTTGTTCTAGTCCCGACCATAACTGCACTCTTTCTGATTAAGAATCTTCTTGAATTTTGTGTTTCAGATGAGTAGAAGTCTCGGATCGATCTTCACCGTCCGGGTCGGATTTTTCGAGAGGGTCGTCTTCAATGCCAATTATATGATAATAAACACTGTTTTTAAAATTAAAAAAAAAATTTTTTGTATACTTAATAAAGGTAGTAATAAACCCGAAAAGTTAAAACATCGATTTTTAAATTTTTTATGGCAAAAAAAAAATCGTGAAAATAGGTGAAATTTTCGTGCTCTAGACCATACGGTCCCCTTAAAACCTCTTTAATTACTGAAAAATCTTTGCGAAATGTTTAAATAAATTTAGGAAACGATCAAATGTGATAAAATTATTATAAAAATTGGTAAATTACGAAAATGGTTAATTCTTGCGCAGGCGATGCGTAAAGTGGGGGTAGCGTCGAACAAATTGAAGTATGAGAACTCGAGCGCGAGAACAAAGGGTCTGCTGGGTATAAAAACCCGTGCACAGCAGCAGTGGACAGGCATTCTGCTCATTCTGAAAACAGAGCTCGGAGAGACAACACGCTCTCAGCAGCAGAGATCCTTCCTAGTTCCAGCAGGATAATAACCTATCTTTTTTATCATCTTTGACGCTTGGAGTATCGGAGCGGTTCGGCGACGTTCAACTCCCA
This sequence comes from Rhimphoctona megacephalus, assembly GCA_963989365.1. Lineage (NCBI taxonomy): Eukaryota > Metazoa > Arthropoda > Insecta > Hymenoptera > Ichneumonidae > Rhimphoctona > Rhimphoctona megacephalus. Next base: position 2,615,268 of record OZ022423.1, read on the forward strand.
TAGTCCAAGGTCAGTTCCTATTCCTTTAATTTTTTCCTATAATTCCTTGATGCTTGGAGTATCGGAGCGGTTCGGCGACGTTCATCTGCCATAGTCCAAGGTCATTCTTTAATTTTTTTACATTTTTCCTTTTTCCTGTGGGTGCTCGGGGTATCGGAGGTGTTCGGCGACGTTCACATCCCATAGCTCGGGGTCTGCATCTTTAGCTGTGGTGTGTGGGGTATCGGCGTCGTTCGGTGACGTTCGGGGCCCATAGCTTGCATACTACGTTTCCTCTAATTAATTTTATCTTTTGAATTTATGCCTGCTGGAAGTGGGAAGACTGCTTGCTCTCTTTTAATTAAAATTTGCTAATTAAATTTACGTTTGGAATTTTTTTATTCAAAATTATTTTCGATAAAATATAATCAGTCTGCATCACTTATTATGCTCAGAAATCCTCGTCTATCCTAAAAATGAATTCGATAATCCAAAAGGCCGCGGTAAGATTATCTATTATATAGAATCAATTAAAAACATAAAATTATCATTATTATTATATCGAGTCAATCCACTTTTGGATTATTAAAATTTTGAATTATTTTTATTATTCACTATGAAATAAAAGTGAATTTCATAGCAACATAAAGCCCTATTAATTGTTATTTCATATTGAATAATTCAATTATTGTTTAAATTATTATTATTATTATTCTGTCGACAAAGCTTCACCGAGTATTTCAATTATTATTGTTAATTAGCCTCGAAGACATCGTTTTTATTATTCGACCATTATTATTGTTATTTTTCTTATTTAAACGATAATTCTGACGCGAAAAGGGAATTAAAATAAATATCATCGTTTGAATAATTACCGACAAAGAAACAGAATTGCTACCGTTTCTTTCCGTTCTGATCCGGATTAATAAATAAATTCATGCAAATTAATAACCCGAACGCGAAATAAAACAAATATTCATTTATTGTAACAAAAATCGGAAAATTTACATTGTTTAATTGAATAAATTAATTTTGTTATTATTTTGAACACAAAATCCGCGTTTCTCACGTTTCTTTCATACCTGCTCCAAAATTATTTAAAATTATTTAGGAAGCTCGGACCTGCGCGTAGCGACGTTTAGCATATGGCGAAAGCGTTCCGTTACAATATACATATATTTATATATATATACGAGGAAGAGGCGATGTGAATAAGTAATAAAACTACTAACCTTATATACATATATATTGTGACGGAAAATTCTAACGCCACAAAAGCCCGATTCTCTCGCTCGTATTAATTTATTTCATTTTAATTGGGCGCCAGCCACTAAAGCGACATAATACGAGAGAGAGAGATAGGCCGTTGTCCGGCTTCGTTGCAGCGGAATGGGCGAGGTCATTGGATAATAAAAGAAAATAAATTGAGCACATTATAATTTTTTTTTAAAGAAAATATAAATGAGAATTATAATTTTATTGTTTAATAACTTTTAACTGTATAATTTCCAAATTATAATCATTGAAGAACCGAATTTTATTTCAAAACACAAAAATAAAATTAAATGATAATAATAATAATAATACGGGAAAACGCTACCGGACAAAAGAATTTCGCGATCACTCACTCACGTTGACACTCATACGACCGGGACGCCACACACTCTTATAATTTTATAACGAGCCCGCAATTTCCTACCGTGGATTTACTCACGGGAAGGAACGAAATGATTGTCAAAAATTAATATCTCATATAAAACAAAGATAGTTGTTATGAATTTTACCGTATACCCGCTATTCGGTGACGCGGCCGGGCTATTGGTCTTGCAACCCGCGAAAATTCTTTCCCGGTCTCACGTATACACACTCACACTCTCATAACCCGCACTTCTTCGCGAAGATTCCCATGTCCGGACTCTATTAATTAATGACGAAAAATTAAGCTTAAGTACACGAAAGAAATGGAGACCTCGGATTCAACCACGACATAATTATTACCCGGAATCAAATTATATCACGAGCCGCCTCGCAAAGTTCGCAAACACGTGGTAACAATCGAGAAAATTATTTTTCTTTATAGCGAAAGGCGAAGCCGCCGCCGCGATTAAACTCTAACATTTGCCGGGATCGTAACTTTTACAATATTTATTTTAATATTTTATTGAAGGAAAATCATTAACAAATTCGGGATAAACCCACTGGCCAACTCGGAAAGCGAGAAGGAGAGAGCTTTTGCTAATGATTGCCGTTGATTACACACGTCCGTCCCGCTCAATGCTCACCGAGAATCTCCCCGAATCGAGAGTCACACACGGCGCTCTCACCCCCCTTTTCCTTCTTTCTCTCAAATATTTTCGTCGATATGCGACAGGCGCGTGTCAAGCCAATTAGTCGCGGGCGTTAGACGGGGCCCCAAATTTCTACCAGGAATAATTGTTTGGTTATCAGTTACTTTAAACAAACCCTAGCCCAAATAATAAGTTCATAACAACGACAAATAATAAGAGAAAGATATAAGGAAGATCTCAATAATTAAGGGGACCGTATGGTCTAGAAATTTGAAAAAATCGATTTTTTTTTTTTTCGATATGTCGAAAGTATAGTATCTCAAGAATATACTGTGAAATTTTCATGCGGAAATTCTCAATATTACAGCTTCTACAGCCCATAACGCAGGTAGAGAGCGGTCCGCGACACGAAAACGTTCAAAGCCTTATTGGACACAAAGCCTTACGGGGATGATTTTTTAGTTTGCAAAAAAGAATGTGTTTTGCATGTTAAAAAACGTTTGTACAAACGTGCTGTTGATGCGAAAAAAAAACATGCACAAATAAAGAAAGCAACAAAGAAATTGACAGAAAAAGAAGAGGGAAAAAAGACACAGCGGAAATCGATAAATAAAACACCGAAGCGTCAACAATTGACGAATAAATTATTGCAAGAGCTGTCAACTTATTACGGTCTAGCAATTAGACGTAATTCAGATTCGACTGAAGGGATGAGAAGTGAAATATGGGCAGCATATTATCACAAAATTTCAACAGATGAAAATCCGCAACACTCGTACTGTCCTCCAGGTTCCGAATCGTGGTGCAAGTGGCGTCAAAGTGAGGCTGCAGGTACTTTAGACACCTACGAGCACCCACCTGCTCTGTGCGATGAAGCACAAGAGATATTAAAACCAATTTATGAAGAATTGACAGCAGAGACTTTATTGGAAAGGTGTATTGGCAGTAATACGCAGAACAATAACGAAAGTTTCAATGCTTGCGTGTGGCACCTTGCGCCGAAACATCTGTTTGCCGGAAAAAAAATCATTGATATTGCCACTCACATTTCCGCTTGCATATTCAATGAAGGATTTGCATCCCTATTGAAAATAATGGAGACCATGGGCATAACAATCGGGCCACAAGCGGAGCAACTAGCGCAAAACCGAGACGAGCTGCGAGTATCGAGCGCCAACCGTAGGAGCACGGACAACTCCAAAGAGGCTCGGACAGCTCGAAGAAATGAAAGGAGTGAGGAAATCTTGAATTATGAACGTTCCGAAGGAATCCTATATGGTGCCGGAATCGCGGATTAACTGTAAGTATTCAAAATTTGCTCAATTTTTGAAAATATCTGTACCTCAAACTTTAAACTCATTTATCTCGAAACGACTTTTTTCGGCACTGCGCAGGTGAAAACAAAAAAACTATTCAACCGAATCACTTGAAATTTGGATATGTTGTTCACAACATGTATGGCTATCGTCGGAACTACAATCATAATTTTATTTAAATAATTTCTTATTGTTTATACTAAAAAACTAGTGAAAAAAAAACCCGATTTTACGAATTTTTTTTCAAAAGCGCGCCATTTTGTCAATTTTTAATTTTTTCGATTTGTTCTAGTCCCGACCATAACTGCACTCTTTCTGATTAAGAATCTTCTTGAATTTTGTGTTTCAGATGAGTAGAAGTCTCGGATCGATCTTCACCGTCCGGGTCGGATTTTTCGAGAGGGTCGTCTTCAATGCCAATTATATGATAATAAACACTGTTTTTAAAATTAAAAAAAAATTTTTTTGTATACTTAATAAAGGTAGTAATAAACCCGAAAAGTTAAAACATCGATTTTTAAATTTTTTAAGGCAAAAAAAAAATCGTGAAAATAGGTGAAATTTTCGTGCTCTAGACCATACGGTCCCCTTAATGTAACGGGATTCTCTTCAATTATCGTAAGCAGGGTCCGACGTCACCCAATAATGCGACTCCCCTGAAGTAACGACGGGAAAACGACGATGACCAATAGCGTCGTCCAGCGATGATAATGTTCTCGCAGATTCTAGATTGTTCGACATCGAGACGTTGACGAATGAGTGTGTAGGTGTTGTGTGCGTGTGAGTCTTGTAAGTAACGAATGCGTACGAGCCTCGCTCGAAGTACGCCGATGTTGCACGAAATTCGAAAGTCTTTCTCTCTCTCCGCCTTCCTTTATTATGTTGTTATCTCTCTCCTCGCTACCGCTTTACTTTTATTTCCTCCAATATTACTCGCCGGCCGATGAAACACAAAATAAATATTCCGGGACGCAATTAATAATTAATTATTCAATAAACTTTAATCCTTTTTGTCTTAGATAGGTTCTACGAGGCTGTGTCGTGGTTGGAGCATCGAGCGGGAGAAGCAATAATGAATTGCTTTTAAGTGACAATAAAAATTTTCGTCACAATATATATATATATTAGGGTGGTTCAAAAAAAATCGATATTTTTTTTTTTCGCGGGCCTCAATGGAAATTATTAGTACATTATGAAAAACTAATTTTTGCAAAATTTGAATGGTCTAAAAAATTTTTTAGATAATGCTCAAGCGACTTTTCCATATTTTTTTCTATTTTTTGTTGACAATCACGACATGAAATTTTTTTTATTCTGCTCTCATAGTGGAAAGTGTTAGTGCTTGATGAAAACGTAATTTGTGCAAAATTTGATCACTCTTAAAAAATTTAAACAGCTGCCTCAAGTAATTTTTCTGCATTTTTTTTTCATTTTTTCGATAAAAATGACGAGATAATGAAATTTTTAACTACAAAAATCAATTTTTGGTTTCCTATTAAAACGAGAGTCGTAAATATTTGATGAGACTATTTTCTCAAAACTTTTTACTTCAAAACATTTTTTAAGCTAATTTAAGCTGATTCTTATTTTCTTGTACTTCTAGCTAAAAAGCATGTCGAAAGATAATAATAAATAAAACAATTTCAAAAGATGTGTTTGAAAACACGTATTTCAGATAACAGCATACGAGTATCTATAAACTTACGTGCTTACTTCGAAGATGTAGTTGAAAAATAGTTGCTCTTAACCAATTAATTTGACTTATTTTTATTACCAATTTCATTTTATTACCAATTTTACCAAGATTTTTAATTGTATAGAATGTACTGAAATAAAAAATGTCAGCTTGTTTGCGAAACGTTGTCCAGGTTTGCTGGCCTATAACAAGTGGCTCAAATCTTCAAAATAGGATGGTAAGAAGAATCGTACATCGTATTTCAGCAAAATTAATGTTTTGTAATTCATAAAAGAATAAATTATTATAACGTTATTTTTTTCTCTATTCTACCAGGAATTTCATCCAAGAAATGATTATAGAGTTTCTGGCATTGGGGTATATTTTTTTTTAACAGCGTTCTGCAAATAACAATTCATGTAAAGCCGTTTAGTGGGATGCTGAATTAAGTTTTTCAATTCTTTTATGCCACATACTAGAATTCATATTTTTTAACGCATATCTCGAAATCATTCTGTTATCATTTATCATGATTTTTAATTGAATACACAAGAAAATGGAAAGCAATCGATTGAGCTAATTGAAAAAACTTTTTGGAGCATTAATGCTTGAAGAAACTTATGTTTTCATCAAATACTTATACCTCTTATTATGAGAGAAAATAAAAAATTAACTAATGTAGTGAAAGATTCGATTGTTTCGTGATTTTTAGCCTAAAATTGAAAAAAAAAATGCGAAAAAATTATTTGTGGCAGCCGTTAAAATTTTTTCAGAGTGTCCAAATTTTGAACGAATAACACTTTCAACAAGCACTGACACTTCCTGCTATGAGAATAAACAAAAGAATTTTCATGCCGAAATTATCAACAAAAAGTATTTTAAAATACCAAAAAGTCGCTTGAGCACTATCTAAAAAATTTTTTAGACCACTTAAATTTTGCAAAAATTAGTTTTTCATAATGTACTAACAATTTCCGTTGAGGCCCGCGAAAAAAAAAAATATCGATTTTTTTTGAACCACCCTAATATATTGAGACGAACCCTACCACCCGTCGATAGCGAAACACCGCCTTACCGACACAGCAACGCGCGACTTCAATTATCGATCAATCGCGGCGCCAGCGTCCGGGCGCGTCTATCGACCGAAAGCCGTATAGATCATATATGAATCAACTTTGTTGAAATTTATTATAAAAATTTTGCTTTCTCTATAATATATTGAAAAGATCTCATGAAAAATCATTTTACAAAGCGAATGGTGAAAATCTCAGGTTAAAATCATTCAAAAATTTAAGAAAATTTTACATTCTAAATTTAAGTGTTTTTATTTCAAATTCAAATGCGATCGCGCGCCACAGACGCAGCAGCCAATTGCGTAAAGTGTGAAATTCGTGAAAATAATTAGGTTCGAGAGCGAATCAGGAAAAAGGGCGCAATCCCGCCAAATCATTATCATTATTATCTATTGTTTCGATGAGTATAAGAAGGGCAAGCACAGAGGGCTAAAGGCAGTCTAGTCCTCATCACGCTAGACTCGCTTTCACTACTCGTGAGTACTGGTCCTTACCACGCCAGGCTTACTTACGCAATTCACAGGTACTGGTCCTCATCACGCCAGGCCTGTTCAACTCATAATCAATCAGTCTTAGAGAGATACTCTCAGACGACCAACTAAAAAAATAATTCCACCACTGTGAAGAGGGCGGGTTCCATGCGGCTCCGTGTAGAAACCAGATTCTTCCTGTGAGTACCCGATCTAGTTCGGGGGTGCCGGGGCCATGCGATTCCGTTTGGTCTCAAGATCCCTGATAGATTTCCCGTAACCCTAATTTCCTACCTTATCGCGTCTGGAGGGCTGGGGCAGTTCGGGGACGTTCGGCCCTAAGATTCTGGACGCTCCACCTTAAGTAAGTTTTCTGAGTAGGTTTTAAAAAGTTGTTTGAATAAATTGAAGAAGAAAATACAATAATTTAAAAGTAAAAATTCTGAGAAAAGGAAAATATGCATTCGGCTGATTGATTACAAATTCACAACAGCCCAATTATTAAAGAGTTTGAAAATTAATTAAAAATTAGTTTGCGAAACTATTTGGAATTTAAAAATTAGTATGCGAAACTATTTGGAATTTAAAAATTAGTTTGCGAAACTATTTGGAATTTAAAGATTAGTTTGCGAAACTATTAGGAATTTAAAAATTAGTTTGCGAAACCATTTGGAATTTAAAAATTAGTTTGCAAAACTATTTGGAATTTAAAAATTAGTTTGCGAAACCATTTGGAATTTAAAATTTAGTTTGCGAAAATATTAGGAATTTAAAAATTATTTGCGAAACCAAAATTTGGCTGCGAAATCATTTACGAAATAAAAATTTGGTTTGCTAAGCCATCTGCGAGGTAAAAGAATAATTGCGGAATTAGTTATTAATTGTGAAGCAAACTGCGAATATCAAAATTTGTTAAATCCATTGATTAAAATTACGAGATTGTTAGATCTATAAAATTAGTTGTGATATGTAAATTCATTGATGGCGAAGATTGTTAAACTATGTAATAGAATTAATTGCGAACCCGAAATATCGCGTGCGATTTGAAATTAGAATTGTGAGAAAAATACCGGAAGTAAAGAAAAATTTAAACAAAGACAATTCTATGTTTTATACAATACACACATACAAAACAATATTTGATTGAATAAAAATCTTGTTTGTTTTTGCATCAAAATCTCATCACACTCTTGTTCTTCTTTCATGCCCGCTCCTTTATCTTGTAAGAAGCTCGAATCTACGCGTAACGGCGTGCTCTAGCAAAATTGTACCGTTACAATATATATATATATATTGTAACGTTTCGTGTGGCGGTGCGCGCAGCGTCACGGCCCCCTCGCCTTGGGATAGGGAGTCACGAGACTATAAAGGAGTACTTGTGGAGATTTAAAGGAGGAATCGGACTCGATTTGAAATTAATTGTTCTATGATAGCGCTAGCAAAATAACCCTCTCTCCTGCTTCTTTATACACAATAACCCTGGGGGTTTTTTGTGTTGCCTCAGTACCAATACCAAGCCTATAAGGCGAATGGCCCGATCTTCATCATAGGCATACTAAGAATGCAAGAGATCGGTGCTGTAAAGAAATAAAATGATTGATAAAAACAGTTGAAGCCGGAAGGGCGAGATTAAGGGGTTATATACAGTTGGAAGGCCAAAAAAACTCGTTTTTTTACGAATTTTTTCCGGATAGGGATTTCATTTGACGAGGAAAAGCATAAGGAAGTAAATGGAGTGTCATCTTTTAACTCTTTATCGCAATTTTTTATTTAACAAAATATTGCTTCAGATAGCTCCTGTGATTGATCTCCTGTAGGTCCTCTAAAAAAAGGCGTCTTGCGGTGAGCATGAAATCTCCCGTTTGGATCAGCTGAAATTAAAAAACCAAAGAGATTTGTTTAGTCGACAGATAAATGCTGGGATTGGACGAAGGAATAGTTGGAATTTCCAATTTTGATGAAATGACGGCTCCTCAAAGACGAAATTTCAATTTTTAACCGAATTTTGGTCGTTCAATGGTTCAAAAAAAATAGAAATAATTTTCGGAAATCTTACTCCTTCGTCCAATCCCAGTAGAATATATCTGAGAAAGCTGTGTTAAAATTGCAGACCGATCGGTTGAGCCATCTTTGAGAAATCGTGCTCACCGACTTTGAAAACATCGTTTCGAGATAAACGCGTTCAAAGTTTCATAAGTGGTGAACACATGGATAAAATTTTTTTTTACAACTTACAAGGAGTCATCTATTCCAGGGCCATCAGAAGTTCCCTCTGCATCATCAGCAGCTTCCAAATTGTCGAATTGCAGTCGTCGGCGAACCATTCTTCCTTCGCGCGTGCGCTCATGCGCTCTTAAAATAGAGATCACGACGCGCTCTGCATCCCGTTTTTCGGCATAGGCATGGGCATTGGGCCCAATCGATAGACCCAGTGCACTCATATAATATAATAGTGATGCCGTACCTTCATTAAAGGTACCGGCTGCCATGTGAGCTGCTATTTCCACTATTTTTGAACCACTAGGAATTATTTTCGGTGTGATTTTCCAAATCAACTGATTATAGCTTTCGTTGTTATTTTGTGTGAAACCACCAACACATCTTTCAAGCAACTTTTCATTGCTCAGATCCGTGTAGATCGGAAACAGAGCGTCAGCAACATCTTGTGGAAATGGAGAATAATCGTGTTTATAATCCGATAATTTATTCGAAGCTCGCGCTCGCTGCCAACAACACCATGACTCAGTTCCGACCGGGCATCTTTCGTGTTGAGGATTTTCATCTGTTGAACAATAATGGTAATATGTTGCCCATATTGCATTATACATATTGTCAACGGAATCACGGTGCCTCCTGATTGCCAAGCCATAATAAACAGTCAATTTATCGATCAGTTTGGCTGTGAGCTTTCCTTTTCCACCAAGTACTTTTTTTTGCATTTTTTTCCCACTTTTATTTACAGTCATCTCGGTATTTTTTTTTACACAGTCTCGGAGTCGTGAACCCATTCTTTTTTGAACGTGTCCAATACATTCTTTTTTTACCACTTCGTTGTTTCCGTAAGGCACAGCTTTCAAAATCCCCGAGTAGGTTTTCGAGTCACCGTCGCCGATGTAATTTTTGTATTGGACGTTAAATTTTTCCATTGAACGCTTGAACATTTCTACGACCGCATCGACTTCCATTTTTCCTGCAGAACCGTTATGATTCGCAGCACAAACATCTTTGTGATCGTCATACCATTCGTTATACTCTTCAGTGTCGATTTTTTTTTTCCAAACCTCGCATTGTTTGCAGTACGAACTTTTCACGACGATATCGATAATTTTCCCCGTATAATAACCGATCAGTGATGTTACTCCGTATAAAGAAGTAAACCCTCGTTTTTTCCAGGTTCCATCGCCAGATATTTTCAATTCTTCACAGTTTCCATCGCCTCGATTTTGAGCAGACACTTCTTTTTCTTCAGCACAAGCTTTTTCGAAAAGTTTTTCGGTGGCCATTTGCGTGCATGAATGAATATTTTTGACGATCAAATCGTACGTAGTTTGCATCACAAAAGGTGGCATGTCCATCAATCCACAAAATTTCGCTGCACCTTTCAATCCTATTCCGAGAGTTCTCATCACAAATAAAAATCGTCTGTTTATCGCGTAAGAATGTTTGATGAAAGGACAAGAGTTTATGGCTCGAGGATCGCACTTATCACACAGAATGACGATTTTAAAACCGAGTCCTCGTTGTGCAGCCGTTTGAAATTGCACTTTTCCTTTGCAAGTTTTACACTGGACGTATTCACTTATCGCTGCGAAGACCGTTATAAAATTGAAAATGCGATATTCAATGGAGGAATCACGAGGAACTAAGATCTCCTTCTGATTTTTCAATTTTTTCGCGGATGTACTGAAGCTACTTTCATCGGCCTCGACTGTTTTTGGATTGTACGATTGTTTTCGCTTTTTCCCTCTTGAAATTTGCGTCTTGTCGGATAGTCTCCGTTGTCTGGTACACTTGTAAGGCATTTTTATTCGCAAAACTACGAAAACGGAGTAAAATTTGAACGCGCGACTTTACACTGTGGCAGAGCTGGTTCGACTGACAAAATTCCTTTCTTCGGTATAAGAAATGACCACGCTTAGCTCTCGCATATACCATGTATGCAAAAACAATGAAAGGGGTCACCTCAGGCACGCGGGCCACAACAACCGCTGCCGCTTGGGCCGTTCGGAGCGCGCTTACTTTGTAATGCTCCAAGCATCCTTTCAAGTACGCATGTATCTCTACGAATATTTGCCGTATCGCTTTGAAAATTTCAGAGAATCTATTTGAATATATGTAGACTCCAAAAATGCAACAAAAAAAATCGATTTTTTGAAATTTGAAATTAATCATAAAATAGCATATAACTCCGACATTACTTGCTGGATTAATTTGAAATTTTCAGAGAATGTACTCAAATGTATGTACATTCTGAAAATGCCATAAAAAAAATCGATTTTCTGAAATTTCCAACTGTATATAACCCCTTAATTGACGTTTTAGTTAGAATTTTTCAGAAGCTGGATTATGGAAAAAAAATGACTTATGTTAGTTGATTAGTGGGTAAATAAAGGATTTAGCGGTCTCGAGGAACGAAAGAGCTACCAGGAGAATAGAAAGGAGATGTGCGAGGCAAGGTGACGTCACACGGCAAGCGCGCGGCTCGCGACACTCCGTCTCTCTCTATCCCTTACTCTGTCTTGCTCTTCGAGACACTGATAGTCCACAACGGCAAACGTATGCGTGAGGCGCTGAGTGTGTATGTGAGCATGTGACCTAGACTGTGTGTGCGTGAGGCGCTGGGATAGAGTTGATGCGTGAGGCGCGTGAAACCAAACTAATATTTATCTTAGCAATAAATTATGCAACGTTTTAGTAGAAGTACAATTGTAGGACCGATATTCTTCTGCATCAAAATAAATCCTCTCGTTTGTGTCGTATCGCACGAACAAGCGTGGGAGTTGATAGAGGAATTGCCAATAATAACGGGGTTGAACCGAAGCAAAGATTACTTATAGCGATCGCGTCGATTTGATCGATTTGAGTTTATTGATGCTTTATAGGTGGAGATTATTCCCGTGTTCGCTTAGCGTTTACTTGACAATGTTGGCAATTACTGGCATCGAATGAAATAACTATTGTCACTGATCGGATTTGACGATTCTTGAAGAACCAGAGAGGCTGGTTTATGCAAATAAAGTCTTTAATAAGAGAGAGTCATAACTTTTAGAGCAGCGAGCCTAGGCTCATGAGTTACCTACGTGCTGAATGTAGGTAACTTAAAATTCAGAGAAGCTGAATGTAAAAAGGTGCGATAAAAACGACAAAATGTAATGGTCGAGATTATCTCATGGCTATTAAGAACTTGTGGAGTCCTTTTAGTTCTCTAGTTGCCGAAGCTAGAGCCTGAAGTTCCGGTACACCGGAAATGAAATAAGGGTTTATTTAGTGGCATAAATCTCCCATTTCGTGACCTTTGTCCACTTTTCGTTGTAAGTTCGGAGAAAGTTTTATGTCGACATGGTAAATGGCGCTTTAAACGCGTGCGAGGTCGATTATCAATGTGAGTTTAAATTGACAAAATACGCGAAGCCTACCTAGCGTCACCCATTAAACAGTCTAATTTCTAAGGTCGGAAGCCAGTGCAATACTGGGACGTCCCAAAGAAATTAGAGTCCTACTCACGATCTCAGGAGGAATTTATGATGGAGCAAGGCTCAATTAATGATTGAAGTCATGCTCGATGTGTCCAGAAGTGACTCAGTCTTTCGAATAATTTGAGATTGAGAAAATTAGAAAAATGAGTGACGAGTCTCCCGTGCACGCCCTTAAATAATGTTTGGGGGCTTGAGGAGAAGCATCCCTTCTCTGATTACTCAGAGTGGTGACAAGTAGGGAGCTTCCACAGTGTAGAGGGAGATTCATCCTGGTCCGATGGAGATGGACACCCGAATTGGTGGGAAAATAATTATTAATAATTGAGAAATGGAGAATATTGAGGAGACCAGCTCGAGTCGCGATGATCAGGCGAATATAGAGTAAAAGGAGGTAACAGAAGTCTCTGATCGGGCCGAGGTGTGTGCTCACTCGTTGACCGTAGGCTGTCTCTCTCGCGGTGACGTGGGAGAAAAGTGGGACGCGAGAGCGTTGTGAACCTCGGCCATCGCGAATAAGGCGTGTCGCTCACCGCATGATGGCGGGATCGATGCGAAGACATGCCCAGCGAGAGAGAAGATCGAGTGCCAATATGGCCGATCGATATCTCGGGAGTCGGAGCGAGCGTCGAGCGATACCTCCTGCGCTCACGTGTGATCTTGTTAACGGGCAGCCCGAGCTGTCCCGTTACAATATATATATATACACATAGATACCACTCTCTTCTTTTTCTTTTCGATTTTATTTTTTTTTCTTTTTTTTATATAAATTTGCAAAATAAGAGTTTATAGAAAGGAATTGCGGTGGCCTTTCCTTTCGGGGAAAGGTGAATAAACTCGGTATTGACATTTTTCTGAAAAATAATAACCTTATCTGTGTATTCATTTATTTGTTTAATTTTGTATTTGTGTGCGCCTCCCCTCTATGTGGATTCCATCTCCACACTGTCGTTGTTTTGTCCCGTCTCGTTTTGTCATTGTTTGAGTTTTGTTATTGGATGTCTGTTGTCGATGGATTTTATTGTTAAGTTAAAAAGTTAATCCCTATCAATATATCTATTGTTTATTATATATTGGAACGTTTCGTGTGGTCGTGCGCTCAGCGTCACGACCCCCTCACCTTGGGATAGGGAGTCACGAGACTGGAGAGGAAAATTTAGGATATGTATAATCCGGGAAGCAGACTCGATAGGAATTAATTGTTCTAAGGAATTATTTAACGGACAACACCACTGTGACCCCCTATTTTTTTCACATTTTTCAAGAATTTTTTTTTGTGGGGAAAAAAGAGATATTCGAAAAATTTTTTTTGGGTTTTGTTCCTTGTTTATTAATGTATCAAAAAACATTTTTTTCACATTTTTCACGCCGCATGGTGGCGCTGGGGAAGCTCTCGCGTCATCTCCGCAGTGGTTCGCGGCACGCAGCAGAACTCTCTTCAACGTCGATTTGAAAAAAAATACCGAGTGTTTTCGTTAATAATATGATATTTTCAAGAGAAGCACATAGAGATTTGGAAAAATATTGATTTTTAAAAAATAGGTACGCCTTGGAAATTAAAGAATGATTTTTGAGCAAAATTTCTCGTCGAAAATAGGCTATAACTTTTATAATTATTGAGATATCGAAAAAATCCTGTGTACTTCTCTAGATAATCTACTTTTATTAATACAGTAAAAATTTGAAGTCGATCGGATAAAAATTGCTCGAGTTCTGCTGCGTGCCGCACTCAAAAAAGTGGTTTTGAGAAAAACGCGTTCAAAGTTTTAGGTTTGTTCATTTATGTTATAAATTGAAAAAAAATTATTTACCTTCAATCAGCGATGCCGGCACCATATAGCTGGCCTTCAAGAAGCAAATCGTTGTCTCCTGATTCTTTCCTCGAACTTGTTAAGGCTTTTCTCGCTTCTTCTCCGCGAGCTGGATCCACGCTGCGTCGGTCTCAACGCAAAAGTTGAAACAATTTGGGCCGATGGTTATCCCCAACGTCTCCAGTACTTTCATGAGACTTCTCAGGCCATCATTGAGCACTAATATCGCGATATCAGTTGCAATATCAATGATTTTTTTGCTTCCGGACTGGCACTTGGGGGCTATTGCCCAAACTGATTTATTGTAGTTTTCGTTATTGTTTTGCGTATAGCCGCCCAAACAACGCTGCAGCAAATCGTCCCTGCTCAAATTTTCGAAGATTGGCTGAATTGCCTCCAATATTTCCTGAGGAAGAGGCGGTTTATGGCGATATTTAGGAATATCACCATTTGCGACCGCGCGCTGCCACGAACACCACGACTCGGCTCCTTCCGGGCAATCGTCATGTTGTGGCTCACTGTCTGTGGACATTTTATGTTTGATAGTTGCCCAAATTGCCTTCCTCATTTTGTCAACATCATCGCTGTTCCTCCGAATAGCCAAGCCGTAATATGTGCTCAACTCGTCAATCAATTTTCCGGTGAGCTTTCCTCTGCCAGACAATCCTTTTTTTTTCACGATTTCGCGGAGGCGCGTCCCTATACGTTTTTGGACATGATCGATGCACTCTCTTTTTTTTATCTCGAAACCGTCGTATGGATCGCTATTCGATATGCCCAGAAACGTTTTAGAATCGCCGTCACCAGCGCCCAGCTGCGCGGGACCCCGAGCGTCGCGGACCGCTGCATCGCTCCACAAAATATTCAATATCTACGAAAATAACTATTTTTTCGACCTGGGTCCAACGGCATTTGAATCTTAAAAGTATTTTAGATTTTTTTAAATGGTTTTCAAAAAATGGATTTTTTGAAGCCGTCACAGTGGTGTTGTCCCTTAAATTGATATGCACCGTCTCTTGCACCTGATTGAACACGCTAACCCTGGGGGTTTTTTGTGTTGCCTCAGTACCAATACTAAGCCTAAAAGGCGAATGGTCCGATCTTCATCACAGGCATTCTAAGAATGCAAGAGATCGGTGCTGAAAAATAATGAAGTTTGATTAATGCAAAAGAAAAATGTGTGAAGGCCAGAAGGGCAAAATAATTGGTGATTTTAGTGAGGTTTTTATAGAATAAAAATCAAGGATAAAAAATGACGTTTGTTAGTTTATTAATGGGTAAATAACGGATTTAGTGGCCTCGAGGAGCGAGAGATATACTAGGAGAGCAGGAAGGACATGCTAACGGTGAGGTGACGTCACGCGTATACACGGGCCACCCGGAACGCTCCGTCTCTCTCTATCTCGTTCCTTGTCCAGCTCTACGAGTCCGACACTAGACAACGAGGATCGTGTGCGAGAGGCGCTGAGAATGTGTAATGTGCGTGAAGCGCGTGAGAGATAATGTTGGTGTGCGTGAGGCGCTGAGAGAGTGTAAATGCGTGAGGTGCGTGATATAAACTTAAATGCTCTATTTATGGGTTGAATGAATATAATGATTTAGCAGTAATATAAATTGTGGCACCGACTTTCTTCTGCATTAGAATAGATCCGCTTATTGATGTCGTATAGCACAAACAAGGGTATAAAAGGATCGAGAAATTGCCAATTATATTAAGAGTAAACCGAGGTGACGAATAATTAGAGCGATTGAGTGGAATTGATCGATTTAATTTTTCTCCTTTTTTTTTATGTCGTGCTATTAAAGGAGTTTTTTCGCCAGCGCGATTCACGTTTACGCATCAGAATTGGCGATTTCTTGGTATCAAACTGATTTAATATTTAATGAATCCAATTTAAGGATTCATGAGAGAGGCTGGTTTATGTAAACAAATAATCAGAAAAGCGATAATCATAAATTTAGAACAGCGAGCCTTGGCTCATAAGTTATCTACGTGCTGAGGGTAGATAACAGAAGATTCAGAGAAGCTGAATGACAAAAAGAGTGCGATAAACACGACTGACAGTAACGATCGTAATTATCTCATGGCAATTAAGAACACGTTGAGTTCTTTTAGTCATCTAGTTGTCGAAGCTAGAGACTGAAGTTCCGGTAGACCGGAAATCAAAACAGGGTTTATTTATTGATAAAATATCCCATGTCCAGACTTTAGTCCCTCATTAGCGAAAGTACGGAGAATGTATAGTGTGGACAAGGTAAATGGTGATATTGACGCGAGCGAGGTTAATTATCACTAAGATGTTGATTAATGAAATTACGCGAACTCTACCTAGCGTCACCCACTAAACATTCTAATTTCTAAGGTCGGAAGCCAGTGCAATACTGGGACGTCCCAAAGAAATTAGAGTCCTACTCACGATCTCGGGAGGAATTTATGATGGAGCACGGCTTAATAAACAATTGTAGTCATGCTCGTTGTGTCCAGAAAATTATAAGAGTGACAAATCGCCCGTGCACGTCCTTAAATAATATTTGACGGTGTGAGAAGAAGCATCCCTTCTCTGATTACTCAGAGTGGTGACAGGTAGGGATCTTCGACAATGTAGAGGGAGATTCGTCATGGTCCGATGGAGGTGGACCCCAGAATTGGTGGGAAAATAATTATAAACTATTGAGTAGTGGAGAAAATGAGAAGCGTGGCTCGACTCGCGATGATTAGGCGGACATGAAGTAAAAGGAGGTAACAGAAGTCTCTAGACGGACAGAGGTGTGTGCTCGCTCGTTACCCGAGGGCTGTCTTTCTCGCGGTGACGTGAGCGAAAGGTGGGGCGCGAAAGCGTCGCGAGCCTCGGCCATCGCGAAGAAGGCGTGTTGCTCACCACATGATAGCGGGAACGATGCGAAGACATGCCCATCAAGAGAGAAGATTGAGCGCCAATATGGCCTGTCGATACCTTGAGCGTGGGAGCGAGCGTCGAGTGATACCTCCTGCGCGTAGCTGCGATCTTGTGAACGGGTAGCATTGCCTGTCCCGTTACAATATATTATTTTTATTTCAAATTCGTGTCTTTTGTTTCATTGATTAATTCTTAAATTTCCTTTCAAAGCATTAAAATTATAATTTCGTTTCTTTATACCCCTTTTTCATGAATTTATCTCGGGTGGTGTAATTTCTTCGGGAACTATCGATTGAGATTGACTGAGATTTTTCAATATTATTATTTTTATTTATTTATTTATTTATTTATTATTTTTTTTTGTTATTGAGGAAAATTGTTTTTGGTAGAACGTTATTTCATTTGAACTATTTTTTCTAGATTCTATTTCATAAGTACCGAGTTCAATATGTTTGAGACAATATGTCTCGAATCGTGGGTGCTTCATGTCGATACCGGCAAGAGGAATGGGTGATCTATTGTATTCTATTGGTAGCAATTTGTATTGGGGTTGAACGATTACAATTTTAGTTGAGAGAGGCTTTTCTTCAATTACGCGTGGTATGTGGCTTTCTGTATCCTGCGATACCCATTGTTGATATTGGAGTCTTGAAGGATTCGAATATTCCCTTATTAATTTTTTTAATTGACGCTTTCTACCAGCTCGGCGCGTCCTAGGCATTGTGAACAGTTATTGCGTAAGTAAGTAAGGGAACGAGCGAGCAACATGCTATTGCTCCGTCTCGCTTTAAGGGAAGGAACAAGCGAGCAACGTGCTATTGCTCCGTCTCGCTTTAAGGGAAGGAACGAGCGAGCAACGTGCTATTGCTCCGTCTCGCTTTAAGGGAAGGAACGAGCGAGTAACGTGATATTGCTCCGTTTCGCTTTAAGGGAAGGAACGAGCGAGCAACGTGCTATTGCTCCATCTCGCTTTAAGGGAATGAACGAGCGAGCAACGTGCTATTGCTCCGTCTCGCTTTAAGGAAAGGATGGGAATATGTAGGTTTACTACACTATTCACAAGTACTTTGGTTTTCTTAGTTTCAGTTAGTCAAAATTTAAATCTCGCAATTGATTCGGTTTCGCAGGATACTGAATTCCAGACGACGTGTAATGATTTTATTCTTGATGTAAATTTTGATTGTCATATTATTTTTATATCATTAATAATAATAAAAAAATGTTATTTGTTCTCTTTTGTTTTACTATTATATATATATATATATATATATATATATATATATATATATATATTGTAACATGATTTTCCCGTCTCGGGTCCATCTGTCCCTTCTGAACTCCTCCGCAATTCCTCCCCGGACCATCGTGACCCGGCTGGAGCGGACTGGGCGCCAGGTACGAACGTACCGCCGGTGAAACCGACTTTCTGTTTGTCCACTCCGGCGCGGATGCGGCGGACGAGATAATCCCAGGGGTTACAAGGATTCAGGGTGGTCCGACTACTCAGCTCGACTGAGATACTTAGGGGTAGAGGGGCTGGTTCGGGGCGAGAGTAAGGAATCCGGACTAACGAAAGAAAATAGACAAAGACTAATAACTTTAGTTTAAGCAACGATTTATTCAGGTAAACTCGACGATTAGCGAAGCGCAGGTAGTTAAAGCCCAAAGGCAGGTAGTGGAGGCGACTGAACATGAAAACACTAAACTCAACTCAATAATAACGCAAACTAAAAGAAACGGTAATGGAAACACGAAGATAGGTGGTAGTAAGCAATCTATCCGAAAAATAATCCCGAGAGCCTTCAGCGATGATGAAGTTGGTGTGCGCGACACTAACCCAGGTAGTTCGACCGAGAGTCAGGTAGTTAATGCTCGAGAGCAGGTAGTAAAGGTAACTTATCACAAAATTAATCAAACAACCTAAATAATAACGGAGTTAGTGTGCACGACACTAACTCAGGTAGTTCGACCGAGAGTCAGGTAGCTAATGCCCGAGAGCAGGTAGTAAAGGTAACTTATCGCAAAATTAATCAAACAACCTAAATAATAACGGAGTTAGTGTGCACGTCACTAACTCAGGTAGTTCGACCGAGAGTCAGGTAGCTAATGCCCGAGAGCAGGTAGTAAGGGTAACTAATCGCAAAATTAATCAAACAACCTAAATAATAACGGAGTTAGTGTGCACGACACTAACTCAGGTAGTTCGACCGAGAGTCAGGTAGCTAATGCCTGAGAGCAGGTAGTAAAGGTAACTTATCGCAAAATTAATCAAACAAACTAAATAATAACGGAGTTAGTGTGCACGACACTAACTCAGGTAGTTCGACCGAGAGTCAGGTAGCTAATGCCCGAGAGCAGGTAGTACAGGCGATTTTACACGGAACGACATATATGAAATAATATTTCGAGATAACAGAAATGCGAAAATTGGGTGAAATAAACTCGAGAACAAAATACTGAAGGGCTCCGAGACGAACAAGAATGACAACAATGCTTAACGTACTCGAGGCCGCGCGAGAGAGAGATAGCACGAAAACAAACCGGCGCGATGCGCTCGCGGCCGGCCTTGAACGCGTAACACAAAATTGCGACGAAATATAATAGCCTAGACTGGCCAATATTACACTATAAAATTGCTCATTAAACTTTATACATTATTTATCGTAGTCGATAAAAATTGAATAACGAAACTAAAAGAATATCGCAAGTCACCAAGGGGGATTCGATGGAAAATTGGGTGCTCCAAAAAAACTTAATAATTAGGAGAGAATGAAGACAAAAGAGCCACATTCCCGCTCGAACATCATCCTCATTCTTCCACGCCAACAATAAATGGCAAAACTCTAAAAATTAATACGTAAAAATCCCAATAATCCGACGAATCGGAGAAAGTAGAGGAACGGGCTTACCGAGGCGAAATCTCTGCACGTGGTCGTTGCTGGGGCTCAGGAGCTCGGTGTTAACAGCGACTCGCCGGTGAGACACAGCTACGAAGAATCATTGTTCTAACGCCTCGGTAAGGCTCCGCGCTCTCGTTGTTTCTCCCCACCACTCGAGGACCGCCGGACCTCGCTCTCGCGCCTCTGTTGCGAATTAGCCGAAATTCTCGGCGGCGCGTTGAAATTAATACGCGGGAATTTCGAACGATGTCCTTGCTCGGATCCCACCTCCAGCGAGCTTTCCACGCTGCAGGAGCTTTTCCTCTTGGGGACCCGGCCGATGTCCGACTGAAAGGTGGAGGGGAGACCTCCCTCGTGACGCGAGGCGTCCCTCCGCGTCACGGTGGGTCCACAATGCCACCAGGCGAAACAGCACCTCCGCCCCAGGGAATCCCAGGCCCCACCCGACGAGGCGCCGTTGCACACGGGCTGTAGCTCCTGCAGGCGTGGAGGCGAACGGGGCAACTCTCGATTGCTACGGTGAGAAAGCCACGGGCGGCGTTCAATAATGGCCGATATCCGGCGCGGTCTTTCGACCGTTCGCTGGTTGGACTCTGGTGACCGAGAACAACGCCTGGAGGAGTGAGATCGTTGCAAAGGAACCGCTGAAATCAAAGAGAGCTGAGGCGCGAGGACGGTGACCGGAACGACACTCGAGGGCGATGCAATACGGTACTCGATAATGACGTGACTTCCTTTCTCTCTCGCTCTCTCGCGAGCACAAATTTTAGCGATTAACGCAGGTAATGAGATTCCCGAAGGACGGATCCAGGTAACTTAACACTAAAATTATAATTATGACAGAAATCCTCGTAGCGTTCCCCACGGCGAGTCGCAGAGCGGCGTCATAATGGACCGGACCTCCGGTCCACTGGTCGATCAATCCGTGCGGGTGACGTGGCCAAAAATGTCACGTTACAATATATATATATATATATATATATATATATATATATATATATGGTAACGGTACGTTTTTGTTGAACAAGCCGCTACGCATGAATTCGAGCTTCTTAATAGTAAGGAGCAGGTATGAAAGAAAGCGAGAAAAGGCAGGGATTTGATTTTAACAAAATAATAACATTTATTCAAAAAAAACACAAAGATGATTTTTGGTTGTATAACAATTTTGTTCAAATAAAGACAACTTTTATTTATTTCGCGTATTTTCTTCTATTATTTCATTCGCATGGATTTTTCTTTTCACGGAAACAATGATATTTGTTCTCTTATTACAATTTCATCAATTATTATCGGTTTGGTGTCTTTCTTTACAATAAAATGGGAAATAATAGATTCGGCGCTCAAAAACAAAAAAAAAATGACAATCTTTTCTGATTAATTTTTCCAAAATAGTCAATTAAACTTTATAGAGGCTCTATACAATAATAACAACCTTAGTACGTGACTCGATATAATCTTACAATAATTGAACTATTTTGGACAAATGAAATTCTTGACTTCGAATACTCTCAACGTTTTATTTCTTGATTGTTCATTTAATTCTGTAATTTCGCTTGTTTTGTTATATCTTAATTATTCAGACAAAATGTCCTGGTGACTCATTCTGGTTATTTTAAATTCAAATTTCAATCATTCAGCTTAATAATAATAATAACAATAATTTAATAATCTCCAATCCCAGCCAGCTATATTTTCTCTTTTTTCTTTTATTAGGTAAAGGAATAATGAATTTGATAGGAGGTTAGGAATACCAGCTGCAGGAATTGAACGAACCCGAACAACTCCGTCACTAGTACCCCTTAGAGGATAGGTAATTGGCTGCAGGGATAGAACGAAGCCGAACTACCCCGTCACCAATCGGTAATTTATCCTAAACCGGCTGCAGGAATCGAACGAACCCGAACGACTCCGTCACCTGTCAAGGATAAATTTGGAGGAAATAGAAATATTGGGTATACACCAGCTGCAGAGATAGAACGGAGCCGAACTACCCCGTCACCGGTGTATAGGAAAATTTAGGAAAGGTAGTTGAGCTGGTTATGAAATTCGAGAATAATTTGGCGCTAAGAGTTTAGTGTCTCTATCCAGAATGAGCCAACAATGCTTGTCGTGAGCTAGCTTACTAGTCTCTTTTCAGAGTCAGGTATTAGCTGAGAGTGAGCTAGGAATGAGCTGTCGATGCCTCAGAGCACGCTCTTTTATACTGTTCGAAACAAAGGAATCATAATAATAATACCGTCTAAAAATAACTTGAGCATCGGTTGCTCCGTAAAATAATCTCGAACCAAAGTCTGGCTTCTAAATTCGCTTATTGGCCCTCCTTGTTGCTACGCAAGGCCCGATTGGCTCGGCTCAAGGCCAGTTCATATCGCGCATGTGCGAGAATAATTAACTTCTCCATTTTATATTTTTTTTTGAATTTTATAATTTCTTATTTCTCTTTCCTTTTTCAGTCATCGATTATTCCCATTTTTATCCCCAATGATAGGGTCTCTCAAAAGTTATTAATAATTAAAAAAATAACTAAAACTTCTTTCTGATTCGTCAACTCCCTAGTACTATCGCCACGCGCATGCGCAGACGTCGTTGATCCACTCGTTTCGTACAAATAAAATTATCTAGTGGAGAATTTTGTATCCTTTTTTTCTTACTTATTCGCTATTTCGTTTTATCTAATTCCTAATAATTCATTTTCTCATAAAGAGCAATTAATTATTATAATAAAATAAAGAAACACGTATTTGTAAAATTAGTTTTGATTTTTCCCGGTAGGAGGCGACGCTAGTGAGCGACGTGCACATCACGTAAGTGCAGCTCTGTTCGCGTTACAGTTTTAAGATGGCCGCCTACGTAAACAAACGTGCGTGCCATAAGTGTCGTGAAAACGACAAGAAAAGTGGCGAAAAAGGATTTATATTTATTGAAAAGTGGTGAGAGAGTGTTTTGCGTTTCAATGCCCCCCAGAACAAAAAGATCGAGAACTCGTTATTTTTGTTCTCTAAGATTGGAGTTAATGATGATGATGTACGCTAATAACGACCATGGTTATGATGCCGATGATGATTATGTTAGTCTAGAAGTTCTTGATGTTCTCAATGATTTTGATGTTTTCAGCTTCTTCTAGGCCCCTGGAGCTACGGTTTCTTCTTCTTCTTGGTTGATTACCTCAATTTCTTCCGCTGCTGCCCAATTCATATCATCCCTTAAACTGTGATTGTAATGACCCCATCTTGCAAATTGTATCTCGACATATAACTGTGAGACTTCTCTTCGATTTGTCATGTAGAAGAGTTGGACCTCATGACCTTCTATGGTCGGATGCTCTCCAATGATAGTGATGATAACTTTTTTATTTACCAATTGTCTTTGGTTATATAGGCACAGTCTTTTGTCCCATTTTACTCCTCTAAACGGTTTTATGTTTGAGAGGTATGCTTTGGTGGAAAAGCATGGTATTGAAGCAAAATCATGAGGAAGACGTTTGATGTCTTCTACAGGGTGCATTAGAGTCATACCTCGGTCGATAAGTTTGGTAGTAGCCTCTCCGTCCTCGACGTTGATTAATTTGACCCGATAAGCAATATTTCCATTGGTTATTGCGTAGAGACCTCCTAATGTTAGGTTGACTGGATTGCCGCCTCGTTGTCTGGTGAGAGCATTGAACAGATTTTCTTCAAATGCACACAACTCCTTAAATTTGACGGTAGTTGTGAACGTAAAATTTGTTGGATTAATATACTCCAGAATGACCGCCTCATGGGTGCCTTCCCAGGACATGGGCCATGGTGATGGGTGAGGAACTCCAGGGATGATATGGTTGGTCATGATGACTGGTTGGTTGGAGCAGGATTGGCTGGCGTTAACTTGACTGAGCTCTCGACATTGACCGCAGCTCAGCTGGGCTTGGAATGAAGATTCACGTACTGCGAGGCCTCTTCTTATACCGCTGACTTCCCCCCACTCTTTCACTTCTGATGTTGCCCAGATTCCGATCGTCTGTGTCGACGCGTCCATTTTTCCTATTATAAGATATTATTTTGTGGTAATCTTCCTTCACATTATTTTATTTCCCTTTATTTACCTATTTTCTATGAATTCTCACCTTTTATTCACTCAGATAGTCTTCTTTTATTCAAAAGCGTCACTTTTTCGTTTGAGCGTCGTTTTTCGCGCCCTTCGTATATTTCGTGATCCTACATAAAAAAACACATAGTTTCTTATTTATCGCATTTCTCATTACTTCATTTATCTTTTATGAAGTCCTTTCTTTATTTTCCTCACCTATTTCTGCTTCTATTCTTCCTTTTTTTTTCAAAAAACTTTTTGGCCTTCCTTCGTCGTTTATTCTTTTTCGCGGCGTTCGAGAACAATGGCACGAAGTATGAAAATTTTCCTCAGATGGGTAGACCCGCATGTGAAAAACTTGTCCAGAAACCGACACTAGCGCCGGTGGCAAAATTTCGAACTAATCACGGAAACAATTTCTTTTTGCGTTCTATCAGAATCTTTCTTACTTTTTATGATGAATTTATTATTTTTGATGATTGTTGCAACAATTAGGCATGTTTTATCGATTTTTAAAGGAATTAAGGATGTTTTTAGACTGAAATTTATCATTTTTTTTTCATAATGGGGTGATTTTACGAAAAAAAATTTTCTTTCATATTTCATGTAATTCATTTTTCTTTATTGTTTTTTTCGTATTGTTTTTAACAAAACCTTCGTGAATAAATAATTAATTTATTGAATTATCATTGCTATTTAGTTAATTAAGGGGAATATCTCGATAATTATTAATATTTTTACTATCGCAAATGCGTTTTTGTAATTTGTCGATCCTTTAAGGAGGTGAATTTGAATTTTTATCAAAAATGGTTTATACCTTTGCTATTTTTGATAATTTTACAGTCGGAAATGAGTTTTTTGGATTCTGTTGGATCTGTAGGGTGTTAGAATCAACTTTTCTTTAAGGACGTATCATAACTTCGTTAGTATTCTAATTTTTAGTATCAGAAATTGGGTTTTGGACATTTTTTTAAAATATAAAAAATCAAATTTGAGAACTTTTTTCGTAATTTGTTTATAACTTTTGAACCAAAAACAATTTTACTTTTTATTTTTCATTTATTAATAACTTTGAAACTAAAAATATTTTTACAGTCGGAAACGTTATTTTTGTAATCCGCATAATGATTTTTAATAAAAATAGTAGTGATGATTAAAATTTTTTCTTTTGTTTTCGATTTTATTACTTTTTTTTTTCGTTATTTTCAAATTTTCTTAAAATGGATGTATTGTTTAGGTACTAATAATTGGTAATCAGGTAAGTATAACTAATTTGAGCTTTATTGTTGCCAAAATTATATTTCACATTTAATAATTTTATTTTTTTTTTTTTTTCTTTATATTTTTTTAGGTTCGCCGCGTGATACATGCCCCTCTCAACGTTCGTGTCAGGATTCTCAAGGATATAAGTCGCGGCTGCTATTTGTTTTTTAATTCGGTAAGGACCCTCGTAAATTGAAAAAAATTTCGCCATTTTTTTATTAATCGGATCGCTTACGTTGCACGCTTTCGCTAATACAAGGTCGCCTACTTGAAATTGAATTAATTTGTGTTTCTGATCGAATTTTTGTGCTCTTTTACGTCCCTTTCTAATTATCCTATCTCTTACCAGCATTAGCCTTTCCTGAGCTATTTCCTCATTTTCCTGATCATTTCCTTCTTTGTCTACCTGAATCCAATTTTTCCAAATTCTCTGTGGCTTCACATTTTTCTGGATCTCTATCGGAGTTGTTTCTGTCGTTTCATGGTATGTTTCATTCATACAGTCTTCTATAACTTTTACCCACTGTAGCCAATCCGTGTGCCTGTTGGTCAAAAACGTTCTAAAAAATCTCCCTATCTCTCTATTGACTCTCTCTACAATATTTCCCTGTGGGTGCCTAATGGAAGAAAAAACTGGCTGTATTCCCTCACTTGCTAACTTTTCTAGCCATAATCGAGATGTAAATTGAGTTCCATGATCGAATTGCAGTTTTCTCGGTTTTCCATGTTCTGGGATATAGTGGTTGAAGATTTTATTGATTGTCGCTGGAGCTGTTGCAGCTTTTAATGGATATAAGACCACGTATTTTGAAAAAGCATCAATAGTTACGAGGATATGTCTCATTCCGCCTTTAGTGACTGGCAAAGGACCGAAAAAATCAATCGAAACGATATCTCCAGGTCCTTCTGGAATGATATTTTGCTGTGCCGCATACGAATGCTGATTAGGGACTTTATTTCTCTGACAGGAATCACATGAAGCAAGAATTTGTCTGACTGCATGATACATTTTTGGGTAAGTAAAATCTTCCTTTATTAATTTCCAAACTTTTTTAGCCCCTATATGACCATACATTTCGTGTGTTTCAGATACCAGGAGATGGAGGATAGCTATAGGCAAAACAACCTTCCAAGAATCAGGATTTACTGCTTTCAATAAAATGTTATTTCTTATTTGATATCTATTGTCTTGTTCATTTGCAATTCTTTCCCTAATTTCCCTGATCCTGTCCTCACACAATTGCCATTCCCCTATTTGTCTAATTCTTTGCTCTAATTCCCTAGATGGTTTTATCGCGAGCATTGTACTTATGACAATTTCCTTTCCTTTTCTACCTCCCACATCAGGTGGATTCAAACGGCTTAACACGTCGGCTACAATATTTCTAACTCCTGGGCAATATTCAAACTCGATATTGTAATCTTGAATTGCTAGAATCCATCTAGTTAACCGCTCGTTTAATAACTGACAATTTTTCAAGAATGTAATTGCCCGATGATCTGTAATCACTCTGATTTTAGCACCTAGTAAATAAGTCCTAAACTTTTTCAATGTCCACACTATCGCCAACAGTTCTTTTTCTGTCGTAGTGTAGGCTAGTTCCGATCCCTTTAGTGTCCTACTGGCAAACATAACTACTCCTAAGTCTCCATTTCCATCTTTTTGAGCCAGAGTGCCCCCCAGCGCATAGCTACTTGCATCGGTCTGTAAAATGTATTCCTTTAAAGGATCAGGATGTTTTAGCAAAACGTCTTTGACAAATAAACCTTTTATTCTTTCAAAAGCTATTTTTTCTTCTTTATCCCATCTCCATTTAGTCTCTTTTCTTAATAGTTTCAAAAGTGGAATCGTTTCCTCTGCATGATTTTTTGTAAATTTAGTATAATAATTGATTAATCCAAGAAACCCTCTTAATTGTTTTAAATTTCGCGGTGCAGGGAAATCGTGAATAGCTTGAATCTTTTCTGGTTGGGGTTTTATTCCCTCAGTCGTCAAAATATGTCCGAGAAATTCTACCTCGTTTCGAAAGAACTTAGCCTTTTTCAACTTTATTGTCATCCCATGCTGTTCTAATCTCTCTAAGAGCTCATCTAGATGTCGCATGTGTTCCTCAAAACTTCCTGATATGCACAGTAAATCATCGACAAAATTGATAATATGATCACCTAATCCGTGGAGAATAATATCGAGAGCTCGCAATAATGCGGCTGTACTAGTCTTTAAACCAAAAGGCGTTACTGTAAATTCATAAACTTTCCCGCGGTATCTGAATGCTGTATACTTCATCGAGTCAGGATGAAGCGGAATCTGCCAAAAACTATTCGTAAGATCAAGAGTTGTCATTACTCTAGCCGAGTGGCATTTTTTGGAAAACTTCTTCAATGTTCGGTACCGACTCATGGTCATCCATCATTACCTGATTTAATTTCCGTGCGTCTAAACATAATCTAACTGATCCATCTTTTTTTATAACGGGAATGATTGGATTTATCCACGGACTATTTGATCTTTGAATGATTCCATAATCTAATAATTTTCCGATCTCTTTATCAACTTTTTCTCGATGCATTAAAGGTACCTCATAAGCGTGTGCAACGATAGGTTGATCCGTCGTAATGTCTAGCTTGTGTTCGTAAACTGATATTCTACCAGTATTTTTACGGAAAACGTTTCTTCTATTCCAAATAACCTGCCTGTGAATTTCTTTTTGCTGTTCGGAGAGTTCTGTCTGACCTACGATTTCTTCTATCTCTTTTTGAGTAACTTCCTCGGTATCATCTTCTTCTGTAAAGTTCAAATTTTGCACTGGCTCACAATTTTCATTAATAACCTCTTCTTTCTCTGTTAAATGGAAGTCCATTTCGCTCTGAGTGATGGCTCCCACAATATTTTCTTTCTTAACTGACCCTATCGCGGGTATAATATCCATTATCTCGTTATATTTCACCTGGAGAGACATCCCTCCCAGGTCAATCAAACTTTTAAGAGGTTGCAGGGAATCTACCCCAAGCAACACATCCCTAATTAGGCCAGGCACTATCAAAAACTTCACATAAGTCTTTATCCTTCCAATTTCAGTTACTGCCATTACTTGATTTTTAACTTTTGTTAACGTTCCTTTTATTGCACCTTTTACCGTGACTCCCGTCACAGGCAAAAGAGGACAATTTTTCAAAACCTCTCTATTCTCCAAATAAAACTCCTCCGATATCGTAGTTACTTTCGAGCCTGAATCTATAAGAGCGGTCACCGGAATGCCTTCTATTTTTGCGTAAATTTCAGGACACTCTATAATCGGTACAGCCTCTCCGTTAATCTCTTCTTCCATTAGAAATTCTCGCGTGTCCGTAAAAATTGTATTTATTGGCATCATAACTTCATGAGTTTCGTTTTTCGTTTCTTCTATGCTGTTGAGGTCCTCCGATAAACCATCTTGCAATTTTTTGTTCTTCTTTTCCTTTTTCTCCGTTGTACCTCACGTGATTTCATTTTTAATTTTTTGAACACTTTTCTCTAACACGGGTACAACGCTTATTCGTTTCCCGTCCGTGATGTTGATGGCTGAGGTTCCTGATGAATTTCCATTGTTTCAATCCGTTGTTCCTGTGCATTGTTTTGCCGATGGTCGTTTGAATTGTTCGGCGGACGATATCCTCCATTATTTTGCTGCTGCGGTTTCCAATTTTGATTTTGACTTTGGCGATTATTGCCGTTCAGTTGACTGAAATTCCCATTGTTTGGCCGCTGATTAAAATTTTGCTGATTGTTGAAATTTCCATTATTCGGACGTTGATTAAAATTTTGTTGATAATTCCTATTTTGTGGATAGAAGTTACCGTTGTTGGGCCTTTGATTGTAATTCTGATTATTCCAATTATTGTTCTGGTATCCGCCATTTTGTCGATTATTTTGGTTCCAATTGAGATTCCCTCTGTTGAAATTGTTCTGATAACCTCCCTGGTTATTCCAATTGTTTTGCTGCGGCATACGAAAAGGTCGCTGCTCATTTTTGTTTTGATTTTGAGGATTTGGAGGATTTTGAGCCGTTTCTTTCTCCTTTTTTGAATTAACCGGTCCATTCTGGTCGATTTTCTCCAGAAATTCGATGAGTTGCTCGAGGGTCTCGAACCCCCGACTGATGATCGTTGCTCTTATTTCTTCGGTGAAGTGTTGTGAGAGCGACGCGATAATGTCCTTGTCACTGGGTGGAGGAATCAAATCTCTCGCGGCTCCAAACATTCTGATGGTATATTCGACTTTCGTGCTCTCTCCATCATTATTGCTTTGATAGCTGGCGAATTCCAGATCTTTCCGTACTTTTCGTTGTACCTCGTTACTCCAAAATCGATTGACAAATTTATTCTCGATATCCTCGAATCCTTCAACTTGGTCTTCCACCAAAGTCCACCATTCCTTTGCCGATTTTTCGAAGCTCTGCCCAAGCAAATACTTCAATTGAGCTAAAGACGGATTCGTGACTTCGCAGTAATGACGGAATTCTTTAATAAATTTCATCGGCCTCGCTTTATTTGATCCATCGAAGGTGGGCGGTTTTATTTTGATTTGACATGGTTGTATTTGTGACCAATCCTGTTGAACTTTTCTTTCTTGATAGTTCTCTTCTTCTTTATCCTTGTCTTCTACTTTCGATTGTTCTTCAATCAGATGCTTTCCTTCCCGCCGTTGAGGCATAATTCTTGTACTCTCAATATCAGGGCTTTGAAAATTTTCCTGCTTTTCTAAATTTCCTATCCTTCTGCGAAATGATTCAATCGTTAATTGGATCTGTGCTACGTTCACTTCCGTCACAGCATTTCTTGATGAATTGTGTTCGATAGCCTCTACCATTCTGTTTATTTTACGATTGAATGGCCCGTGTATTTCGTGTACGTCCCTCGCAATCTGGGCTTGTGTCGTGATTAAATTATTTTTAAATTCTTCCCTCAGCTCGGCTATTTGATTTTCCAATCTTTTCATTTGTAGTTTAATATCAAGCATTGTTTCCTCAAGATTTGGGAACTCGTTATCATCGCTATCCCCCCTTAGTTGTTTCCTATCTCTATCCGATTTTGGGGTTCTAAAATTCTCCTCCCGATTTTCCTCAATTTGATTATTATTGATCTCGAGTCCAAAATTTGCTCGAGATTCATGAAAAATATCCCCCGCCCCGGGTGGTGGGATTGTGGAAGTGAAATCTCCTGGGCGATTTTCTTCTGTCTGATCGTTTGGGTTTTGAAAACCCGAATCGCCTGTGGCCTCATCTTTATTTTTATCATCTGCCATTTTGACTCTATTTTATTACAAAATAAAATTTTTTATTTAATTTATTTTCCAATCTCGCTCTCTTTTGCTATACCTGCCCCACGTTGGGCGCCAAGTTGTAACGGTACGTTTTTGTTGAACAAGCCGCTACGCATGAATTCGAGCTTCTTAATAGTAAGGAGCAGGTATGAAAGAAAGCGAGAAAAGGCAGGGATTTGATTTTAACAAAATAATAACATTTATTCAAAAAAAACACAAAGATGATTTTTGGTTGTATAACAATTTTGTTCAAATAAAGACAACTTTTATTTATTTCGCGTATTTTCTTCTATTATTTCATTCGCATGGATTTTTCTTTTCACGGAAACAATGATATTTGTTCTCTTATTACAATTTCATCAATTATTATCGGTTTGGTGTCTTTCTTTACAATAAAATGGGAAATAATAGATTCGGCGCTCAAAAACAAAAAAAAAATGACAATCTTTTCTGATTAATTTTTCCAAAATAGTCAATTAAACTTTATAGAGGCTCTATACAATAATAACAACCTTAGTACGTGACTCGATATAATCTTACAATAATTGAACTATTTTGGACAAATGAAATTCTTGACTTCGAATACTCTCAACGTTTTATTTCTTGATTGTTCATTTAATTCTGTAATTTCGCTTGTTTTGTTATATCTTAATTATTCAGACAAAATGTCCTGGTGACTCATTCTGGTTATTTTAAATTCAAATTTCAATCATTCAGCTTAATAATAATAATAACAATAATTTAATAATCTCCAATCCCAGCCAGCTATATTTTCTCTTTTTTCTTTTATTAGGTAAAGGAATAATGAATTTGATAGGAGGTTAGGAATACCAGCTGCAGGAATTGAACGAACCCGAACAACTCCGTCACTAGTACCCCTTAGAGGATAGGTAATTGGCTGCAGGGATAGAACGAAGCCGAACTACCCCGTCACCAATCGGTAATTTATCCTAAACCGGCTGCAGGAATCGAACGAACCCGAACGACTCCGTCACCTGTCAAGGATAAATTTGGAGGAAATAGAAATATTGGGTATACACCAGCTGCAGAGATAGAACGGAGCCGAACTACCCCGTCACCGGTGTATAGGAAAATTTAGGAAAGGTAGTTGAGCTGGTTATGAAATTCGAGAATAATTTGGCGCTAAGAGTTTAGTGTCTCTATCCAGAATGAGCCAACAATGCTTGTCGTGAGCTAGCTTACTAGTCTCTTTTCAGAGTCAGGTATTAGCTGAGAGTGAGCTAGGAATGAGCTGTCGATGCCTCAGAGCACGCTCTTTTATACTGTTCGAAACAAAGGAATCATAATAATAATACCGTCTAAAAATAACTTGAGCATCGGTTGCTCCGTAAAATAATCTCGAACCAAAGTCTGGCTTCTAAATTCGCTTATTGGCCCTCCTTGTTGCTACGCAAGGCCCGATTGGCTCGGCTCAAGGCCAGTTCATATCGCGCATGTGCGAGAATAATTAACTTCTCCATTTTATATTTTTTTTTGAATTTTATAATTTCTTATTTCTCTTTCCTTTTTCAGTCATCGATTATTCCCATTTTTATCCCCAATGATAGGGTCTCTCAAAAGTTATTAATAATTAAAAAAATAACTAAAACTTCTTTCTGATTCGTCAACTCCCTAGTACTATCGCCACGCGCATGCGCAGACGTCGTTGATCCACTCGTTTCGTACAAATAAAATTATCTAGTGGAGAATTTTGTATCCTTTTTTTCTTACTTATTCGCTATTTCGTTTTATCTAATTCCTAATAATTCATTTTCTCATAAAGAGCAATTAATTATTATAATAAAATAAAGAAACACGTATTTGTAAAATTAGTTTTGATTTTTCCCGGTAGGAGGCGACGCTAGTGAGCGACGTGCACATCACGTAAGTGCAGCTCTGTTCGCGTTACAGTTTTAAGATGGCCGCCTACGTAAACAAACGTGCGTGCCATAAGTGTCGTGAAAACGACAAGAAAAGTGGCGAAAAAGGATTTATATTTATTGAAAAGTGGTGAGAGAGTGTTTTGCGTTTCAATATATATATATATATATATATATATATATATATATATATATATATACGCTATACTGTGCTCTCTCTCTCTACAGTTTATCACGGTCTCCTCTTTGTGCGGATCTTCGTAGATCCACGCGATACCACGTCGCTGTCGATGTATAGAGTTATACTATGGGAGAGAAAGAGAGGTGACGCTCATATGGCTCTCTGTCTTTCTTTCTCTTCAACACAATATACAGTTCTCTCTTTCTCTCTCGTGAAACCGTGTGAGACAGTCGCAGTAAGATCGTGCGTCACCTGTATTGCTTTCATATATGCGCGCGAGCGTGCGGGAGTGTATAACTATACCTCGCACTCTCTCGCGCGATGCTCCTTTCTCTCTACATCTTATTATGCTCTCCTCTTTGTGCGGATCTTCGTAGATCCACAGAGCACCACGGCACCCTAGTATATCGCGTTGTACGTGAGATTGTATGAGGCAGCCGTAGCAAGACCGTGAGTCACCTACACTGCCGGTCAAAAGTATGGAAACGCTTTTCGTAATTTCGAGCCACACTAAAAGTTCGATTGCTCTGCCAAAAAAGTAGGTATTCCAATTTAGCGAACGGGCTTTTAAAGAGTACATATTCAGCTTCGTTTCCGTTTTTTTAAATATTTTTTGCGATTTTTTTTGGACCCGGTACACAGTTTTGAACATGGTCGTTTTTCGTCTTTTTTTTAGCTGTTCAAAATTGGGCGCAGCATCCATGGAAATTTTTTTCCATGATTTTTCCCATTGAAAACTTTAAAGAGGGAGCACAAGCTTCAATTTTGTTTTTTATAAAGTTTCGTACGATTTTTTTTTGCAAAAATATGCCTTTTTTGTATAAAAAAGAGCATTTTCAAAAAATTCGGCATAACAAAGAAACCACAGGTTTTTATTGAAAGTGTCAAGAGGATAAAAAGTTGCGTGCGGTCATATTCGATACTCTAGAATTTTTTCAAAATTTTTGTTCAAGATTTTTTTTTTCATAATTTCTCGTCGAAACTCCGATTGAAAGGGTGGCTTAACTCGAGAACCATGAAGTTTAAGGCAAAATATTAAAATAGAAAATGTTTTTATTCTTCAATTTTCTCTTCGCTCGAATTTTTTCAGAATTTTTTTCGAAATTTTTTTCAAAATTTTTTTCAATCAAAAAATAAATTTTTTTTTTTTATCAGAAATTTTTTTTTCAATTTTTTTTGACATGACAAACAATCATGTCTCTTACCTTATTTATACTCGTTTTTCATCGAAAAAACCGCCCTTGGCTGCGATCACTGCTCGTACGAGTCGCGGCATCCGATTGATTAGTTTCTCAATTTTATCCAGCTCCAGACTGGACCAAGCTTTCTGCAGCTTTTGCCATAAATCCTCGGCAGATGTGGGGCAGGTTCTTCTGACTTCCCGGTCAAGTTCTTCCCAGAGAAGTTCGATGGGATTCAAGTCTGGCGATTGCGGAGGCCACACCATATTCGTGATGACATTTTTCGCTTCCTTGTTCTCCAGATATCCTCTGCAAAGGCGAGAACTGTGTTTAGGGTCGTTGTCCTGTTGCATAATGAAACCACGACCGATAATCCTCAGACCCGATGGAATCGCATGCCGAATAAGAATCTGTTTATAATTTTCTTTTTTCATTATTCCTTCGACTTTGATTAAATCTCCGGTGCCGTGACCAGAGAAACAGCCCCACACCATAACCGACCCACCCCCATGTTTAACCGTGGGTAATAAGCACTGAGGTGCCATTATTTCCCCGGGGTTTCTTCTAACGAAAACTCTTCGACGGGACCCGAAAATCAAAAATTTTGACTCGTCCGTCCAGAGCACATTTCTCCATTGTTCAATCGTCCATTTTTGATGTTTAAGGGCCCATTCGTATCGTTTTTTTTTATTAATAGGACGCAACAATGGTTTTCTAACGGCAGCACAGCCTCTGACAAGGAAAGGTACTTTGGTGTCCCCCTCCGATTTTGATAATTTTTATATATGTTATAGTCCATCGAAAATTAAGAGACACGTAATTTTTTTTATCGGCTTAAAGTTATTTTTAAGGGGTGAAATCGACCCCCAAAGTTGAGCATGTTTTGCATCTGGTAGAGTGTTTCATATAGAAGCACTTAACCGATCGTAACGAAACCAATTGCAAAACGTTTTTCACGTCAAATAACCTGTATATAATGTTCAACTTCTTATGCACCCCTATTACATGGGGATGATTCACCCCCGAATATCCAGAATTCTTTTGTATAAAAAAAACTTGCAATCCGATTTCAATAAAACAAACGCCATTTTGCAGAGCAAAAAAAATAAAATTGACGTATTTTTGGGTTTTTCTCAGATTAAAAAAATTAAGGGGGTAAAACACCCTTAAAATGTCAAATTTCATTTTGAGCACTGTCCCCTTCCGATTTCAATATTTTTTTTATAAAATGTAGCTTATCGAAAAATAAGACCACCTATTATTTTTATTGGCTCAAAATTATTTTTAAGGCGTGAAATCAACCCCCAAAGTTGGGCATGTTTTGCATCTGGTAGAGTGTTTCATATAGAAGCACTCAACCGATCGTAACGAAACCAATTGCAAAACGTTTTTCACGTCAAATAACCTGTATATAATGTTCAACTTCTTATGCACCCTTACTTACTGCAGGGGGGTGAACCACCCCCTGACATTCATAATTTTTTGTATAAAAGAAAAATTGTCATTCGATTTCAATGGAAAAACCAACATTTTGAAAAGCAAAAAAAAATTATAGTGAATGTGTCTAGATTTTTCCAATAAAAAAAATTAAGCGGGTAAAACACCCCTAAAATCTCAAATTTCATTTTACGCACTTAAATGATAAAATTCAATTCAATTGGTCTCATTATCATTGCGTATCGACTTATATGCTAAATAATATTTATTTCGCATGTACATCGGCTTTTTAATTATATGAAAAATTGAGTACTCCTACATCTTCGGTGGTCGTGAGCTTCACGATTTTTTATTTTTGTATACACATGGTCTGTACACAAATATATATATATAGGTTATACATAGGCGCTAAAATCTTTCATGTAGTAAAAATAGATTCCAATTCAAATTTTCGTTTCAATTATCATTCCTGAACTTAATGATTATATTTTGAACAGTAATGATGTTCTTCGAAGAAATGTTTGAAACAAAGTGACTTTTTACACCATGAACATCTTACTACAGCCACATTTGTGCAGCCTTCAATTTCACATTGTGTTTGAGATGACATACCAAAAGCGAATTCAACGGGATTTTCGAAATGCTCAGGTCGTTCTTCTATGTACCCACTTTTGAACCAGGCATATCGAAATAAATTTTCGTACCTCGGAGATGATAATTGATTATGTACTAGAGATTGCAGCTTGATTATATTATTTCGTAAATGTAGACTTAAATCATAATCAAGTAACATGACACTGTCTGAAAAATGTCTGACATAATTTTTCCAAATTCTAAATCCGAAGACATCAAGTGGCTGGATATTCCCTGTTGTTCCTTTCGGTATGATCATTGTAACAATTTCTTTGTTATGTGGTGTAACTTCCGTGACAACACTAGGGCAATGTCCACTCCATGAGTCTATTAAAAGCACACTTTTCTCACCGACATTTGGGAAGAACACTTCTTGAAGCCATACTTTGAAATGTTCTATAAATCAATATGTAAAAATTAATAGCACATCTATTTTTTATATTTGAATATTACATACCAACGTACCTGATGTAGCCTTGCCAGATTTTGAAACACTTATAAAAACATTGGGAGGTCGAAAAATGGTTCGTTCTACGATTGGCCCCAACCGCCCGGATGGCTCTTTTAAAATTATCAGAAGAGGTGACAACAATTTTCCTGCTGCTGATATTGTCGGCTGGATGGTGTAGCTATGGGTTGTCGCTGAAACGGATTGTACAAGGCATTCTACTTGTTTTGTACCTTCTTCTGTTGACGTTCGCCCTGAATGGACTTCTAATTGGAAACCACTTTGATCAGAATTATAAATATTTTCCAAGCCATATTCCTCAATTTTCAATTGAACTGCGGAGACAAATTTATTAGCATCGTTTTGTAATATGTCCTTTGATTCGAGAGTCTTTCTTGTCACGAATTTATTTATTTTTCTACTTGTTATTCGATGAACTTTTTTAAACTTTTTTATCCATGTTGGCGAAGCCCTGAAACGCAAATTCTCATGCCCAATCAATTTTTGGGCTTGTAATGCCCATCTCCGAAGATCGATATCGTGTACAATGAGACCTGCTTCTATGGCGCTTTTTAAATTATCGATTGTATATTCAGAAATGCGCGACAATTTTTCCTTGTAAGTTCCGCCTTTATTAATTTGTTGAGCCCAGCGCCTTAATTGGCGCACAGATTTAACGAGTTTAAATCGGTTTTGGACTGTTTCTATTTTCCTATTTTGTTTCGTTTTTGCACTTCTCCAGTACTCAACAGCTCTTTGTTTGTAGTCGTAGCTCAAATCTTCTTCATCGTCAGTACACGTTTCAGGGCTTAATGGAGATTCTCCAAGACCCCATTCGATGTCATTATCTTCGACAGGTTCTACTATGACATCTCTAAACGGTTCTTGAAAATCTAATGTCGTATCTTCGACGATTTCTAACTGATTGAACTCTGCCATAGAGGCCTTCAGAATTTCCGCGAAACTCTCTTTCAATTCCACTTCATTATTGTTAACAGGACTGTCAGGAATGTTCATTACCTCGAATGTAAGAAACAACAGTCTTATTACGTTCATTGGATTGATGGACATGTTAATAACAATACGGTATTCACGATAGCGGACACGATAATGACTGATCAACAGTCGAACAGCAACTTAACTTCTGGAATAATATAAAGTCAGTTTTACCTTTTTCATCTTGAGTGGGCGGTTTGATCTGACATCACCACGAAAACAGCATTTTTATTTGGTTTTCGGATATACCTCAAACATTAGCCTGAGCGAACTGGCTTTTTCAAGAATACTTGGGGTCGAGCCACTATAGCGGTTCTTGATATGAATAAGAATATGGCAAGGCATGAGCCAGCTTTGTTTACATTCTGGGCGGTGAATTGCTGATGCGACTCTTTTGATATTTGAGTTTTTTTTTTATTTTCGTAAATCGTTCAAAATAGAAACTTATATAAATAGAACGGATACCAACACTTCTTTATAAACGTGAAGCATGTCAGAAGGGCAGCGGATGTACATGCGAAATAAATATTATTTAGCATATAAGTCGATACGCAATGATAATGAGACCAATTGAATTGAATTTTATCATTTAAGTGCGCAAAATGACATTTGAGATTTTAGGGGTGTTTTACCCCCTTAATTTTTTTTATTCGAAAAATCTAGACACATTCACTATAATTTTTTTTTGCTTTTCAAAATGTTGGTTTTTCCATTGAAATCGAATGACAATTTTTCTTTTATACAAAAAATTATGAATGTCAGGGGGTGGTTCAGCCCCCTGCAGTAAGTAAGGGTGCATAAGAAGTTGAACATTATATACAGGTTATTTGACGTGAAAAACGTTTTGCAATTGGTTTCGTTACGATCGGTTGAGTGCTTCTATATGAAACACTCTACCAGATGCAAAACATGCCCAACTTTGGGGGTTGATTTCACGCCTTAAAAATAATTTTGAGCCAATAAAAATAATAGGTGGTCTTATTTTTCGATAAGCTACATTTTATAAAAAAAATATTGAAATCGGAAGGGGACAGTGCTCAAAATGAAATTTGACATTTTAAGGGTGTTTTACCCCCTTAATTTTTTTAATCTGAGAAAAACCCAAAAATACGTCAATTTTATTTTTTTTGCTCTGCAAAATGGCGTTTGTTTTATTGAAATCGGATTGCAAGTTTTTTTTATACAAAAGAATTCTGGATATTCGGGGGTGAATCATCCCCATGTAATAGGGGTGCATAAGAAGTTGAACATTATATACAGGTTATTTGACGTGAAAAACGTTTTGCAATTGGTTTCGTTACGATCGGTTAAGTGCTTCTATATGAAACACTCTACCAGATGCAAAACATGCTCAACTTTGGGGGTCGATTTCACCCCTTAAAAATAACTTTAAGCCGATAAAAAAAATTACGTGTCTCTTAATTTTCGATGGACTATAACATATATAAAAATTATCAAAATCGGAGGGGGACACCAAAGTACCTTTCCTTGTGAGACCAGCACTGATGAGACGCCGTTTTATTGTCGACAGCGATATCGAGGTTTGATTTGAATTATTAAATTTCGCTTGTATTTCACTCGCTGTCAATCTTCGATCTCTCTTGCTTGTAACAACGATATTTTTATCATCGCTAGATGTTGTAACTTTTGGTCGGCCTACGCGACGACGATTCGTGCAGGACCCGGACTCTTTGAATCTCGCGAGCGTTGTATATACTCCTTTCAACGAAATCTTCATAGCCTTAGCAATTTTCCGATACGATAAACCAGTTCTGCGCAATGCAATTATACCACCTCGTTTTTCAATAGCGATTTCTTTTTTTCGTGCCATTTCTACGAATAATTTCAACGTTAATTTTCGCGAAAAACTGTGAATTTTTATCACGTACTCACGTTTAAGACATTCACTGTACTAACTAGCCTCATCGACAATGCTCATTCCAAAAATGTAAACAACGACGCCAAGCGGAAAGAAACAAATCCATTTTTGCTCGAAAAAAGAGTGATAGCAGTACTCAAGGTTGTCTTCCTTTCCGCTTGGTGTCTTTGTTTACATTTTCGAGCAAAAATGGATTTGTTTCTTTCCGCTTGGCGTCGTTGTTTACATTTTTGGAATGAGCATTGTCGATGAGGCTAGTTAGTACAGTGAATGTCTTAAACGTGAGTACGTGATAAAAATTCACAGTTTTTCGCGAAAATTAACGTTGAAATTATTCGTAGAAATGGCACGAAAAAAAGAAATCGCTATTGATAAACGAGGTGGTATAATTGCATTGCGCAGAACTGGTTTATCGTATCGGAAAATTGCTAAGGCTATGAAGATTTCGTTGAAAGGAGTATATACAACGCTCGCGAGATTCAAAGAGTCCGGGTCCTGCACGAATCGTCGTCGCGTAGGCCGACCAAAAGTTACAACATCTAGCGATGATAAAAATATCGTTGTTACAAGCAAGAGAGATCGAAGATTGACAGCGAGTGAAATACAAGCGAAATTTAATAATTCAAATCAAACCTCGATATCGCTGTCGACAATAAAACGGCGTCTCATCAGTGCTGGTCTCAGAGGCTGTGCTGCCGTTAGAAAACCATTGTTGCGTCCTATTAATAAAAAAAAACGATACGAATGGGCCCTTAAACATCAAAAATGGACGATTGAACAATGGAGAAATGTGCTCTGGACGGACGAGTCAAAATTTTTGATTTTCGGGTCCCGTCGAAGAGTTTTCGTTAGAAGAAACCCCGGGGAAATAATGGCACCTCAGTGCTTATTACCCACGGTTAAACATGGGGGTGGGTCGGTTATGGTGTGGGGCTGTTTCTCTGGTCACGGCACCGGAGATTTAATCAAAGTCGAAGGAATAATGAAAAAAGAAAATTATAAACAGATTCTTATTCGGCATGCGATTCCATCGGGTCTGAGGATTATCGGTCGTGGTTTCATTATGCAACAGGACAACGACCCTAAACACAGTTCTCGCCTTTGCAGAGGATATCTGGAGAACAAGGAAGCGAAAAATGTCATCACGAATATGGTGTGGCCTCCGCAATCGCCAGACTTGAATTCCATCGAACTTCTCTGGGAAGAACTTGACCGGGAAGTCAGAAGAACCTGCCCCACATCTGCCGAGGATTTATGGCAAAAGCTGCAGAAAGCTTGGTCCAGTCTGGAGCTGGATAAAATTGAGAAACTAATCAATCGGATGCCGCGACTCGTACGAGCAGTGATCGCAGCCAAGGGCGGTTTTTTCGATGAAAAACGAGTATAAATAAGGTAAGAGACATGATTGTTTGTCATGTCAAAAAAAATTGAAAAAAAAATTTCTGATAAAAAAAAAAAATTTATTTTTTGATTGAAAAAAATTTTGAAAAAATTTCGAAAAAAATTCTGAAAAAATTCGAGCGAAGAGAAAATTGAAGAATAAAAACATTTTCTATTTTAATATTTTGCCTTAAACTTCATGGTTCTCGAGTTAAGCCACCCTTTCAATCGGAGTTTCGACGAGAAATTATGAAAAAAAAAATCTTGAACAAAAATTTTGAAAAAATTCTAGAGTATCGAATATAACCGCACGCAACTTTTTATCCTCTTGACACTTTCAATAAAAACCTGTGGTTTCTTTGTTATGCCGAATTTTTTGAAAATGCTCTTTTTTATACAAAAAAGGCATATTTTTGCAAAAAAAAATCGTACGAAACTTTATAAAAAACAAAATTGAAGCTTGTGCTCCCTCTTTAAAGTTTTCAATGGGAAAAATCATGGAAAAAAATTTCCATGGATGCTGCGCCCAATTTTGAACAGCTAAAAAAAAGACGAAAAACGACCATGTTCAAAACTGTGTACCGGGTCCAAAAAAAATCGCAAAAAATATTTAAAAAAACGGAAACGAAGCTGAATATGTACTCTTTAAAAGCCCGTTCGCTAAATTGGAATACCTACTTTTTTGGCAGAGCAATCGAACTTTTAGTGTGGCTCGAAATTACGAAAAGCGTTTCCATACTTTTGACCGGCAGTGTATATTGCCTTCATAGATGTGCGTGCGAGCGTGCGAGTGTGTATAACTTAGCGCTCTCTCGCACGATGCTCCTTTCTCTCTCTCTATACATTATTGTGGTCCTCTTTGTGTGGATCATCGTAGGTCCACAGATAAGAGCACCGCAGTGCCTCTGATGTATTGTGTTGTATATACGGCAGGGTGTCAAGTCGTCACGGGCCTACTGTCTACTGTGTCAACTGGATCGCGCAACTCGCCATTGTGTAACTCTCCAACCGTAGCAAGTCTACCCTGTGTGGAAAGTCCCCGACCGTGTAAACTGGATCTAGCGCGAGCTAGATCCAGCCGGGCAAGTGGGGACTTTCCCGGCGTGTACCTAAGAAAGGCGGTGAAAGTGGGGATACGCGAGCGTCGGGGAAATATCAAAATACTACGGATTAGAGCTCGCGCTAGATCCAGTTTACACGGTCGGGGACTTTCCACATAGGGTAGACTTGCTACGGTTGGAGAGTTACACAATGGCGAGTTGCGCGATCCAGTTGACACAGTAGACAGTAGGCCCGTGACGACTTGACACCCTGCCGTATATACATGCACATATTCTCTCAAGCAGCCGTCTATACAGTTCTCTTTCTCGGCCGTATTAGTATCTACTTATACCTCTTATACCTTTTTCTCTCTCAAGACGGTCTCCTATACAGCTCTCTTTCTCCTCTATATTAACCCCGTTATTATACCTACTATAGCTCTCTCTTACTCAAGATAATTGTATTTTTTGATATACAGTTTATCAATTACGTATATTTATAAACCAGGCAAAATAATTTAATATATTTCCGGTAAATATACAATTTTAACGTTATGTATATAATAATGTAATAATTATTCCCACTCTTTAACCGTAGCGGAGTGCAGCGGTACAGAATGTAGCACGTAATATGATATAGGGATCGCAAAAGAGATGCGTTTACGGTTGCAAAAAATCACTGTAGTTCGAAAATAAAAAAGGATAGCATTGTTGTAATATATGTAGTTCATACGTGAGGGGGGAAGGTATTAGTGAAAACGTTAATTTGCTCGAAAAAAATTGTATCGAGCTATTCAGTCACCGTTGAACCGCGAAGCGATAATTTCACCGTTAAGACGCGATGACTGACACTGCCCTCATCCGCACATGCATCTCAGAGCGTTTAGCTATATGTTCTAGTAGACAACTTAGACGACGTATTGATGATCAGTGGTGTAACGAGCTGCGTTACCTCCCTAAGAGATGTTTAATCACGCGTTTAAAATATATCGTATGGT
This sequence comes from Rhimphoctona megacephalus, assembly GCA_963989365.1. Taxonomy (NCBI): domain Eukaryota; kingdom Metazoa; phylum Arthropoda; class Insecta; order Hymenoptera; family Ichneumonidae; genus Rhimphoctona; species Rhimphoctona megacephalus. Next base: position 2,658,056 of record OZ022423.1, read on the forward strand.
GGACACCTCTTCGTGTCATAGTGACAGCTTATAACAGGGGCCTATTTAGAGGACAATGTATATTGGAGTGCGTGTACAACGAGCTGGTGCGTCGTAAACACGAAAATTTACCGTGCGTCAGAGGCCTTGTTCATGAATACACACGTAAGTATTTAAAGTCTTCTTCTACTTCCTATCAGAGAGAGAGTATTCCTATTACTAATATGAGCGAATATAGGTTATAGAGAGCTTTTGAGCGCATCGCACGAGGAAGAAGAAGCCCTTATCGAAGGTGCGCGTGCTGTAGAAGAAGAAGAGGGGCGTCGTACTGAAGAGCTCTTCAGCGTATCAAACGAGATAGACGCAGCTCTTATTGAGGGTGCACGCGCTGTAGAGGAAGAAGAAGCACGGCGTATCAGTGCATCAAGAGCGGAACAACCAGCCCCTGCTGAAGACGCGTGTACCGTAGAGAGAGAAGAAGAAGCGGTTCACCATATCAACAATGTCTGTTATTCAGATATCTCAAATGCAAGCAGTACCCCTGATATATGTCAGCCCAACGGTCATGCTATTGCGTGTAAGTGTTTGATAGTATTAGATATTCCTAATTTCGACATAAGTATAATGAGTTCTAAAATAATAATAATAATAAAACTAGGGAGCGCTACGAAATCCAAGGCTAACAGACACGAATCAGGGGCTGTAGACACAGGAAGCATCCCGGTCCAAAAAACGGGTCAAATAGTATACTTTATAGAGGGTGTTGATGAGGAAAGGGCAACAGCAATGAATCGCATCGTTGACTATTTATCAGATTTTTCAAACACGATCAGCCCCACCGAAATATCTATGAATTACAACGTTGACAGTGCGTATTAATGATAATAATAAGGATTATGATAATACTACTGTTAATAATGATGATATTTCTAATAATCATAATTATAATAATTAACAGGTAACTCTGAAGAGACCGAAACAAGTACAAACGATATGCATGGGAGTGTCACTGTTCAGACGCACGGCGAAGACAATCACTCTACAGAAGAAGAAAAAGAGACAGCTGTAGCGGAAACACATACTGCCATTGAGCATCGCCTAGCAGATGCTTCAAACATAGCTAGCCCCATCGATATATTCACAGATAATGATGATGGCAACAATTATCCTCCTCCTACCAATGGAAGGGGTAATATTTTGCCTGCTCAGGCGAGTCTAATTCAACATGAGGAAGGAGATTACATCGGAAATCAGGCGTGGGAGTACCCTATAGAAAGTGACCTCGCTATAACCCCTGAAGAAGAAGAACGAGAAAACAATGCACGTGCTGATGCGCTGCTTGAACGTCTGGTGGGTGATGATAACTGGCGGATGAGCACCATTTCAACCTTTATCGATTCCGGTAAGTGCTTATTTAGCCATCAATTGACTAGAGGCGCGAAATAAGACAATGTATTTTATATGACAGGTTTTGGCTCGGAAGAAACTTTAATTTGGTGTTGAGGACCTTAACAATATTAATAATAGTAGGTATCATCAGAGTAATGATAGCGTGATAAAATTTTGACACCATATAGCTCCTAATACCCTCCCTAACACGGTGTATTTTTTCAGAAATACAAACAGGGTATGGTAGACAACGAAACGAACCGTTCGATGATGTACAGGCACCTGGTATACGCATCGAGATTATCGGTGATTCTCGACGTTATTTTAAACGGTTCAAACTCCATGGACGTGAAACAACACTGCGTATACACCAGCCGTCGCCACAGTGTAACGTATTACACTGGCTTGAAGGAGCGTTCCGCGACCTTTTAACGTTTATAACTAACTCCTGCAACGGTAACGACTACATAGGTATGTCGTTTACATCGGATATATGTATGACAATAAAAATATGTATGACAATAAAAAATTCCAGCATAATACTCGCCAGCCTTTCCTCTTGTACCAATGGTGATAACGCCTGGTAAGATGCATTTATTTATTATGCGCAAACAGCAACATTTTACTCATTCACGATGATGGACACACGCTGGTCGCACCCCTGGACGTCAATGATCTGCGGTCCTACAGGTTGCGGTAAAACGTATTTTGTTAAAAAATTTCTCAAATTTATAACACGTATGAGTAGTGAGCCCTTCAAGAGAGTTATTTTCTATTATTCCGAGTGGCAAGCGGCTTATACAGAATATGGCACTTCCGTTGAGTTTCGGGAGGGTTTACCACAGGCTTCAGATTACGCTAAAGATCCACGAGCGAAGCTCATAATTATTGATGATTTAATGCGTGAGTCATCAAATAACAGTGTTGTTGATCTGTTCACAAAAGGTAGCCATCATAAAAATCTGAGCGTTATTTTTTTAACACAAAACTTATTCTATCAGGGGCATGGTCAGCGTAATATTTCTCTCAACGCTAATTACATAGTTATATTCAAAAATCCTCGTGATCGCGCCCAGATACAGCACATGGCACGTCAGGTGTGTCCCGAAAACCCCCGCTTCCTGCAAGAGATTTATCATGACGCTACGGCTAAACCGCACGGCTATTTACTGTTTGACTTGAAACAATCAACACCTGAGAACTGTAGGTTTCGTACAAATATTTTTCCCGACGAACTTCATCATTACGTTTACATACCACGGAAAAAGTTAAAAAGCTGTAACACTGCGGGAGACCTACCAGTTCTACGTCTGTGATGGAGGGGCGCGGATCACCCTTTTGCAAAAAATATTCTACTATTTTGCGTGCTTTGCAGCATCTTAACAAGGTGCAACGCCAGGCTCTTTTGCGTAAGGCCGACCCCCGTATAATACGCTGTATTTGTGAGTGTGCTTTGAATATACTTAGAGGTAACGTACCTCTTAAAAGTAGTCAGAGAAAAAAACTAAGACAGCATGCGCCCCTCATACGTCGGCTAGCCGCGAGGAAAGGGTGTTGGAAAAGTAAAAAGAAATTCGTCGTTCAGAGCGGTGGTTTTTTACCTCTTTTATTAGCATCAATATTAGGTACCGTTTTGTCTAGCCTTATTGACCGTCGTCAATAATAATAATGGAGCATGCTCGAAAAATGATACTCGTCCCTGAAGAGAGCTTATCACGATTGGGTGTACAAAAGGACAGCGGTTTTCGTTTCATCAACGATACTGAAGATGGTGGTGGTAGGGGGCAGCTGAATGCCTTATCAACGACAAAAATTATTGAATCAACATTAACTAGACTGGATGCCGAAATGAACGATATCTTACGATCTGACGCATACAAAGATGCGCGTGAAAAATGGAACGCTTATTTGGTCGTATTACAGCGCTATTTACATTTTGCAACCAACGAGCGTACATTGCAACGTATCAGTCTTTCGAAAGAAAAAGAGAGGAAGAGTGAACAACAACATGAAGATCCGGGTGTAAAGGAGACGGTCGGAACAGGTTTGAATGATTCCGTTATAATCGAAAGTATCCCCCGAAAATTTCGTAACAAGGCGAAACTTCTATTACGACGCTTGCGTGACACACCGGTATCACATTTTTTCTGGGATGCAGAGGGTATTGTTTCCATTAGGGGTAAGACCCTGAAAGATTCAAACATAGTTGATCTCGTAAACGACGCAATGCGCGCAAGAAAAATCCCAAAACCTGTGGGCCGTAAAACTTTTGCTCAGTTTTTGAGATCATTAAAAACACCTCGTGAGTTCATTGGAAACGAGGGCTTATGGGAAGAGTCAGCAGCTAATTCGACATTACAAAGTCCCATATTACAAACAGTTCAAAGCGACGATAGTAGAGAGGGTCCTGAAGAAGAAGAAGATCATTCCGAGTTTTACAGCGGTAGTGAGAGCAATAAATCAAGCACCCGTGTACAGAGCGGCTTTGGCTCCCCCTGTAAGAAAAAACGTGTAAGCTGGGTGAGAATTAAATCATAATCTGAAAAATGCTAAAAAAAATTTACTTTGACCCCCGTCATGAAGCCTCCTTTTCCGGTGCTACAAGGCTATTACGGATAGCCCGGGGGAAAAAAATCCCTCGTAATAAAGTGCTGCACTGGCTTGAGACACAGGAGGTTTATACAAAACACAAACCGGTGAGGCATCGTTTCCCTCGTCGACATTATAATGTACGGAATATAGATGATGTGTGGGAGGTTGATCTCGTAGACCTCCGTTCGATCAAAGATTACAACGACGGCTATGCGTATCTCCTTGTAATTATAGATGTTCTGAGTAAATATGCGTGGGTGGAGCCCCTACACGATAAGAGAGCCGAGTCTGTGGCGAAAGCTTTTACGCGTGTGCTATAACCCAGGCGTAGTACAGGTAGATCGCCTATTTGTCTACAATCTGATAGAGGTAAAGAATTTATGGGTAACGCATTTCAAGTTCTCTTGAAGAGAAAGAACATTCAGTTCCGTACTGTAAGAAATCCTGACATAAAAGCGGCAATCGTTGAGCGGTTTAACCGAACGCTTAAAGAAAGAATGTGGCGATATTTCGCTCATACCAAGAAAAAACGTTACGTCGACGCTTTACAAAATATTGTCCATGCATACAATCACGCGTTATACAGTAGCATAAAAATGACACCAGCCTCTGTAACGCTTCGTATAGCTGCTAAAGCTCGAGCTAATCTTATGCTGCGATATAAGGAACCAAAATGTCAAGGGCTACCTAAATACAATGTAGGTGATGTTGTGCACATCAGTAGCGCGAAAGCAGCCTTCGCAAAAGGTTATAAGGGTAATTGGAGTAACGAGTTATTCAGAGTATATCGCGTATCGTTGGCCAGGTATCCTTTTGTATATATTCTGTGTGATCTCAGCGGTGAAGAGATTGATGGTATTTTTTATGAGCCCGAATTATCAAGAGTTCGTGTGATCACGCCGCCTGCATAGAAGCATAAGGCACGGCTAGCAAAATGAAGGACGAGTTCCACATCGTTTTACCCAGCAACAGTAGTATGAAATATTATCCTGATAACACGACAACGCGGTACACTACTCATCTACCACAGAGTATATCTTTGCATGGTAGGTGGGCTGTGTCCTTAGCCGAGATTCACATACCTATGACAATTTTACATATACCCCCAGATGGCGCTGAAAATTTTATCAATATTATAACGAACGTTGTGACGCCTGATACAGAAGCCCTTGTTGATTTTATAGACGACCGCGTTTGCGTGCCACCAGGTGTATATCGTAGTATAGACACATTACTGGATGTAATTAACGAGATCCCGTGTGTGACAGGTCATCTCAAATTTCTATACGGACGCAATGGTTACATTACAGTAACATGCATCTGCGAAGGTTGTACAAATCTGGAGCATTCTTTCCGCTTCTCCCCTATATTGAACAAGATTTTAGGCTTCACTCACTCGGTAGGGCTCGTGGTGCGGCATGAAACACCGTACACAGCACCACAACTACCAGGCCTGGCTAACAGGATTCCTGATATGTTCTTTGTATACACAGATATCTGTGAGCCTTATATTACGGGAGACGTGCACGCACCACTATTGAGGGTCGTTTCGTCCGGCTCTTCTAACAATTACGCTTACGGATCTATGAAAATCTGTAGTTTCTCGCCACCTCGTTACGTACCCCTGCTACGTACCAGTTTTCAAACAATAGATATTGATATAAGAGATGAATTTGGTCAACCCATACCATTCGAGGGAGGGACACTGACAGTGACGCTACAGTTTAAACGTGTAGATTAATAATAATAGCTATAGCGAAATGAGCCACTACGATTTGTATTTCGACACACAAACGGGTGGTGGCTCTAGGACAGGTTATGGGGGGATTAATCATGTATACGTTGGTTCGCCGAATCAACGAGGACATGGGATAGGTAGTTTCTTAGGAGGGCTCTATCGACGCATCATACCTCTCTTAAAACAGGGTGCGCAAACAGTCGGTAAAGAGGCTCTGCGGTCTGGTATCAATATCGTAAACGATATAGTAGAGACAGGTGTACGACCACGAGAGGCTTTCAAAACACGCCTGCGCGAATCGGGAGAAAATTTGAAACACAAGGCCGAAGAAAAAATTAATTAGTTGATGAGCGGTTCAGGTTATAAAGATACCAAAATTTGTAAACTCATGCATTCCATCAGTGGCAGCGCTCCGCGACGTATCGCTAACAAAAAAAAAACAAAAAAAGGCGCAGCGCACGTCCTGGGAGGAAACGATCCAACTGTATAAAGAAGAAAAAAACGAAAAGAAGGAAGACATCGGGCGGTGCCGTAATAAAAAAAGGAGGAGGAAGGTAAAAGCTAAATTAAGAACTGTGTCTGATATTTTTTCTTAGGCCTACACGTTTAAGAAAAAATGGCTTTTTCACACACACACTCATGCGAGTGCATGAAATCGGAGCTTGAGCTATTCACACTACCACCGACACAGACAACTATAGAAGGAACACAGTGGGTGTACTATAAGCCTATATCATCCCTCACCGATGACGCCCCTATTGAGTTTGTAGTACCGGGACAAGGGGTTGAGTATATAGATCTTGCACATACCATGTTAAGTATGTGGGTAAAAATAACTTCAACAAAATCGAAACCCGAAACAGAAGCTGCAGCTGAAGTAGCCCCTGTCAATAATTTACTGCATTCAATGTTCAATCAAGTTGATGTTTTCCTAAACCAAAAACTTGTATCACCGCCGAATAATGCGTATGCGTATAGAGCGTATATTGAAACATTATTGAATTACGGCGTTGGGGCAAAAACATCCCACCTCACAACCGTTCTATGGTACGGTGACACGCCGGGTAAAATGGATGCTTTGGATAACGCTAATACAGGTTTTGCTAATCGCAGGGATGCTCTAAATACCAGCGCTGAAGTTGATCTTCTAGGTCACCTTCACTGCGATATCTTTAATCAGGAAAGGTACCTGATAAACGGTGTTGAAATGCGCCTACGCCTTGTACGCAGCAGCGACGCCTTTTGTCTTATGACAGCCTCACCCGATTATAGAATTCATGTTAGCGAAGCATCGCTCCTTGTACGCAGAGCGAAGATAATCCCTGGTATTCTTTTAGCTCACGCCAGAGCTCTGTCCAGATCTACAGCAAAATATCCTCTGACACGCATAGAGGTTAAAGCTATATCAATGCATGCGGGGGTACATGGTGACACTTTAGATAACGTCATACTAGGACAATTACCGAAGCGAATCATCATCGGCTTTGTCGATAATAACGCTTTTAATGGTAACCGTGCCTTGAATTGACAGCCTCACCCGATTATAGAATCCATGTTAGCGAAGCATCGCTCCTTGTACGCAGAGCGAAGATAGTCCCTGGTATTCTTTTAGCTCACGCCAGAGCTCTGTCCAGATCTACAGCAAAATATCCTCTGACACGCGTAGAGGTTAAAGCTATATCAATGCATGCGGGGGTACATGGTGACACCTTAGATAACGTCATACTAGGACAATTACCGAAGCGAATCATCATCGGCTTTGTCGATAATAACGCTTTTAATGGTAACCGTGCCTTGAATCCCTTTAACTTTCACAATTATAAAATTAATTACCTTTCTTTATATCTGGATGGGGTGCAGATACCTTCAAAGGCATTACAACCACGTTTTGGGTCCTCCTCTCTGTACGTAGATGCCTATCATACTTTGTTTTCAGGTACTGGTATTCATTTCCTAAATCAAGGTAATACAATTTCGCGTAGCACCTACCCCCTGGGTTATTGTCTATTTGCTTTTGACCTTACACCCGACTTTTCGGCAAATAGTAATACCCATTGGAATCTAGTACGCCACGGTAGTGTCAGAATAGAGGTACGCTTCGAGGAAGCACTTACCTCAACTGTTAACTGTGTTGTGTATGCTGAGTATGATAATGTGTTGGAAATTGATTCATCACGGCAGGTAATTGTAGATTTCAACGGTTGAATAAAAAGAGCACTACTAGCCACCGGTATCTTCAGTTATCGCTAAGCATCAGCTACACGTACACCTCTATCATGAGTATCATTGTAGACATACAAGGTTTAAAAGATAAATTTAATACTTTCACACCTAAAGAAGTAGCGGTGGTTTCGGTGCACGATTCGTATGTTGGACACTGGATAATAAAGCCTCCTCATAACTATAATGAATTATCGTGTAGTTTGAAGAGAGAAAACGGCTGGTTACAGCGCAATTACCATGGAATAAGATGGTCCGAAGGATCCTCGTCCCTACACGATATAAATATTATTTTGAAAAAGATAGTGTTAGACGCTGATCGTGTGTTTACAAGAGGATCAGTCAAATCAAAATATCTGGCACATCTCACAGGGTCCTTCATTATAAATTTGGAAGAAGATCTTGAAGATCCCTCGTTCCACAACCTTCCTGAGGTCGAAACGCACTGCGTACATCACGGAATGCTACGAAAGACAGGTGTATACAGATGCTCTCTAGACAACGCCGCAAAAATTAAAACGTGGTTATCTCACAACGACCGTGTTAATTCTTTATGGGAATATAAAACCGTCAAAGAACGAGGCGCTATCATAGCAGCCCGCGAGGAAGAAGAAGAAGAACAACAACAACAATCCTATTAACCTGTCAGCTGTTATGAACAGTCTTCAAATTTTACACAGTCTTCAAGAAATCAAGAATCACACGGTAGGCGTATATCCCGCAGATCGTATCCCTAAGGTGTGGGCTAGGCCAACAGCATTCGTAGCCAATACCGATGGAAACAACCAGCCAGGTACCCACTGGGTCGCCATCCGAAAAAACTGTAGAGTCTTCAGATTCAACGCTACTCAACTTCAGAGTGCGGATTCACAATGCTGCGGACAGTATTGCATTATGTTTCTTCATTATATGTGTACTGGGCTCGGTATTAATAAGTTCAGAAGCGTATTTTCAGGCGACTTGTCGCGCAATGACAGAATAGCGTATGATTATTATAACGCTTTCATCAATCAGAAGAATAGACCTATATCTCTAACCCTGTTTTCTGATAAGACCTGCAGTATAGATAGAGAGGTGCGCGGTGCCAATATTCATGATCCTGTTAGAAAAAAGAGTTTATACTGTATTCAAAGTTGTTGCTCGCGGTCACGAATTTTGTAGAAGGCCCACGAAAGCCTTGTAGTTTTCCGTGGCTTGCAACAAACGAGATGTGTGCACAGGCCCTAGTGGTGGGGGGGTGTGCCTTGACTACGGAGAGGGGATGTCTTATATAAAAAAGAGGTCTGTCGTTGAACGCCGCTATCTGTCCCCATCGTTTGATGTGTGCACGTCAAAAGCATATGCAAAGAAAACAGTGTGAACTGAAATTACGCGTGCAGCAGCTCTTGAAGGATATTGTGCATATTAAAACTGTCATCAATAGAAGATCAGTGTTAAATATTTTAACGCATAAATTAACGGATTTCAAAATCAACGATGGACTTTTCCCGTATAAACAAAATAAGCTACATACAGACCTCCTTGGAAGTCAAAAAACTATCCGAGTTATCCACCAGCAAAGAGTATAACATTTCTGATATTCGTCGCGTTGATTCTAAATACGGGGTACGCTTTAGAATCGATGTGGAAAACCAATTTACGTGTTATTTACCATCGCGATTTACAAGAGCGTTCGAGGAAGACGCTGAGCTTTTTGAACAAATGGTGAAATCTACTCGTGACAACGCATTACTTATGCGATACCACGGCGGACAGTACCACAGCATAGAGTTTAAACCTATTCAGAAGTAAACCGCTATATGGTTTTTGGTGTGCGTTAAAGTGTGGGTGATCATTTATACTTTATGACCTCTGTTGAGAAGAAAAAGGAGCTGCGCCACGTTTCGGCATCAGCATCAACCCTGAAACCACATCGGTCGTTGTTATCAGCATTATACTATCTGAATCCTGAAACAACAAAACGTGTATGGGTTGGGTTAAATATTTATAATAGTAGCAACTCACACCCAATAATTCATATTACATGTGACAGTGGTAACTGGGTGTCATTGGATTCTGCAGCCTGGGCTGATTTTCAAAAACGCTTTTCGACAATCACGAGGTTCTTCAGAAAAAATAGAAAAAAAGAAGTCCCTTGGTATGTTAAGACTCTCCCCCCGTTCGTTGAGGAAGAAGAAGAAGAAGAAGAAAACCCCTATTTTACGGGTGAAAAGAGCTCACCACCGTCTCTTCACACCGTTGTAAAAGACGATCGTTATATCCTGAAATATGAGGAATATCTTTTCCCGTTGTGGTTATTCAAAAAGAGACGGGGCGCGACATAGAAGCTGTGTGGCAGGACAACCCGTTCTACATTCGTTTTACAGAAGCTGAGTTCTTCCATCTACTCGCAGAGGAGCTCAGTGTAAATACGCACAAAGCATGGCTCGAGAGTGTTTCCAGCGATGTTAAAAAGTCCGGGATACGGTTGTTACAACCATCGCATCAGAAATCCTGAAAATCTCAAGGCAGCGTTTACGTCGTAAAATTCGAACAAGACGGGAAAAAATACGAGAGAAAATTAGTTAAAAACTAGAAATGTCGGGTGTTAACTGCGGACTATCTGCTAGTTCTAAAGCAGCTTTAACATATGAACTTATGACGAACCATTTTAACCATATAATTAAAAGTGTTCTCAATACACATTAATAATAATAATAACCGCTTACACATTTTCTACTTTTAATGAAACGCTGTTATTATGTACTTAAGCTCAAACATTATTATTATATGTATCCAATTATTATTATGTATCCAAAGGGTTGTGTATGTAAAATTAATAAATAAATTTGAAAAAGTATACAGGCCGCTATGACGACTCTATCCTTCACTTCCACTCCACCGCCCCAACCACCTCGTCCACCTCCCCCACCCCGCTCGACCAAACCGAGCCGGCGGGGGAGACCGAGGAGTGGGGGCAGGAGTGGGGATAGGAGTGGGGGTCGCCATAGTGGCCCATATACTACTAACGATTTACAAACATCTCGAAAATACTTCGAGTCCGTAGTTAACTCTTTTGAAAACATTATAACTTTTTTCTTATCACAGGAACGAAACGCTGCTATATTTAAACAACCTCAATAACAATGAATTTATGGTAGAAAATCTGTCTCATTCTCTTATGTCGAATTAGTAGTGTGAGCAGTACTGATTCCTGACATTGAAATAAATCGGTGATGTAATGATGCAAACACCTTGTATGTTTATTTGTTATATACATACTCTATTGGAGTCTATATAAAACGAAATATATGAAAATACTATAGAAAAAAGAAGTGATATCAAATAGCAAAAATCCCCTCGCGGGGATAAAAAACCGAAGTTTCGCATAAGATCCCATGCTTTTTTAATGTTAAAAAAGAAACTTTAATTTATGTCTGTACATGATAGCACAGTTTTCTTTGATTGGTAATAATCTGATGAACATTCACCACCGTACGTTGAGCGTATACGCACAGAGTACTCGTCCGGCCCATAACCTTTTATTAAAATTGCTCATTCCAGTAAAAATCAGGGGTCTCTCTCAAAAATCAAGGGTTATAAATACGCACTTTTTCATTGTTGGTATTGTATTCTTTAATTTTTATTTTTTTTTATGATTAATCCCGCATAACGGTTTAAATTCTTATTTTCAAAACATAAAGGGCTATTTTGATAAACTTCCTGTTCCTGCTTGTTTTTCGTTATTTTAGCCATGGCGCGGGCAATATTGTTTCATTAGGTCATAAAAGTAAATACTATTTGGCAACATTGGTCGCGCCATAGCCAAAACAAAAGTAGCTACTCGACTTAGGAGATCCCAGAAGCAATACACCAACTGCATGCCCTACGTTGCCGGTACGTCCATATTGATATCTTCTCAGTCACCAAAGAAATACTTGTCCTAGTACTGATATCATAAATTTTACTGCTGCACCTAACTTAGATGTCGACCTTTTTTCATTTTTTTCTAGACTATTGATACTTCTTACACACCAATTATAAATGGTATTTTTCTCATCTTCATAACGCTGATTTTTTAATGTTTTGATTCTTGTTTTGTTCTGTGGAAATAAATTCAAAGTAACATTTATTTGGAAGTCTGCTTTTTTGGCCTGATATTTTGTGATCTATATGGTTGGTTTCCCTCCGGGATATGAATAAAATTAGTAAAGATTTAAAAAAAAAAATTTAAGTGGGGTTTTGGATTTTTTGTGATATCATAAGGAAACGAGGGACCACCAATGTACTTGTCCAGGTTTTTTATCCCCGGGAGGGGATTTTTGCTATTTTACTATATTCGTGGATCAATTTATGTAATGTTTTAGCTGTTATAAAATTGTAGCACCGACTTTCCTTTGCACCAAAATAAATCCGCTTGTTGGTGTCGTATCGCATAAACAAGCGTATGAATCGATTGAGAAATTGCCAATTGTAACAGGGTTAAACCGAGGCGACGATTAATTAGAGCGATCGAGTAGAATTGATCGATTTAAGTTTACTGACGTTTTATTGGTGGAGTTTCTCCCTGTGCGAGATTCGCGTTTACAGATCAAAATTGGCGATTTCTTGTATCAGACGGACTTACTATTTTAATGAATCGAGTTTCAGGATTCATGAAGAACCAGAGAGGCTGGTTTAAGCAAATAGATAATTGAAAAAGAGCAAATCATAAATTTAGAGCAGCGAGCCGTGGCTCAGAAGTTATCTACTTGCTGAGTGTAGATAACTGAAGATTCAGAGAAGCTGAATGAAGAAAAACGGTGCGATAAACACGACTGAGAGTACGATCGAAATTATCTCATGGCTATAAAGAACATGTCGAGTTCTTTTAGTCATCTAGTTGCCGAAGCTAGAGACTGAAGTTCCGGTAGACCGGAAATGAAATAGGGTTTTATTTAGAGATATAAATTTCCCATTTCCAGACCTTTGTCCGTCTTTGTCGTAAGTTCGGAGAATGTTTTATGTCGACAAGGTAAATTGCGCTTTGAACGCGTACGAGGTTGATTATCAGTAAGTAATTAAATAGATAAAATACGCGAAGCCTACCTAGCGTCACCCACTAAACATTCTAATTTCTAAGGTCGGAAGCCAGTGCAATACTAGGACGTCCCAAAGAAATGAGAGTCCTACTCATGATCTCAGGAGGAATTGATGATGGAGCAAGGCTCAATTATTGATTGAAGTCATGCTCGCTGTGTCCAGAAAAATGTAAGAGTCTAAGAGTCTTCGATAATCGCTCGTGCACGTCCTTAAATAGTATTTGACGGTGTGAGGAGAAGCATCCCTTCTTAGATTACTCAGAGTGGTGACAGGTAGGGATCTTCGACACTGTAGAGGGAGATTCGTCATGGTCTGATGGAGGTGGGCCCAGAAATGGTGGGAAAATAATTAATAATAATCCAGAAATGGAGAATATTGAGAAGACCGGCTCGAGTCGCGATGATCAGGCGATTATAGAGTAAAAGGAGGTAACAGAAGTCTCTGAACGGACAGAGGTGAGTGCTCACTCGTTGACCGTAGGCCGTCTCTCTCGCGGTGACGTGAGAGAAACGTGGGGCGCGAGAGTGTCGCGAGCCTCGGTCATCGCGAAGAAGGCGTGTCGCTCACCGCATGATAGCGGGATCGATGCGAAGACATGCCCAGCGAGAGAGAATATCGAGCGCCAATATGGCCGATCGATATCTAGAGAGTGGGAGCGAGCGTCGAGCGATACCTCCTGCACCCACATGTGGTCTTGTTAACGGGCAGCGCGAGCTGTCCCGTTATAGTATATAACAAAAAAACTTACAACGTGTTTGCATCATTACATCATCGATTTATTTCAATGACAGGGATCAGTACTGTTCACACTACTAATTCGACATAAGAAAATGAGACAGATTTTCTACTATAAATTCATTGTTATTGGGGTTGTTTAAATATAGGAGCGTTTCGTTCCTGTGATAAGAAAAAGAGTTATAATGTTTTCAAAGGAGTTAACTAAAGACTCGAAATATTTTCGAGATGTTCGTAATTTGTTGATAGGTTATTATTCGATTATCGCTTGGTAGAAATGTGTTATAGAAGAGATCTCAAGTACCAGTTTTCTCCCCAAGGCAAAAATTCAGAAAATTAAATACTTTATCATTAGCATTCAAGTTGTGTATTAGAATAAGTCATTCAGGGGCGAAAAGGCAGCGAGGATATTTGCAATTTTGGTCTAAGCTATAAATAGATAATTATATTTAACTTTATTGTCAGAAGGAGCTTCAGAATTATTATTCATTCAAAGATGAAATGACGGAAGAATATGATGCATCATCCTTGGCTTACAAATTATTTTATAAACCATAGAAAAAAATTAGATTAAAAAAAAATTCGGCCGAAGTACTTGACGAATGTTTTTTCACTTAATTCACATAATGTATCGGTCATGGTGACAACCTCGCCAAGTACTTCGGGTGAAATTCTTTTTCATCTAATTTTTTTTCGTTTGCAATCTTTTTTTGCTTCGGACTCTTATTGATACAGAGTTTTTATTTTCATTCTGGTTGGTAAAGCAATTGTATTTTCGAACTTGATTCTTTTCTCTATCAACATTCAACATTATTTGATGATTTTATGTCACACGATAAAGCTTCCCGTATTTGGCCACATATATTTTAGTATAGCTCAATTTATTTTATAACATTTTGCGAAACCCAACCTTAACTTTTCGCGAGGATGAACTCATTTTATTTTGTGTGATTTGAATTTATTTGATACATTTTTTGAGGGTTGTCACTTTTCTTACTTTTTGATAGGATTTGATTTTCTAAGGGATTTTTGCGAGAAAACGTTTCTGCAGTGTATGTATATTCGTGGAAAAATATGGGAATGGGGGTCAACAAATGTACTTGTCCAGGTTTTTTCCCCGAGGGGGATTCTTATACATGATATGATTCGTTTTTTCTCGTTCTTTTCAAACATCTCGCTTTATATAGATTAGAAAAAGGTTATATTGGGAAATTATCGCTTTTTTATTTCCAAATCCTGACCCTTTCTACATCGAATCAGGTTTTTCCCCCTATTAAATAAAGGGACACGTGTTTTGGAATTTTTAATTTGGCATTTTTTATTTTTTATTCTCGAGTCAGTCAAATTTTTTTGACATTTCGATTTACCCTTCTGGAATCAGGTTAAAATAAGTCGGGAACCGGGAGTCTGATACAAAAATTTACAAAGCTTTTGAGGGCAAGATTAGAGCAGTCAGAACTTTTCCATAGAATTTGTAGCTATTTGAATTTGTGTTTATCAAATAAACATATTAAATAGCAGTATCTCCTTGTTATATTTGTAGATTTGCGGTAAAAAATATTATGCTTATTTCAGCTTGTTGATAAAAATGGAAAGATTTGTTTCGAAATTTTTCATTTTTGATAAATGATAAAATAAAAAACCAGTTTCACGTATGTTTAGAGAAAACATATCGAATCGATTGTGAAAAAAGTTTACGCATTTTTTCATTCTAATTTTTAATAACCCTTTAACGGCCACGCCTATTTCTGGATGGCTCAAAATTATTCCCTCTGGTAGTATGGCTGAAAAAGGGCTCAATATGAATGTCCAACCATAATTTTGTCGATAAGGGCCCGGGAAGTAGTATTTTCGGACCAGAGCAAATTTGCTAAATTGACGGTTTCACATTTTCATTTCGAAGTATTATTCTAATTCAATCACGTATTTTCAAAGTCTAGTTCATCCAGCCAAGCTTCTTTTACACGATTCTATCAAAAAATATTTGAAAAATGTTCAATTACTGACTTTTTTGGACGAAAACGACACCAGATGCAAGCGGCGTAAATTTTCACGACAACATTGTCACCATATTAATATAATTTATATATATAAGTTTGAATTTCATGTTATCCCGGCACCTGGAGGTCTATCTAGCATATACTGATGGCACTGTAAACTAGCCTGTCCGCTATATAGTCTTTACGGGTTCACCGATGGGGTCAAAGTGAATGTAGCAAATTTGCTACAATGGCAGCTAAAGGGTTAACAAGGTGGAATCATGATTATTTTTCAATGCGATTGAAGAAGTTACTATCATGAAAATAAAAAGTTACAACTACTTCAATATTCTCATTCAATATAGAAAAGTTCAAATATTATGTTATGGAAACTCCAAAACAATATATTGAACAAAGCGGACAAACTCAGACCAGGATCGTACCCAAGAGAATGCAGTGAATGTAGTTATATTAGTCACTTTAGCTTTGAGCAAATTTTGATACCACCAAAACCAAAGCGACCGTAGAGGAAAACTTTTGGAATAAAACTTTTTCAATTTATAATGCCATAATCAGGGCTAAAAAGTGGAAATACTTAGCACACATGTCTCCTCTTCACAAAATGTTCAAAGTTTATAGATATCGGCTACATTCCAATGATACAAATTTTGATACTATCAGAAGAAGAGCACCCGAAGACTTTCTGAAACAACTCTTTAAATTTATTATGCCACAAGTAATGTGGAAAAGTGAAAAAACATAGTGCACTTTAGGCCCAACAAAGTTCAGAAAATTTTGATGTATCTATTGCGTTCTGAGGATAGAAATTTTAATCCCATCCAAAAATGAGCAGCCGACGACTTTTTATAATAAAATTTTCAATTCATAATGCCACAATCAGAGACAGAAAGTGAAAGTACTTGGCGCACATGTCGCTTCACAAAATGTTAAAAGTTTGTGAGTATCGGCTACATTCCCATGATCCAAATTTTGATACTAATAGAAAAAGAGGATCCGAAGACTTTTTGAAACCACTTTTTGAATTCATTATGCCACAACCAATATAATATATTAACATGATATTTGTCAATACCATTGAAGAAGTCAATACCATGAGAATCAGAGGTGACAGTTATTCTCATATTCTAATTAAAATTCAAAAAGATCAAATAGTATGTTATGGGTACTTCGAAACAATATATTTAACGAAGTATACAAATTTAAACCAGGATCCTGCCCAAGAAAATGGAGTGAGTTATTCAGAAAATGGAATGAGGATAGTTGTATTAGTTGCATTACCTTCGCGCAAATTTCGATGCGATCAGAACCAGAGCGACCATAGAAGGTAATTTTTTAAATAAAAATGTTTCAACTTATGATGTCAAATCGGAGCCCAACATGGAAAATACTTAGCACACATATCGCTTCACGAAATTTTCAAAGTTTGTAGGCATCCGCTGCATGCCAATGATACATATTTTGATATTATCAGATAAAGAGCACCCAAAGAGTTTCTGAAACAAATTTATTTAATTTATTTTGCCAAAATTAATGCGGGAGAGTGAAAAAACATGACGCCCATTTAATCCAACAAAATTGAAAAATTGTGGATATATCCATTGCGTTCTGAAGCCAGAAATTTTTATCCCATCCAAAAATGTGCATCCGATGACTTTTAGTAACAATTTTTTTAATTCATAATACCACATTCAAAGATGAGAAGTGGAAATACTTAGCACACATATCGCTTCACAAAATTTTCGAAGTTTGCAGGTATCCGCTGCAGTCCAATTATCTACATTTTGATACTATCAGGAAAGGAGCACCCCAAGACTTTTTGAAACAACTTTTTAAATTTATTATACCAGAACTAAAGAGGGGAAGCAGAAAAACAGCACTCTACAAGCTCAACAGAAATCAAAAATGATCAATGTATCCAATGAGTTTCGAAGACAGCAATTTCGATCCTATTCAGAAATGAGCAGCTAAAGACTTTTGTAACATATTTTACAATCCATATGCCACAGCCAGAGCCGAAAAGTGGAAATACTTGGCACACATGCCGCTTTACCGAAATTTCAAAATTTGCAGGTATCCGTTGCATTCCAATGATACAAATTTTGATACTATCGGAAAAAGAGCACCTGAAGACTTCCTGAAACAACTTTTTGAAATTTATTATGACACACCTAAAGAAGAAAAGCGAAAGAACATAGTGCACATTAGGTCTAATAAAATTCAGAAATTTTGTATGTCGCCATGGCGATTCGCAGACAAATATTTTGATCGTATCAATAAATGAGCAGCCGAAGACTTTTTGTAATGAATTTTTCAATTAATAATGCCACAATCACAGACAAAAAGTGGAAATACTCAGCATACGTGTCATTTCATAAAGTTGTCAAACTTTTTAGGTGCCCGCTGTATCTGAATGATACAAATTTTGATACCATCAGAAAAAGATCACCCGAAGACTTTTTGAAACAACTTTTTGAATTTATTATGCCACAACCGAAGCGGAAAATAACTTAGCATACACAGGGCCATAAAATGTCTTAAAGGTCGGATGTACCCATTGCGTCACAATGACAGACATTTCTATTCTATCCATAAATGGGCAAGAAATTACTTTTTGTAACAAATTTTTCAATTCATGTTGTCACAGTCAAAGCGAAAAATAGAAATACATAGCACACATATTGTCCAATAAAATGATGAAACTTCGAACGGATCCTTGATCTTGGAATGCGTACCAATGAGATGAAAAAGGGACCGAAAGACACAACCAAACTGAATAAAGAAAAATATGACAACTTATTAAGGGGTTTCTGTACAATTCTATTGTTTCCAAGCAAAGCGCCAACTTCACATAGCAATATTTCGTCGAAAACAAATAAAAAAATTGTTTTAAAAAACAAAAAACTCCCGACTGCTATAATATATATAACTTCATAAAAATATATTTTTATAAAATATTTATAAAAAAGAATGAAAGAAATTTCCAAAAAAAGATTTATTTTGAAACCCCCCCCGCCAAAAGTAGATAGTAGTGAACTTGAAAAAGTGTGAAATAAAAATTGATCAGAAATAATACATATAGATAAAAAATCATTCAATTGGTTAGTGTAACTCCATCGAAATTCAATTTTTATGGTTAATGTTAATTGACGGTAGGATAAGTTATTTACATGCGAAAAATAATAATCAAAAAGTAATTATCAAAGTTAAATAATTGTACGAAAAATGTAGATGATTAAAAAAATGTACAATTTACATAAAATTAACCAATGTTATAATTACAATCGAATTTAATTATGGTCGGGAGAAGTCTCTAAGTCATTAAATGAGAAATGGAGACGTCTCCCGACCACAATTAAATTCGATTATAATTATAACATTTGTTAATTTTATGTAAATTGTACATTTTTTTAATCATCTACATTTTTCGTACAATTATTTAACTTTGATAATTACTTTTTGATTTTTATTTTTCGCATGTAAATAACTTATCCTACCGTCAATTAACATTAACCATAAAAATTGAATTTCGATGGAGTTACACTAACCAATTGAATGATTTTTTATCTATATGTATTATTTCTGATCAATTTTTATTTCACACTTTTTCAAGTTCACTACTATCTACTTTTGGCGGGGGGGGTTTCAAAATAAATCTTTTTTTGGAAATTTCTTTCATTCTTTTTTATAAATATTTTATAAAAATATATTTTTATGAAGTTATATATATTATAGCAGTCGGGAGTTTTTTGTTTTTTAAAACAATTTTTATTTCACACTTTTTAAAATTCACTAGTATCTACTTTTGGTGGTGGGTGTTAAGTTAATTCAGTTTTTTAATATTTACTTCATTCTTTTTTTGAAACATTTAAAAAAAAATAAATTAAAAAAATATATTTTTTATTATAAATGTTTATTTTTATGAATACAGCTTTTCTTCAGTAAACGTTCGTCAAATATATAAATCCAAAGTTTTGTTTTTCCCGATTTTATTGTGATTTTTTGTCAGATTTATATGTACTTCCATAAAAAGTTATCTTTTTTTACACATTTTCTCCATTCTACGTTTGTTGAATTTATAAATTTAAAGTTTTGTTTTTCCCAACTTTATTCATTTTTTTGTCGGATTCATACTTAAAAGAAATACTGTTGCTAAGTTCGATTAGTTGAAAAATTGTAACCTATAATTTTTCAAACTTCACGTTTATGTATTTCTTTTTTAATTCAGTTTGTGTGCGTAGTAATAATAACTTGTTTTTTGTCAAACTGACACTCAAATAACTTGTTTTCTTTCAAATTTGTACTAATAAAATATTGACAAGTTCGCTCATTAAAAAAAATGATGTAATTTTCTATAATGCTATAAAGTTTTGTTAAAATTCACTTTGCATGATGAAAAAATTAAACACGGTTTTATTTATAAGCTCATTCTGTGTACGCACTAAAAAATAAAATTACTAATAAAATTTCACAAAAAATGTTATTGGAATCTTTTTATTAAAAATATGATTTTGTTCACTTGTACATTTGCTAAATTAAAAAATTTAAAGTTTTGTTCTACCCAATTTGTTCGTTTGTCAAATTTACTATTAAAATCTATATGTTGATCAGTCTACTTGAAAAAATAAAAAAAATCACTGTAACTTTCAATAACGCAATAAAATTTCATGTTTACATATTTCCGTTGTCGATTTCGTTCATTGTTGTTGCTTTGAGTTCGTAGCACTTTACACGGCTTTTTATTACTCTTATTTTCAAATTCACTTTGTGTGTCACGCAGTAATAAAAAATAATAAATAAATAAATAAATAAGAGTAAGAAAATCACTATACACAAAACTTTATTATATTAAATAAAAATAATGATCGCAGCGAAACGCATAACCTAAAAAAAAAGTCGAGGACTACCTTATTCGATATGGCAAAATGAGTTTGAATGTGAATATTAATAATTTCAGCGAGTTTGCAATAGATTTTAACAAACTATGTCGAAGAACACTGTCTGCCACACAGAAAATACATGCAATTACATGCAGTATATAGACGAACTGTATAGACCACGGTTATAGACAGAGGCGCGCCGGTTCGGATTGAAATTAGCAACGCACAAGGGTGTGAATTTGGCGATAGTCGAATAAGGGTCCCCTTTCGATATGGCAAAATGCGTTTGAATGTGAATATTAATAATTCTTAATTATTTCAGCGAGTTTGCAATAGAATTGAACAAACTATGTCTAAGAACACTGTCTGTCACACATGGAAAGTATATGCGAAAATTGGTCAAGACAGTTGTCACCGTTTCGGAGAAAAGTGGTGACAAAGAAATAGCCCCAATCAGCTGATCGCAGTGAAACGCATAACTCCCGACTTTTTGCCCTGCGGGCAGTCGGGAGTTAAAAAGGGTGTTCGTTCGGTCGATGGGGGGAAAACTCACCGATTTCGTTGATGAATAAATGAATAATTAATCATTTATGATAATATTTGGATACCGGAATCGCAATAGTATACTTAGTGGTTTGGCAGTTTTTCAATTAGTTTTTAACATTTTTTCTCAGTATTCCATTCGTAAAACTGTCGTTCACCAATGACCGTAGGCATCTCACCATGTTAAAAAGTGTTTTTTGATATTTAATTTAAAAAAAACGGTGTAGACGATCGATTTAAAATTTGGACGACACATCCAATATATGTCAAATAATATACTGTGTAAATTTGAAGTAAAATGGTTACATTCTGCCACTTGTACCGAAACTCCTTTAAATAATGATGACACAATAAATCTATTTATCACACATTCATTTGATTAAAGTTTTCGGTTGTTAATTTAATCGATCAAACGAGCCCGCCGAAGGCGGGCGAAGTTCGATCGAAATTATATGTAAAGCCTCGTTCGAAGAGATTACAATTATGTAGTGACTCTCGAGTCCACTAGATGGCCACAACGTATAGAGTGAAAAAGTAAAAAATGGAGAGTGGGCGTTATAGGCCCCGCTCGCTCGTGGCGTTCCATCCACTGCTACTTCATATGCTTTAGAGTAAGCTAGATTGCTGTTTGAATAAAATAGGGATTGGGATTTAATTTATCATTCAGGGTGGGTTATAATCTCTTCGAACGAGGCTGTACGTATAATTTCGATCCAACTTCGCCCGCCCTCGGCGGGCTCGTTTGATCGATCAATTATATTTTGCGCCCCGTTCTCGAGATTACAATTATGTAGTTTTTATTTAGAGCAAACAACAATCGATCTTCGCAGTTGCCGAAACCATTTGTTTTTATTCAAAAAATCTTATACATCTATTGAATGAACACAAGATATATTATATATGATGCAAATCATAAATGTCAAAAAAACTCATTGTGTTTGTGTTTTTTTTTTTTCAAATGGAGATATCAAAAACCGAGTTCACGAAATCAGATGTCTGCAATTGAATTGGACGATTATAATATTTAGCAAAAACTTCTAATCTCGTTGACCAGCCTGCTGTTCTTCTTATTATATCCAAAGAAATGCCTTTAACATAAGACGCAGAAGTAGAGGCATGTCGAGTCGAATGGGCCATAAAAATTGTGGTATCAATTCCACTCTTTCCATCACACCTTTAATCCATCTACTGATGGTTTGAGCTCCAACCTTACTGTAAGGTTTTCTCGTTGCTAAAAACAGACTAGTTTCGGTTCCTCTATATTCTGCCGTTCTTTCCAAGTAAATCTGAACTGTTGAGGTGACACATACCTCAACAGTTCTGGTTTTTCTTTAAACTCTGGAATTATTAATAAGGGCTGGCATTTCCCTGGGCCAGATGTCTTTATTAACTGTGTGATTAATATTTCGAGTCCTTTTGACGATCTTTTTATATTATTAATTTCAATGCAAGCAAGAGTTTGTGCTCTATGAGCTGGGAATAAAGCTAAAAGCATTACGGTTTTATTTGTCAAATCCGCCAATGATAGACTTTCTAACGGATGAAGCTTTGCCAAATAATGTAAAACAATGTTGACATCCCAAGTACCTATATATTTCGATGTTAAAGGTCTCAACTTATAAACTCCTTTAATAAAACACATAATAATTGGTCTTTCACCAATTTTTTCTGCGGAATTTAAAGATAGAGCTGAACAAAAACAGTTCAAAGAGCCATATGAAGCTCCTTCTTTAACCTTTTCAGATAAGAAACGTAACAAGCTGTTTTCGTCCGCACTGAAAAATTCTATTTTCTCTGCTTTGCAAAAATTCCACCAATGTTTCAAAGCTGACTTATATTGCTTTATTGTAGCTGGTGATAACGATGCTAAAACGATTTTTAACGCCTCTGTCGGAACTTTCTGTCGCCTTACTGAGACTCTTGTCGCTATTCAAGTAATGTCTTCAGCCTGGGGATGTACGATTGATCTGCACGGTAAATATAATACGTTATTATTTGGACCAAGTACAATTTGTTCTCCCACAGAGAGAGATTTAAACAACGGATACCAGACTTGATTTGGCCAATCAGGCACCACTAGAATTCCTTCTGTTCCCTCTCTTTTAATTTTAGCAAGTACTTTGAGTATCACCGAAAAAGGCGGAAACGCATAAAAATTCAAACTCGACCAAATTATTGTAAAGGCATCGATCATTGTCGTTCCAGCCTCCGGAAACCGGGAGCAATATTGTTTACATTTTGTATTTAGACTGGATGCGAACAAGTCAATATCTGGATCACCAAATGTCTCAACAATCAGGGTGAAAGCTTTTGGATTGAGTGCCCATTCTGTATCAATGTTTTTCTGTCTAGATAACTCGTCTGCCTCCACGTTCCTTTCTGACGAAATATATGAGGCTAACAGGAAAATATTTCTTTTTTCTGCCTATTGCCAAATTTTTCGAGCTAACGCATTATATTTTGAGTTTCTTCTACCTCCCATCTTATTCACATACGTAATCACGGTTGTGTTGTCTATGCGAAACAAAATCTAACAATTTCATCTGTTACTAGCCAATTCCTGAAGCCCTACCTACACCGTTCTTTATAATTAATTCTTCTTTATTCTTTATAATTTGTTCTTTATAATTAATATACCATCTCGCTTGGCTTTCAGACCAAAAACCATAAATCTTTTGATTGCCGTTGACAGCGCCCCAACCTGTGCTGGAAACATCCGTAAAAATTGTTGTTTGAAAATTACCTGATGTTATAGTGCTAAAACCTTCCTTTAAGTGACCTTTCCACCGATCTAGATCTGGGCTAATTGACCGCAGAATTGTTATCTTTGCATTATAACTTCCATTGTTCGCTATTAAAGCCAAAGACTTGTCTCTTTCCATCCTCTTTGTATAAATCCAACCGTATTCGATCGCCAAGCATGCAGCTACAAGTTTTCCGATGATTTCGGAAATTTCTCTGATGGAACATTGTTTTAACAACTCGAATTCTTTTATTGACTTTAACAACTTCTCTCTTTTCTCTTCAGTTAATTCGATCGAGAATCTTTCTGAATCTAAAATAAAACCTAAGTATTTGCATCTTGTCGAAGGATCTGTGCGGCTCTTTTTTCCGTTAACGGGACAGACCTAGTTAGAATTTTCGAAAAATCGATTTTTTTTTATTTCATTTTCAAAAAGTAGAATCTCTTACGAACATTTTCCGCCCAGGTAAATGTAAATCGGACCATTATTCGCCGAAATACAAGACTTTGTAGCACGTCGTGTCTGAGCCATAGGTAAGCAGGTAGCGGACTTCAAGTGCGTTTTTCTCGAAACCATGTTTTTGAAGTCGGTGATCACTGTAGCTCGAGAACGGCTTTACCGATCGGGTTGAAATTTATATCACTTCTTCTATACATGGTAGTCCTCCATATGAACGAAGGATTTTTTTTTTTGGATAAATATTTTTATTTTTAATAGCAAAAAATGGAACTGATATTTTGGTCAAAAAAACACTTTTGACTTTTAACGGCCGCCATTTTGTGAAAAATGGAAATTTTTCAAAACCCTTCGTTCAACTGGAGCATTATATCATTAACTAAAAATC
This sequence comes from Rhimphoctona megacephalus, assembly GCA_963989365.1. Classification (NCBI taxonomy): domain Eukaryota; kingdom Metazoa; phylum Arthropoda; class Insecta; order Hymenoptera; family Ichneumonidae; genus Rhimphoctona; species Rhimphoctona megacephalus. The sequence goes on from OZ022423.1 coordinate 2,682,778, forward strand.
CCCTCCGTTTTTTTTGTTTCAGATGAGCCGTTGCAGCGTGAGCTTGATCACCGCAAACCGTGTTTTTTTTTGCAGCGTCCTCGGCAATTGACGGTCACCAGCTTATTTCGATATGTATTGCGTTGAAAAAATTGCAACATATACATTACATATGTATCTTTTAAACGGAAGAACTTTTGTTGTGAATTATTTTATCGTTTGACCAAAAAAAATCGGAAAAAAGGCCTTTTTTTTGACGTTCCAACTAGGTCTGTCCCGTTAACTAAGAAACCTAAAAGCTTTAACAATTTTTTCGTTTCGCCGATATTTTTTCTACACTTGTCTGCATTTTCTTCTATGCACAGCATGTCATCGAGGTAAATCACCGATGAAAAACCTCTCATTCTCAAAGAACGAACTACCGGCTTCATAATCTTGGTAAAGATAAACGGAACCATAGATAAACCAAAAGGCACACACGTAAATTGAAATAATTGACCTTCGAACTCAAATCTTAAAAATGTTCTACTCTCTTTCTCTATTCGAATCAAATAATTGAAACCTGGAAATATTAGTTTAGCTGCAGTCCTGATGTCTTCTAACTTAGAGTGAGGAGCTTTAATGAATTCGTTCAACTTTTTAAGATTTAAGATAAAACGAAAAGAGCCGTCTGGCTTTGATACCAGGAAATATGATGACAAAAACTGATATTTGCTTGTTTTGCACTTCTCTATTGCATTTTTCTCTATTAACATGTTTATGGCTTGTTGGTAGTCGATAATATGAGCAGTTGGAATTTGCACTCGTGGGGCCTGGTGTTGAAAAGGCATCTCCATAAAATCAAGTCTGTAACTTTTGATAACATTCAAGACAAAATTGTCCTTCGTAATTTGACGCCAAATATCCAGAAAATTACTTAACCTACCCGCACATACTCTCTCATTTATTTCCTCAGTTGTCTCTGGGTCATTACTCTAATGTTGTAGACCTGTTGTTTTCCTCTGAATGGTAATCTTTGTCGGCCCTGCACGTTCGCACGAGAATAGCCCGCGTAGCTGGAAAAAGTTCTCTTCCCCTGCGGGCTTCGGAAGTTTAAATAACTGCCTGTCGTTTGACGTTTTTTTCGATTGCTAGTCTTTAAATTGTCTGTGTTCTTGACACTTCGACCCATTTTTTCCAACGCTGTCATCTCCTTGATGTTTTCAGTCAAATTTTTTTCGAATAAATCGGTGTCTGATTTGGTTTTTTCCAACAAGTCTCTAAGTGGCTTGGATACACCTGGTAGAATCAGCGCTATTCTTGACTTGTTTATTTGGAAATGAGTATTAGCAATAAGCTTTGCAGCGTCATTAAGATTTTCCGAAAAAGCCAATTTATCTATGCTCTCTGGTTCGTCCAGCAAAGTGGAAACTGCTGCCCCAAGAGCCATTAAAGCTGAGCCAGCTGCTTCTTGACATTTTGTTGCATATCCGTCTCGACGGACTGAAGATTCTGACATTGCTGCTGCTATTACTTGATTAAGTTCCGGTGCAATGAAACCTTCTTTTCTCGGGTATTTCTCGAATAATTTTTGTTTCTCCTCCTGTTTCATACCTTTTTCGACCCAATGTTTCCATCGACTTGCTATCGACAAATGAAGATCAAAATCCAAAGCCTTCGAAACAGATGGATCCTCGCCCAGCACCTTAAGATTTTCCTCGTCAAGTTCTTTTTCTCTGTCGGCTAGCGTCTGTGACTGTGAGGGCAGCATTTGAACATTCTTCTCTGTGACACCAACAGAGGGAGCATTCTCTCCTGTAGAGGGCACTGTGTTCTCTTTGTCTCGATCTCCATCAGCATCATTGCATAAATCTATACCAAGGAAAAAGCAGAGAAAACACAAACTAAAATGTTGTTTTCTCTACTTACCACAAATCATGAATCGAATAATGGGCTGTAATCCCCTGTATCAAAAAATTGTCTCATCTTTTATACGAACTCTCTCTCGTACGAAATTAGCTAACCTTGAGTCTGACCTGTCATGTCTGTCGTACATGCGCATCAGCTATATTGCACCGAATTTATCTTGTCTTTCGTACAAGCTCATCGGGCTCATAATGCGCCGAATTTGCCTTGTCTCTCGTACAAGCTCATCGAGCTCAAAATACGACCTGTTTTGCCTCCCGTGCAAACTCGTCGTAAAGTAATCTTTTTTTTTTGTATATATGCCTACCATCAAATCCAATCTTCTCTCCATTCTCTGACTCGCCATTGTCGTGGCCCGACTCTTCACTATCCGACGCCTCGGCCGATGAATCCTGTAGTTCTGCGATCTCCGTTCATAATCGCCTAATCTTCTCTTCAATATCTCCAATAATAACTTGTTTTCGTTTCGACATATTGTTTTTCAATTTCACAAAAAAATAACTCCCCGAAAATCACTCTACACCAAGTTACCTCCAGCGCACAACGAACGAATATGAAGTAGCAGTGGATGGGACGCCACGAGCGGGGCCTATAACCCCCACTCTCCGTTTTTTACTTTTTCACTTTATACGTTGTGGCCATCTAGTAGACTCAAGAGTCACTACATAATTGTAATCTCGAGAATGAGGCGGGAAATATAATTGAATTCATCAACATATATACAATATTTGCGTGTTCTTGCCTTATTAAGAAATGAAATTTCTGATTAAAAATAAAATGCGAAGTTATAGGTTAACGAACTTATTTTTCACGCAGCTGTGTAGTCAAAACATTTATAAATATTTTTGACACACGTATAATTTTATCGTATAAATTGAATGCGTAACACTTTTTTTTCCACTGAACATCGAAATAACTATAATATACACAAATTCGCATTTGCCGTTTATCAACACACAGACATTTAAAATTTTTGACTCTTATATATATATCACTGAACCTCAAAAAATTGTTTTTCCGAAATTTACACTTATGGTCCATACGTCCTGCACTCAACACTTCCGAAACTAATAGGTTAAAACATTACCGATATTTCGAATACCATTACTTTTCCCAAATTTAGTTTCGCGATTTTCGTCACTGATAAATTTTCTTTCCCGATCTTACGACGAATGCCTATCCATGGTCTAATCAAACTCTGCTCAAACGTCCCACACTATTTATTTTTTATTTTATCAAACTCCGTTCAGACTTTCCATTGTACAGATGGAGCGGAAAGATCACAGTCGGGACCAATCAGAAATTCGTCGTTATCGTTGCCGGAGACCGGCTTTGGTGGAAATGGGTTTTGATGGGCATCAAGAGGCCTTTGATTGTGTCGTCTGCGCGCATATACAGACACGGAAAATTCTGAAATGTAGTAGAATCGAGCATAATCCTAAGCCTGTGCGAAGTTTTTTCTCAGCAATTACGCAACCAATCGTGCTGATTTTAGGCTCAATCGAAAGAGCATCGCTCAATTAGTCAAAAGTTCGATTTTCCAGCCGCCAAATGACTCCTAGGCTCTATAATTGGCGAAAAAATCATAAATTTTTTACCCCCACCACCGCGAATCGCTTTATTCAGAGAAAGTATTGACACGGCGAGCCTCGGGCCTGCATACGATAGGCTGTCAATGTACCTGTCCCGAGACTCTACCAAGTCTCTTGATTACATTTGGGAGTTCTTACAGTTCCAAAAATTATAGAATAATTCGTTGTGATAAAGCATATATTAGAGAAATGGTATTTCAACATAATATTTTGGAGATTTTATAAAACATCATATAATCGCACGTACTTGGCCACGTACATTATGCTTTAGTAGATCTCTATTCATTTATCGACTTTTTGTGAACGCCCAACATCTACGAGGTTTAAATTATATCACCTCTGTACAATTTGACTTTTTTGATAAGATAATGACAGCGTTTTTCCATAAAATGTTGTATGATGAGTTGATTTTTGGTTGCAGGTTTTGTAGAAAGGGATTTTTATTCCGATGACTTTGTGTTAGTTTTAGTAAATTTTTGTGGGGATTTGGTTTTTTTGAGGGTTTGGTAATTTTTTTCTGAGGGCGGTTTTTCATAACTTATTATGATGAGTTAGTTTTTAGCAAGGATTTTTCTGCGTAGGCATCTTTATATGAGCAACTTAGCGTCGGTTTTAGTAAATTACTGTGGGCATTGGTTGTTTGGTGGAAGTGATTTTACTGGAACGACTATTTGGGGGGCGCAAATGTACTTGTCTCAGGTTTTTTCACAACATTCATGCTGCATTTTTCCATTTATTTATCAACTTTTTGTGAATTCTGAACTTGAACTTTTACGAGTATTTAATAATCAAAGTTATTATGGTGAAAACTTATGTATCTATTCATCATGTAACGAAAGTGGGAGGATTATGTTTCTACAAAATTCTGTTATCGCTGACTTGCTGACTTATTTTTTAGTTTGTTCCAAGAAATACATATAACTATTTTTGGCATTTCTCGGCCAACTTTTTTCTTGATTTTAGTATCATCCGCAAAAATCCATGAAGTACCAGCTCTTAACATGCTTGTACAATGAAGAATGAAGAAACGCACCTTCGAAGATGGTTCAACCGTGATAGAATATGGCAATTTCGACTTTATATTTTTATTAGCTCCCCAATAGAATGACTTAAGGGAGACTTTGTCCTTGAAATTTTCAAAAAATCAATTTTTTTTAATTACGGATTCTTAAACTACATGTAACTAGAAATAAATCTGTCGAAGCGTTTCCCGGATTTCGATCGTTTACGATATTTTAAATGCGTTTGAAGTTGACACCGTCAGTGCGCTCTGACCGTCTCAGCGGGGCGCCCGGCTAGCTGGGTTCCTGCAGGTCTCAGCGCGTCTGACGCAGGTATACAGAGCCTTTTATGCTTAGAAACCTTTGAATAGGGTCCCTACTTTCTCCTTTATCGATTTTGAACGGTTATTTCAGTCTGGCTTCGGCATTGAAAGCGAAAACATCGTAGCGTCTGTGTTGTTTGTTTTTCGTTATTTTCAAGTAATTTATCGAAAATTTGTGCGCAATATGCCTCGAAAGGGTACAAAAGATCATCCGAAACAGTACGGGCGCAAAAGATCGCATCCGCAACCCCCTAATCGCTGGGAATTTGAAAAGAGCAAGTCGCTCACAAGAACGTCAGCGCAGAAAATTTTACAAAGTGGCAAATTGGGAAGTTATGAACTAAGTGTTGATTCAGTGTACTGCTTTTTGAACTTCGTATTAGTTTTTAAATTTTTATCCGATAACGTTTTGTGTAAAGAGTGCAACGGACGGAAAAAAGTGTTGCTTCGTGTCCACTTATCGGTAAAGCTTATGAAATAAATCGCCGAATCGTGTTTGTTTTCCATTTATTAGGCCTCGGAATAAACGGTTTGAGCAGGTTTTGTGCCATGATGGACATTTGCAGCGGGATGACGACCACAATATATTACGCTTGTGTAGAAAATATACGAATCGCGACGAAATCGGTTTACGACATGGTTTTGAAGAAAGCTGTAGCAGAGGAGAAGAAAGAAAACGTTTCTCGAGGACTACAGGAAGATCACTTCATCGTTTCAGGAGATGGCACGTGGAAAAAGAGAGGGTTTTCATCTCTCATTGGCGTGACTAGTCTCATTGGATACTACATCAAAAAAGTTGTCGACGCCATAGTCAAATCGAAGTTTTGCCAATCTTGCAGCTTTTGGGAGAAAAAAAAGATGAAGATCCTGCTGGTTATGATGAATGGAAGGAAACACACGTGGAAACTTGCATCGCAAACCACGACGGTTCCGCAGGAAAGATGGAAACCGACGGAATCACCGAAATGTTTCTCCGATCGGTAGAACTGCATGGAGTCAAATACGTCACTTACGTCGGGGATGGTGACAGTAAAACGTTTAAGGGATTGCTTGAATCCAATCCCTATGATGACGTTACTGTCAAAAAAAAAAGAATGTATTGGTCACGTCGAAAAAAGAATGGGAACGAGATTGAGAAATATGAAAAAAGGAACCAAGGGACTCGGAGGAAAAGGGGCAGGCAAACTCACAGATGAAGCGATCGGAGAAGTCACTAAATGCTATGTCCTTGCTATCTGCCGAAGTTCACATTCTGTGCAAGCCATGAAGGACGCGTATTACCACAAGATCTCCACGGATAAAAAACCCCAGCATGAGAAGTGTCCACCAGGAGAAAACAGCTGGTGTACGTGGCGTAAAGCTGAAGCGTCGGATACTTTGTCTTTATATAAACACAAGGCTCCTCTTAGTGACACTGTTCTGAAGGCCATCGAGCCAATTTACAAAGACTTGTCGTCGGACGATTTGCTCGAAAGATGTTTGGGTGCTCATACTCAAAACAGTAATAAGTCACTTAATAAAATGATTTGGATGCGTGCGCCCAAACATCTTCATTCTGGCGCAGATGTGGTCAATATTGCCACGGAATTAGCAGTGATTATCTTCAACGAAGGTGAGGAATCATTGTTAATTGCCATGGATCTCATGGGTGTCCGGATTGGTACATCCGCCGAGAGCTGGGTCCATTCACGGGACAAAGCAAGGATCGAGCGCACGGAGAGGCAGGTGACCGACGCAGCGAAAAAGGCCCGGATTGAGCAGCGGGAGATGTTAGCGGCTCAACATGAGCAGCTAGAAGAAGAGGACGGATGCCTCTATGGACCAGGCATTGCCGATTAGCGGTAATTATAAACACATTTGCGTAAACACATTACAAAACTTTAAACGCGTTTTTCTCGAAAACACGTTTTTAAAAATGGCTGACATTCTCCTGACCGCTGTAATTAACATATCGACCTGAAATTTGGAGAGCATACTCAGAAAATATGTCTTCACGGAATGACGGATCGTTTTTTCGATAGATGCATTTTTGCTTTTATTATTTATCTTTATATGCGAAAAAAACGCGAAAATTCGATTTTTTTTTTAATTGCCGCCATTTTCCGAAATTTGTACTAAACCAAAAACCCATCCGTCATTCCATGACAAAGGGTCACAGATTGATAATATGCTTTGAATTTGTGTTTTAGATCAACAAAGAGGGAGCAGTGATGTCAGCCGTTTACCTCCCGCGATTTGAGGACCTGTTTTCGCGGAGCTGCAACGGCCGCCATTTTGGTTTTTTAATTTTTTTATTTTTTAACGTTCTGTATATCATGAATAAAAGCAAGAAAAAAGCGAACTCAAAAAGCTTTACTCGTTTCCTTTAAAAAAAATAAAATGTAAACACCTGAAATATGGCACTCCAAGGACAATGTCTCCCTTAACTTGAGAGGAAAAGTAGACAATTCAACGCAGTTTACGCTGGCCTTTTTCTCTCCCGTTTTACTTATACTATGCTTATACTATACCACATTTCCGCGAGAAATTCGACTTCTGCAAGACGGGTTGATCTTTCCGCGGACGTGTGATGAAAGAAATATTTTCGAATCAAATACTAGAAATAATTTTCGATTCTGCTAAAAAGTAATGACGAATTTTCTGCATTTTAATGAAGCCAACTTCAACATCAACACATTCATCATTTAACATAAATATGTAACTTAGTTTCGAGCCTGTTCTTCTGATTGTGATTCTCGAAAGAATTAGATACTGAATAAAAATTTTAAAGGTCGCTCAAGCGAGTTTTTAATGATTTCCGCTGAAAATGGATACATGATCGAATTTCGAGCTGGTGTATCGGGACTATATTTGGACTAAAAATGTAATGTGAAATATTGATCTAAGAAGTGTTCCAATTAGTTTTATCTTCACAATTAACCGTCAATATTTATACAATTATTAGATTACTTAAAACGTACAGTAGTTATGTGAAGATACGACGTATAAAAGAACCACGAACAAGTAAACACTTTAATTTTTTTCGATTTTATAAAAAAATTTGAAAAAATATTACACTGAAACATCCATTCCAACAGATCAACGGATCGGAAATTCGGATTCCATAAAAAATGACACCGAGAAATTACTCCAATATCATCAGAATGCACCGAAAGTTTTTCAATAAAAGCAATCATAACGAAACGAGATTTTGAAACAAAAAAAGTATGCGCACCAAATTTCGAGAGCAAAAGTGTGATTGGAAAAAAGAATTTCGGTCGAAGTGCCACATGAGTTTTTCTTTTATAACGTTTATTGATCACGAATTATATCTCATGAGCAATAGGGAAAACAAAATTCGTAAAGTACTTATGATTTTTTTTTTCGAATCAAATATCGTTTCGCTCAATATTATTTCGCATCACTTGATTCCATTTTGGGTTGCAAGTGCAAATAGTATTATCATGTATTTAACCACTCTAGGATGGTTTAAAACCATGTATAATTCAAACCTAGAGGGGTATCATACACCATTCTCTCGGTTATATAAATAACATATAGAATAGTTTCCAATTAAACCTTATTATTGCTTGCGAGGAACATTTTATGGTAACACAGAAGAGGCACCGTTTTTGACTCCATTGTAGAGTTTACGTTCGGAAAATTGGAATATTGAGGCTAGGGTTAAAAAAAATTATTTATTTAGGCACTATTCTAAAGTTTATTTATTGAATTACACTTTATTTTTGCACTCTATCACTCTTCTATCTACGTATTCAAATCACTTTAACCTAAAGTTTCACTTTAACCAAATAAAACTGACCGCGATCTTTATAACCTAGCGACTGTTCAAAGATATTAATTATTCACCGAATACGAGTTTATCATACACCATTCTCTTATATAGTTATAAAAAAAAAAACAAAGAGAGTGGTTTCTAAATAAACCTTGTTATTGCATCCGAGGAACATTTTATGGTAAAAGAGAAGAGGCACCGTTTTCAACTCCGTTCTCTAGAGTTTACGTTCAGTAAAATGAATTATTGGGACTAGGGTTAATAAAAAAAAATATTTATTTAGACACCGTTCAAAAGTTTATTTATTGAATCACACTTTATTTTTGCACTATTACTCTTCCATCGGTAATATGATAAAAGTCACTTTAATCAAAAGTTCAAACTGACCGCGATCTTTAAAACCTCCCAACAAAGATATTAAGTATTCACCGAATACGCGTTTATCATACACCTTTCTCTTAGTTATCAAAAAAAAAAAAACAAAGAGAATGGTTTCTAAATAAACCTTATTTTTGCATCCGAGGAACATTTTATGGTAAAAGTAAACAGGCACCGTTTTCGACTCCGTTCTAGAGTTTACGTTCAGAAAAATGGATTGTTGGGTCTAGGATTAATAAAAAAATATATTTATTTAGACACTGTCCAAAAGTTTATTTATTGAATCACACTTTATTTTTGCACTATCACTCTTCTATCTATAATAAAAGTCTCTTTAAGCAAAAGTTGAAACTGGCCGCGATCTTTATAACCTCACGACATTGATATTAAATATTCACCGAATACGAGTTTATCATACACCATTCTCTTGGTTAACAGAAAAAACGAAGAGAATGGTTTCTAAATAAACCTTGTTATTGCATTCGGGGAACATTTTGATGGTAAAAGAGAAAAGGGATCGTTTTCGATTCCGTTGTAGCAGAGTTTACGTTTGCAAAAAAATTGTAGGTTCTAGGTTTAATTAAAAAAATATTTATTTAGGCACTGTTCAATGGTTCATTATTACACTTTATATTCCCACCATCACTCTTCTATCTATATAAAAGTCACTCTTTACTCGTCTATCTATAAACACCACTCCAACCAAAAGTTGAAATTGACCGCGATCTTTATAACCTCATGATTCTGTTTTAAAAAACTTATTGGTTAGCTGCCATATGGACGATCGATCAAATATCACCACACTGAACCACGAAATGATTTTTTTTTTAAATTTATCGATATAATTGCTCACATGTCCCGCACTTCGTTATGTCATAAAAACGTTCAATCTTTCCGTTAGCTCCGTACAGAGGAAAGACGAGTCGTCGTGACCAATCGCAACTCGTTGCTTCCGTTGCCGGAGACCGGCTTTTATGGAAATGGGTTTTGATGGGCATCAAAACGCCTTTGATTGTATCGCTGAGCACATATACAGACACGGCAAATTCTTGAATGTAGTAGAATCGGGCATAATCCTAAGCTTGTGCAAAGTTTTTTCTCAGCAATTATGCAACCAATCGTGCTGATTTTAGGCTCAATCTAAAGAGCATCGCTCAATTAATCAAAAGTTCACTTTTGAAGCCGCCAAATGACTCCTAGGCTCTACAATTAGCGAAAACGTCATAAAATTTTTACCCCCACCACCGCGAATCGTCTTATTTCGAGATAATATAGTCTTCTGCGAGCCTCGGGCCAGCAGACGACAGAGCTGTCAATGTACTTGTCCCGAGACTCTACCGAGTCTCTTAACCCGTCAGCAGGCGCGCTACGTACACTTTAAACATTGGGCGCGCGGTGACAGATTTTCTCACATGTATAGCTTCAAGTGCTTAATTTGATAAATAAGAACTTGAAAACAATTTCGCTACAGTGATTGTGGCTATTAAACATTTTTATTTTAAAAAAACCATAAATACAACAATAATTAACACAAAAACCAAAAAATAATATTTAACCCATTAACGCCGAAGAATCGTGTTTTTTTTTCTCATTTTCAAGCTAGATTCTTATCATCGAAAAAAAATCATTTGCAAATAAAAAATATGTTCCCTTGTACTTTCGAGTGTCCCCTTTCCGAATCCGGAGTCAAAATTGAGTTTTGTCCATTAGAAAAAAATATGGCCGTTTTTAAACAAAAAAAACCGAAAAAATCGAAGACATTTTTTTTCAATATTTTTTTTCTCATTGAAGACGTGCGAGGACCCCCCCTTTTTCTTCAACCATGAGTGCACAAAATAGTTGTAGTTTAAGAATATATTTTTTTAATTTGTCGACATTGACATTTTCACCCCCAAAATGGCGCTTTTCATCCCTTCAGCAGGAAGACAATTTTCACTCTCGGTGCCCGACAAAAAAAATATTCAAATCTTAACGGAAATTGGTATCCCGGGGTTTTCAAGGTCGCTGATTACGATTCCGCCCTCAAAATTCGAAAATTCAGAATGGCGGATCCAATATGGCGGACCCAAATTCAAAAACTTACTTGAATCGGATGAAATGTGGCACTCGGGGGTTTTCGAGGTCGCTGATTACAAATCTGCCCTCAAAATTCGAAAATTCAAAATGGCGGATCCAATATGGCGGACCCGAATTCAAAAACTTACTTGAATCGGATGAAATGTGGCACTCGGGGGTTTTCGAGGTCGCTGATTACAAATCTGCCCTCAAAATTCGAAAATTCAAAATGGCGGATCCAATATGGCGGACCTAAATTCAAAAACTGTATGAATCGGATGAAATGTGGCACTCGGGGGTTTTCGAGGTCCTTGATAACGAATCTGGCATCATCATTTCAAAACTCAAAATGGCGGATGCAATATGGCGGACACCTTCCCGTTAACACCCAGTTATTATCTAACGTTTATTGAAGAATTGACAAATTTATATATTGACAAATTGACAAATTTATAGAAATTCATCACTCCGCATTACTCAACGGATAAACTTATAATTCCTTATTCTACTTAAGAGTATTACCCAGAGAATTACTTAAGAGCATTACCCAGAGAATTACTTAAGAGCATTACCCAGAGAAAACGACATGGACGTGGTAGAAATCTTTTCTCCTTTGGGGTGCTTGATTTAAGTGAGTCCCCTCGCCTCTCACTTTTTGGGGTGCTTGATTCGAGTGAGTCCCCTTGCCTCTCACTTTTTGGGGTGCTTGATTTGAGTGAGTCCCTTTGCCTCTCACTTTTTGGGGTGCTTGATTCGAGTGAGTCCCCTTGCCTCTCACTTTTTGGGGTGCTTGATTCGAGTGAGTCCCCTTGCCTCTCACTTTTTGGGGTGCTTGATTCGAGTGAGTCCCCTTGCCTCTCACTTTTTGGGGTGCTTGATTCGAGTGAGTCCCCTTGCCTCTCACTTTTTGGGGTGCTTGATTTGAGTGAGTCCCCTTGCCTCTCACTTTTTGGGGTGCTTGATTCGAGTGAGTCCCCTTGCCTCTCACTTTTTGGGGTGCTTGATTCGAGTGAGTCCCCTTGCCTCTCACTTTTTGGGGTGCTTGATTCGAGTGAGTCCCCTTGCCTCTCACTTTTTGGGGTGCTTGATTCGAGTGAGTCCCCTTGCCTCTCACTTTTTGGGGTGCTTGATTCGAGTGAGTCCCCTTGCCTCTCACTTTTTGGGGTGCTTGGTTGTAAATGCGCCCTTTGCTTATCCCCGAAGCCTGATTACGTGTTTCGCTTTCATACAAGCACTACAGAAGTAAGCATTACAGTCCTTACAGTACGTATATGTTCTTATTGGACAGATTGAACAACCAGCTTGTTTGCTGTGACGGAAAGTATCGTGTGCTTTGTTCCGTTTTAGTTTTCCCCTCTCTAAGTAATATTTAGCAATAGAAATTGCGAATTGCTTTGAACCAATTTTTTTTGTTTTATCTCCAGTTGCGTTGAAAATCACGACTGAGTTCACAATGGCGGCCTGTATAAATCTAATAAAGACGACCCATGTCCATTTTTTTGAACGGATACTTGGAAGCAAGTTGTTGCAATGTCCATCGTGAACGTCTACTCCGCCCATGAATTTATTGTAGAGATGAAATGCTTGTGGAAACGGAATCTCAATTTTTGAATGTGCACTCGAGCTAAATCTCTTAGACGGTAATAGAGGAGTCACCCCTGCAGCGGTAGAAGCGATCGAAACTGGTTTCGAGTCTACGATAGTTATGTAGTTTATTCCGCTGTTTTCATCATGTTTTACAACATACGTACCTCGTGGAGACTTTTTGTCAATTACATTTTTTTCTTGGACTCGATTTTCTCTTATAGTTCCTGTACATTGTAAACCTAACTTTTTTAAATGTACTAGGAGATCGAAATTCGTAAAAAAATTATCGCAGTAAAGATGGAACTGAGATATCTTCTTAGGAGGGATAGATTTGAGAAATGGATCCAATAATTGCATCACTACACGAGAACCTAGAGCACATTTACACAATTTATCTCCAATTGATGAATTTTTTCCACAATATAAATCGAGATTCAACAGGTATCCATCGGCGGTGCAAAGACCCCAAAATTTTAGTCCGAATCGTATGGGTTTTCCCCGGATAAACTGTTTTAGCGATGTTCTTGCATATGATTTGGCCATCATTTCGTCAACAGATAACGCAGTCTTCCACAAGCCAAACTGACGAATATTTCTCTGAAATAATTGTAGTAATTTACGAACGCGCCATGCCTTATCACTGGGATCATTGTCTTTAGGCATCGAATACTTTAATTCTGATTTGATTTTCTCAAATGTATCGCGTTGCATTGCAGAAGAAACCACCTCACATAATAAGAAGGGATCAGATGACCAATAGTCTCTTTGAGATTTTCTTTTATTGAACGAGCTTACAATGATGATGCCAATGAAAGTATTCAAATCATCCAACTGCAATTCAAACCCATTCTCTTTACATGAGTCAATAATGTATGTTTTCATTTCCATGCAGAAAAACTTTTCAAACAGTTGTATCGGCTCACTTTTTTGAATACTTTTTTTTACACCGTCAGTTAGTAATAATTTGTCTTCAGTCTCATTCGGGTAGCTCTTTTCACCAACCATCCACTTATATTGGTGATCTCCTTCCAATTTACATTGATTATCTGTGTAATTTTCCGATGCTTGTTTATAAGTGATACTCGAAAGGTGATCGTTTGATTCAAAATCAGAATCGGAATCACTAGAACAACCAGAATTGTCTGGATTCGGAATCGCGACGAGCTCGTCACAATTATCGTCAGAAGTATCCATTTCAAACTCTATATGAGAAGGAATAGATTGCCTTGGTCGTTTTCGAGACATAATGGTAATATTGTCAACATGCTCACGCTGCCGATGAGATAAAAATTATCGAAGAAGTGAATTCACTCAGGAGCAATAAAGATGATAAAACAATATTTTATGAATAAATTTTGTTGAGGTACTGAGCTGAAATTTAGGTATATAAGTGAGTTCGATTTAGTCTCAAGACAAGTTCTACGAAAATAGAAACCAAATTATTCAGATAAGGAATATTGGCAGACCTAAAATGAACACAAAAATTCTGAGCTAATATTTTTCACAGAAAATAAAATATCATTAGCAATGTGAACGATCCGCACTCCACAAACGTGAAAAATTGAAAAAAGATGTGATAGGCATATACAAAACTTATTTGCAGACAGAAATATTCATGGATAATAAATATATTTGTATCAGGGATAATATTCAATGATGACCCGTATAAACAAAAACAAAATGAAATGTAAGAAAATCGGAGATTTCTCAGCCTCTGCAACGTCAATTTTTATTCGACACATGAAAAATATAATATATGATCATAAAATGTGAATCAATTGAATGATTATTATTTACATTTATATAAAGTTGTCAATTCTTCAATAAACGTTAGATAATAACTGGGCGTTAATGGGAAGGTGTCCGCCATATTGCATCCGCAATTTTGAATTTTGAAATGATGATGCCAGATTCGTTATCAAGGACCTCGAAAACCCCCGAGTGCCACATTTCATCCGATTCAAGTAAGTTTTTGAATTCGGGTCCGCCATATTGGATCCGCCATTTTGAATTTTCGAATTTTGAGGGCAGATTTGTAATCAGCGACCTCGAAAACCCCCGAGTGCCACATTTCATCCGATTCAAGTAAGTTTTTGAATTTGGGTCCGCCATATTGGATCCGCCATTCTGAATTTTCGAATTTTGAGGGCGGAATCGTAATCAGCGACCTTGAAAACCCCGGGATACCAATTTCCGTTAAGATTTGAATATTTTTTTTGTCGGGCACCGAGAGTGAAAATTGTCTTCCTGCTGAAGGGATGAAAAGCGCCATTTTGGGGGTGAAAATGTCAATGTCGACAAATTAAAAAAATATATTCTTAAACTACAACTATTTTGTGCACTCATGGTTGAAGAAAAAGGGGGGGTCCTCGCACGTCTTCAATGAGAAAAAAAATATTGAAAAAAAATGTCTTCGATTTTTTCGGTTTTTTTTGTTTAAAAACGGCCATATTTTTTTCTAATGGACAAAACTCAATTTTGACTCCGGATTCGGAAAGGGGACACTCGAAAGTACAAGGGAACATATTTTTTATTTGCAAATGATTTTTTTTCGATGATAAGAATCTAGCTTGAAAATGAGAAAAAAAACACGATTCTTCGGCGTTAATGGGTTAAAAAAATTCAAAAACAAAAATTCAAAAAATTTTTTTAACACTTCTATCATACAGAAGAATAAATTTGATAAAGATAGAAAAAATTTCAAATGCTTATGCCATTTGAAATTTTCGAGTAATCATCGTTTTAATATAAGTGTGAGAAAAAGTCTCATAGCGCGCCTGCTGACGGGTCAATATAATTTTTATGTAGGTTCAGGACACAAATAAGGATTAAATTAATTAAAACCGTATGATAGGAGGAAATTATTTACAAATATACGTTTATTCACTCAACTCCCGTTTTCCCATGTACAATAAGTGTATTATAAATTATAACTATCTCACAGTAATTTATGTGCAGTAACGTCAGAGAATATTTACGTAATTTGACCTAGTTCTCTGATTGCTGCAACTTTGAAGCATATGTTTTTGGGTCTCGCTGGTGACTTTACAGAATTCTCCGCCTATTCGGTGGCACCGCAGATCGACAGCCCGATCAATGATGTTTCCGATACGAGCTTTACAACGTGGCTGCCCCCGTGTAGGTGTGTGCTCGCGTTTGCGTCGGTTTTTATTTCGACGATAATTACGAATTTAATCAAAAATAAGTGTTCTAATGGGTTCGCGTTTGTTTGTATTGTAACGGGGCATACACTCCGGAGCCCCGCTACATACAGCGGCACCATCTCCCAGGAACATCTGAAACAAAAATAGAAATAATAATAATAAATTAAGAACAATTTATTCAATAATACCATAAATAAACAATAGAGGGACATGTTTCCTATATACAAAAGCTATGATATGGGATGATAAATATGAGGATAAATAAAAGGAGAAAGAATTCTTATTCTGCTTTTCGATACAAGATCCAATACGGTTTCCTGACCGAAACGCTAGTTGGCACCTAGACAGATTTTCTGCCATAAGGAGTTAACGAAACGTTGAGTGAAGGAATTAATTGAGGAACTTAAGTTAAGGAAAATAGGAATTGTTCTTCTTTTCTATACAAGATCCGATACGGATTCCTGACCGAAACACTAGTGGACACCTAGACAGAATTTCTGTGAGAAGGAGTTAACGAAACGTTAAGGAATGGAATTAATTGAGGAAATTAAGAAAAAAGAGTACAAAAAGTTCCAAATCGAATGACGAAAGCCGGAGAACTGACTCGGCAGGAATGCAATGGCAACTTTGCGTATACCACCAAGAAAGCGCTTAAGCGATCGCCTTTGGATTTGGAATAGGAATCAGAATAAAAGGGATTTATTAATGATGGTGAATTAAAAACTTACCAGAAATAAATTCATCCTTGCAGGAATTGGTTGTTGAAAGCGTATAGTTGTTGAAGAGCGTACAGTTGATGAGAGCGTTGCTATTTCTTGAAGTTTGTTTCTCTGCAACTCCTTCGGGACGTGGCTGCTAGGGGGTTTCAAAGTAGATTAATAAAAAAATAATATAAATAATAATTTGGCTAACTGGAGAAAGGGAGTAAGGATCTCAAGGACCCGGAGTAAAGATTTAAAAATCTAAGAAAGAGGAAATTGAGAGTCGGAAAGATTTTACCAGACTCAACAATTTAGAATTGGGAGGATAGAAGGGATCACCGCAAACTGCGTCAGTCTGAGTGAATTAAGGATAAGGAAAAACGGGAATAAGGAATAAAAATCGTGTCACAGCGATGACGGCTCACACACACAACAACACGATAACATAAAAAGGCAGGAAAAACCGAAATTGTACTCGCAAAACACTGTAAATTCACACTTTTGTCCAGAATAACCATACAAACAAACGCGATTTCTCGAGAACACCGATAATTATTGAATTTGTTGTTAATTTTAAATTAATTTGAGCGGAAGTCATAGTGGTGACAACATAAATACACGACAAGATCCCCGTATCGCGAAGTAAAACAAAGATAAAACACACAATTGTCACATGATCAATACGATACTTCACATAATTGTTCAATAAACATACACCAACAAACGCGAAGTCATAAGAACATTTAAATTGTATTAATTGTATAATTATCACTGAAATAAAAATCGACGCGAATGCGAAAAACACACGTATACATGGGCAGTCATCTTGTAAAGCACGTATCGAAAACGTCATCGATCGGGCTGTCGATCCGCGGCGCCACCGTATAAGCGGAGAATTGTGTAAAGTCACCAGTGAAACCAGAAACATAGGCTCTGAAGTAGCAGCGGTCAGAGAACTAGGGAAAATTACCCAGAATATTCTCAATATTATCGCGCATAAATTACTGTTAAATCATTAAAATTTAAAAATACAATTATTGTAATTGGGAAAACGGGGGTTGAATGAATAAACATATATTTGTAAATGATTTCTTCGTAACATACGGTTTTAATTAATTTAATCCTTATTCGAGTCCTGAACCTACATAAAAATGTTATTGAAATTTCCACAAACGTTTCAGTATATGTGTCGTGAACAAGCTGTGAAGTTACTGTGTAATTGGGTGACAATTTTGTTGGTTATGGGAGAATTGTTTTTCGATGTGGGAATTTATTGGTGTTGGTGTATAGCCGTTGCTTTGATTTTTCCGGAATAATTAATAAAAATCTATAAATTAAATGTTCTCGTCGCTTCGGATTTGTTTGTGTGGTTACAATGGACAAAATTATATCGTTACAGTGTTCTCGGATTATACTATTCGTTTTTATCTTGCGTTTTGTCTTGTTCTGTGATTGTATCTGTGAGCTTTCTCCGCTGTGACCTACTTATTCTTACTTATATTTTATTTTGCCTTTTCCTATCATTACCCAAACTGACGCAGTTTGCGGTGATCCTATCTATCCACAAAATTTTAAGTTGTTAAGTATGGTGAAATCTTACCGACTCTCAATTTCCTCTTTCCAGACCTTAAATCTTTAGTCCCAGTCCTTAAGATCCTTACTCCCTTTTCCAGTTACGCAATTTATTATTTATATTCTTTTTATTAATCTAATTTGAAATCCCCTAGCAGCCACGTCCCGATGGTGCTGCGGTAAAAGAAAACTTTAAGAAATAACAATACTCCGCTCAACTGTACTCTCTCAATAACGAATTACTTGCAAGGATGGATTTATTTCAGATAATGTTTTTACTTCGCCCTCATTCATAAATCTCTTGTATCCTGATGTCTATCCTAAATTCAAAGGCAGTTACTTAAGCTCTGTCCAAGCCGGGTTATGTAAAATTTTTTTGTATCCCGCCAAATCAGTTCTCCGGCTTCCGTCGTTCAATTTAGAACTTTCTTGTGCTCCTTTTCTTAATTTCCTGAATTAATTCCTTCACTTAACGTTTCGTTAATCTCTTATGGCAGATAGTCTGTCTAGAGGTCCACTAGCATCTCGGTCAGGAATCCGTATCGGATCTTGTATCGAAAAGAAGAATCTTGTCCTTCTATTTGTCTTCACATTTATAATTCCTTACCCTAGCTTTTGTATATAAGAAACCTGGCCCTCTATTGTTTGTTTATTATATTATTTAATAAATTATGTTAATTATTATTATTATTTATGTTTTTGTTTCAGATGTTTCTGGGAGATGGCGCTACTGTATGTAGCGGGGCTCTGGAGAGCATGCTCTGTTACAATAGAAATCCAGAAAAAAAAACTTGAAGAAAAAAATTTCAAACGAAAAAAATTAGATTGAAAAAAAAATTTCGGCCGAAGTACTTGGCGAGTTTATAACACATACAACATTACGTGAAATACATTACGTGATCCAAGCTAAGCAAAAAAACTCGCCAAGTACTTCGGCCGAAATTTTTTTTTCAATCTATTTTTTTTCGTTTGAAATTTTTTTCTTCAAGTTTTTTTTTCATCCTGATTTTTTTTTCTGGACTCTGTTCTTTTGACCGATTTTTATTTTTGTACATTGGTGACTTTTTCAATAACCAACTAATTTTTGCTTTTTTTTAAATACTCCATCATCAAGCGACAATAAAATACTTGTCCTATTATTGATATTATAAATTTTAGTGCTGAACGTAAATCATTGGCTTTTCCATTTCTGTTTTTGTAAAGTAATTATTTTTTTTATGCGCAAATTGATCATTTACTTGTAGACTCTGTTTTTTACCAGACACTCACAATGGGCATTGTTGCTTTTTTTCTTGGGATCTCGATAAAATATGTGAAGTTTTTCATTTCTATTTGTCATTTGGAGTATAGTTATTTTATAGAAACAATCTTCTTTTTCCTATCTCAATCTTGCCAAATTTTTAAAAATTTTGTACTTTTTTGGGTAGTTTTTTTCTGTGAAAACAAATGGAAACAGGGGTCAACAAATGTACTTGTCCACGGTTTTTTCCCCGGGGAGGGGATTTTTGGCCAGGATATAACTTCTTTTTGTCTGAACAGCTCCGAATCCTAGAATTTTTACATGATAACAGATAATCCTTGAATATCTACGCTGACATAATCAGTAAAATCCTAGCTCAATATCAAATATGCAATGCGATGCTATAAAGAAAAAGCGGACGAACTTAGTACAGCTTGCACAAACAAAGCGCAGAAATTCATTTCAGTTAACACCTTGCGTCTCCTGCAGTATAATGAGAAATTCGATACATATATTTGGTGCGTCTCAGCAATGTGCATTTCACTAATATGAGAAAAACATGAGCGAAAGGACAAAACTGAAACCGTATAGAAATATTTGTGGAACACTTTTTTTTTAACAAATCATATCACAATGCACACTAAAAACTTGAATAAATATTGAATTTTTACATTATTTTCTCATGCTTTTATTTCCACTTATATCTTTTGCACAAGCCTGACCGAGCGATGCCATTACACTATTGCTGAATTTCTGAACCTTCGACTTGTTGTGAAATATGATAACAGATGATCCTTGAATATTTACGCTGACATAATCAGTAAAACCCCAGCTCAATATAAAATGTGTAGTGCGATGCCAAAAAGAAAGAGCGAAGGAACTTAGCACAACTCGCAGTAACGAAGCGATGATCCTTGTATGCAAAGGAAATAAGGCTTCTCTTGTTTTCGCAAGGAATAGCAAATGCTTCATTGCTTTAAGTTTCACCAGTTTTTTTAGATCAAATTGTCGAAGGAGAGAATCTCAGCCCAATTCACAGCTCGCAGCGCCTTCAGTATATTGGTAAATTTCTTGAAGCCGAAAAGAAAAATCGAAGGAACTGAACACAACCTGCAGAATATTGGAAATTTTATGTTTATTTGTAGACCGCACCTGAAAAGTATTGAAAATCATGATTTAATGACAAAAGTTATTTGTCAAATTTTTATAATTAAAGTATTTCATCAACAATTAATAGTTTTACAGGTTTTTATTTATGAACACATGATACATCTTGTCACAACTATTTTCATACACTCACTTTTGGAAAAAAAACAATCTTTTGATCTGTAAGAAAAATTTCAGTGACATGATTAAAAAAAAAATCGTTGCGTTCCAGATTGAAACTTCAACATCATTATTTACGAGTTCACACATTTTCAGAACGTATAACACTGATTTTTAAGGTTATGTTCGTTGTATTTTCTAGCACTTATTCTGGCCACACTAATTAACGGTTTTATTCGGATTATTTTATACGGAAAAATAAAAATGATAACCTCAACGAGTGGTGAGGTTTGTTTCTATTTGGCTTTTCTGGAATCCGAAACAAAAATGATTTCACCAACGGGTGCGAGGTTATCTTTTTTAATTTCGCTGATGATTAATTCCGAGATATTAAAAAATATTATTATCACATTTCGCAATATTTATATATTACCGTTTTTTCGCACTATTTATATATTTAAACTATTTATGAATCACGATTTTTCACAATCTAAAAAACACGCGATTTACACGACTCGCACTTTACACTGTCAAAAGTCAAAACTACCGTCACACTGGTTATAACATTCAAACTTTCCGTGGTATGGGTGCAGAGGCATGTAGTCACAGCGACACGTTCAAAAACATCACTCGTGTGCACACTCGTTTACCGGTTTGGGAACACAGGGAAATGACCACACTCGTGACCAATCAGAATCTCGATAGGCACGCTGAGGCCTTTCACTGTGACATATACAGACACGTCAAATTCTTCGATGTGTTGGAATTTTTGCATAATTTTGAGCCTGTGCAAAGTTTTTTCTCAGCAAATACGGCATCAATCGTGCTGATTTAAAGCTCAATCGAAAGATTTTTTCTTAATTAGTCTTCAGTTCAATTTTTAAGTCATCATCTGTCTCCTGAGCTTCGTAATTCGAGAAAATGACTTTCAGTTTTTACCCCCACCACCGAAATTTACTTTATTCAGAGATAATATAACAATACGAAATATTGTCGATCGATCCATCGAACAAATAAGCAATATAACTTGAGCACTTTAAAAAACATTCCGGATAAATGTCGATTATAGAATATATGTTTTTTTTCCGATTTTCGATGAACGTTTTTTGAACTGTCCGCGGATTATAAACAGAAAAGACGTAGCTGAAAACATCGCGTCACTCATAACGCTCGTAACCAAAACTTTTCGTCGAATGGGAACAGAGGGATATGTCGTCAGTTGCGCCCAATCAGAAAAACGCCAGCGCCACGAGGCCTTTCTCTGTGTCGTATACATACACGCACGCACACTCCGATCATCGCATAATTTTGCCTGTGCAAAGTTTTTTTTCAGCAATTACGGCATCAATCGGATTGATTCATGGCTCAATCGATGAGGGACAACTTTATTAGTCTCCAGTTCAAATTTCAGATCATGAAATTACCCCTGGGCTTCGTAATTCAAGAAAGAGTCTACCCCCACCGTCGAAATCGCTTTATTCAGAGATAATAGTATCGGGTGAGTCCCGGGCAAGCAGACGACGCTGTCAAATGTACTTGTCCCGAGACTCTGCCGAGTCTCTTGATTTAACTTTATTGTCAGAGGGAGCCTCAGAATTATTATTCTTTCAAAGGTGAAATGACGGAAGATTGTGATGCATCATCCTGGGCTTACAAATTGTTTTATAAACAATAGAATAAAATTAGATTAAAAAAAAAATTCGGCCGAAGTACTTGACGAGTGTTTTTTTACTTAATTCACATAATGTATCAGTCATGGTGACAACCTCGCCAAGTACTTCGGCCGAAATTCTTTTTCATCTAATTTTTTTTCGTTTGCAATCTTTTTTTTGTTTCGGACTCTTATTGATACAGAGTTTTTATTTTCAGTCTGGTTGCTAAAACAACTGCATTTTCGAACTTGATTCTTTTCTCTATCAACATTCAACATTATTTGAAAATTTTATGTCACACGATAAAGCCTCCCGTACTTGGCCACATATATTTTAGTATAGCTCAATTTATTTTATAACTTTTTGCCAAACCTAACCTTAGCTTTTCGCGAGGATTAACTCATTTGGTTTTGTGTGATACATTTTTTGAGAGTTGTCACTTTTCTTACTTTTTGATAGGATTTGATTTTCTCAGGGATTTTTGCGAGAAAAGGTTTTGGTAATTGTTTCTTTTTTTTATTTTTTTTTGTGTCTTTTTATTTTTTTGTGTTAGAGATCATGCGCCAGCATAAAATTATATATTGCACCATTAGTTAATAATAACAAACATGATAAAAAAATTAGAGCTGTTTTGAGGTGGAGTCGTGATTCGAAACAATTACCAAGGTTTTTATAGTGTATGTATATTCGTGGAGAAATATGGGAACGGGGGTCAACAAATGTACTTATCCAGGTTTTTTCCCCGAGGGTGATTTTTATTCATGTTATGATTCGTTTTTTCTCGTTCTTTTCAAACATCTCGATTTATATCGATCAGAAAAAGATTATATTGGGAAATTATCGCTTTTTCGTTTCCAAACCCTGACTCCTTCTACTTCGAGTCAGGTTTTTTCCCCATGAAATAAAGGGACACGTGTTTTGGAATTTTCAATTTGGCATTTTTTTTATTCTCGAGCAAGTCAAATTTTTTTGACATTTCGATTTAACCTTCTGGAATCAGGCTGAAATAAGTCGGGAACTGGAAGTCTGATACAAAAATTTACAAAGCTTTTGAGGGCAAGATTAGAGCAATCAGAACTATTCCATAGAATTTGTAGCTACTTGAATTTGTGTTTATCAAATAAACATATTAAATAGCAGTATCTCCTTGTTATATTTGTAGATTTATGATAAAGAATATTACGCTTATTTTAGCTTGTTGGTAAAAATGGAGAGATTTTTTTCAAAACTTTTCGTTTTTGATTAATGATAACATAAAAAACCTGTTTCACGTATGTTTAGAGAAAACATATCGAATCTATTGTGAAAAAAGTTCACGCATTTTTCATTCTTATTTTTATTAACAAGGTGGAATCATGATTATTTTTCAATGCGATTGAAGAAGTTATTATCATGAAAATAAAAAGTTACAACTACTTCAATATTCTCATTGAATATAGAAAAGTTCAAATATTATGTTATGGAAACTCCAAAACAATATATTGAACAAAGCGGACAAACTCAGACCAGGATCGTACCCAAGAGAATGCAGTGAATATAGTTATATTAGTCACTTTAGCTTTGAGCAAATTTTGATACCACCAAAACCAAAGCGACCGTAGAGGAAAACTTTTGGAATAAAACTTTTTCAATTTATAATGCCATAATCAGAGCTAAAAAGTGGAAATACTTACCACACATATCTCCTCTTCACAAAATGTTGAAAGTTTGTAGATATCGGCTACATTCCAATGATACAAATTTTGATACTATCAGAAGAAGAGCACCCGAAAACTTTCTAAAACAACTTTTTAAATTTATTATGCCACAACTAAAGTGGAAAAGTGAAAAAAACATAGTGCACTTTAGGCCCAACAAAGTTCAGAAAATTTGGATGCATGTATTGCGTTCCGAGGACAGAAATTTTAATCCCATCCAAAAATGAGCAGCCGAAGACATTTTGTAATAAATTTTTCAATTCATAATGCCACAATCAGAGACAGAAAGTCGAAATACTTGGCACACATGTCGCTTCACAAAATGTTAAAAGTTTATAGGTATCGGCTACATTCTCATGATATGAATTTTGATACTATTAGAAAAAGAGGACCCGAAAACTTTTTGAAACAACTTTTTGAATTCATTATGTCACAACCAATATAATATATTAACATGATATTTGTCAATACCATTGAAGAAGTCAATACCATGAGAATCAGAGGTGACAGTTATTCTCATACCCTAATTGAATTTCAAAAAGTTCAAATAGTATTTTATGGGTACTTCGAAAAAATATATTGAACGAAGTAGACAAATTCAAACCGGGATCCTGCCCAAGAAAATGGAGTGAGTTATTCGGAGAATGGAATGAGGATAGTTGTATTAGTTATATTAGCTTCGCGCAAATTTCGATGCCATCAGAACCAGAGCGACCATAGAAGGAAACTTTTTAAATAAAAATGTTTCAATTTATGAAGCCAAATCGGAGCCCAACATGGAAAATACTTAGCACACATGTTGCTTCACGAAATTTTCAAAGTTTGTAGGCATCCGCTGCATGCCAATGATACGTATTTTGATATTATCAGAAAAAGAGCACCCAAAGACTTTCTGAAACAAATTTTTTTGGTTTATTTTGCCAAAATTAATGCGAGAAAGTGAAAAAACATGACGCCCATTTAGTCCAACAAAATTGAAAAATTTTGGATTTATCCATTGCGTTCTGAAGCCAGAAACTTTTATCCCATCCAAGAATGTGCATCCGATGACTTTTTGTAACAATTTTTTAAATTCATAATACCACAATCAAAGATGAGAAGTGGAAATACTTAGCACACATGTCGCTTCACAAAATTTTCAAAATTTGCCGGTATCCGCTGCAGTCCAATTATCTATATTTTGATACTATTAGGAAAAGAGTACCCGAAGACTTTTTGAAACAACTTTCTTAATTTATTATATCAGAACTAAAGAGGGGAAGCAAAAAACACAGCGCTCTACAAGCCAAAAAGAATTCAAAAATTTTCAATGTATCCAATGGGTTTAGAAGACAGCAATTTCGATCCTATTCAGAAATGAGCAGCTAAAAACTTTTGTAACAAATTTTACAATCCGTATGCCACAGTCAGAGCCGAAAAGTGGAAATACTTGGCACACATGCCGCTTCACAGAAATTTAAAAATTCGCCGGTATCCGTTGCATTCCAATGATACAAATTTTGATACTGTTCAGGATAGTCGTTAGTACTGCAAAGTCGCCGCGTGAGGCCCTCAGTGCACGGTCGGCCTCTCTCGCTTGGACTCAGCAGTACGCGGCTTCTGGCCGTTCCCCCTTTCGCCGACTTCTCTAGTTCCGTCTTCTTCTTAGAGTTAGTTCGAAAATCTTCATGCAAGGCAACGCTTCGCGATTCTTTTTCGAAACTTTCTTTTTTCACCGGCACTTTCAATTCGGGTTTGCTTCGCAATTACGTTCTGCTCAGTAAATGAAAAGTAAAACGATTTACGAGCGGTTTACTTCGAAGATATTGTGCAGTTTGGGTTTGTTTTAAAATGCGGTCACAAAATTCTTACGACGACTTAGCTATCCTTTGGACTATTCTAACGGTTCTGGCCACGCGGTCCGCGCGCACGCGTTTCGCCGCTATTATCACCGCAATAGATTTCGTTTTCCTTTTATACCGAAATACATCAGAGTTATTCGGTTCTTCATCTGAGTCAACTTTGTATTATTTTATTGTTTTTTTGTTACGACGAATAAATCTTCATTTGATTGTTGAATTTAACAATCGCAGTGTCTTTCTGTAATGTGTGCGCACTTCATCACCTCTTCAGCCCCTTCATTGTTCCTCGCCGATGTATCTTAAAGGAAATTTACCTGAAATTTTCTAAAACCAGAATTCATAGCCTCTTCGAAACAGGTACTATCAGAAAAAGAGCACCTGAAGACTTCAAGAAACAACTTTTTGAAATTTATTATGACACACCTAACGAAGAAAAGTGAAAGAACATAGTGCACATTGGGTCTAAAAAAATTCAGAAATTTTGGATGTCCATGGCGATTCGCAGACAAATAATTTAATCGCATCAATAAATGAGCAGCCGGAGACTTTATGTAATGAATTTTTCAATTAATAATGCCACAATCACAGACAAAAAGTGGAAATACTCAGCATATATGTCACTTCATAAAGTTGTCAAACTTTTTAGGTGCCCGCTGCATCTCAATGATATAAATTTTGATACCATCAGAAAAAGATTACCCGAAGACTTTTTGAAACAACTTTTTGAATTTATTATGCCACAACCGAAGCGGAAAATAACTTAGCATACATTGGGCCATAAACTGTCTTATGTACTCATTGCGTTACAATGACAGACATTTTATCCCATTCATAAATGGGCAAGAAATTACTTTTTGTAACAAATTTTTGAATTCATGTTGCCGCAGTCAAAGCAAAGAAGTAGAAATACACAGCACACATATTATCCAATAAAATGATAAAACTTGGTATGGATCCTTGATCTTGGTATATGCTGTAACGTGACATTTTTGGCCACGTCACCCGCACGGATTGATCGACCAGTGGACCGGAGGTCCGGTCCATTGTGACGCCGCTCTGCGACTCGCCGTGGGGAACGCTACGAGGATTTCTGTCATAATTATAATTTTAGTTTTAAGTTACCTGGATCCGTCCTTCGGGAATCTCATTACCTGCGTTAATCGCTAAAATTTGTGCTCGCGAGAGAGCGAGAGAGAAAGGAAGACACGTCATTATTGAGTACCGTATTGCATCGCCCTCGAGTGTCGTTCCGGCCACCGTCCTCGCGCCTCAGCTCTCTTTGATTTCAGCGGTTCCTTTGCAACGATCTCACTCCTCCAGGCGTTGTTCTCGGTCACCAGAGTCCAACCAGCGAACGGTCGAAAGACCGCGCCGGATATCGGCCATTATTGAACGCCGCCCGTGGCTTTCTCACCGTAGCAATCGAGAGTTGCCCCGTTCGCCTCCACGCCTGCAGGAGCTACAGCCCGTGTGCAACGGCGCCTCGTCGGGTGGGGCCTGGGATTCCCTGGGGTGGAGGTGCTGTTTCGCCTGGTGGTATAGTGGACCCACCGTGACGCGGAGGGACGCCTCGCGTCACGAGGGAGGTCTCCCCTCCACCTTTCAGTCGGACATCGGCCGGGTCCCCAAGAGGAAAAGCTCCTGCAGCGTGGAAAGCTCGCTGGAGGTGGGATCAGAGCGAGGACATCGTTCGAAATTCCCGCGTATTAATTTCAACGCGCCGCCGAGAATTTCGGCTAATTCGCAACAGAGGCGCGAGAGCGAGGTCCGGCGGTCCTCGAGTGGTGGGGAGAAACAACGAGAGCGCGGAGCCTTACCGAGGCGTTAGAACAATCATTCTTCGTAACTGTGTCTCACCGGCGAGTCGCTGTTAACACCGAGCTCCCGAGCCCCAGCAACGACCACGTGCAGAGATTTCGCCTCGGTAAGCCCGTTCCTCTACTTTCTCCGCTTCGTCGGATTATTGGGGTTTTTACGTATTAATTTTTAGAGTTTTGCCATTTATTGTTGGCGTGGAAGAATGAGGATGATGTTCGAGCGGGAATGCGGCTCTTTTGTCTTCATTCTCTCCTAATTATTAAGTTTTTTTGGAGTACCCAATTTTCCGTCGAATCCCCCTTGGTGACTTGCGATATTCTTTTAGTTTCGTTATTTAATTTTTATCGACTACGATAAATAATATATAAAGTTTAATGAGTAATTTTATAGTGTAATATTGGCCAGTCTAGGCTATTATATTTCGTCGCAATTTTGTGTTACGCGTTCAAGGCCGGCCGCGAGCGCATCGCGCCGGTTTGTTTTCGTGCTATCTCTCTCTCGCGCGGCCTCGAGTACGTTAAGCATTGTTGTCATTCTTATTTGTCTCGGATCCCTTCAGTATTTTGTTCTCGAGTTTATTTCACCCAATTTTCGCATTTCTTTTATCTCGAAATATTATTTCATATATGTCGTTCCGTGTAAAATCGCCTTTACTACCTGCCTCCGAGCCTGGACTACCTAAATTCCGATTAAATTACCTGAGTTAGTGTCGTGCACACTAACTCTATTATGATTTCGTTTGTTCAACTTATTTTGGCGTAAGTTGTCTTTATTACCTGCTTTAGGGCATTAGCTACCTGACTCCCGGTCGAACTACCTGAGTTAGTGTCGTGCACACTAACTCCGTTATTATTTAGGTTGTTTAATTAATTTTGTGATAAGTTACATTTACTACTTGCTCTCGAGCATTAGCTACCTGACTCTCGGTCGAACTACCTGAGTTAGTGTCGTGCACACTAACTCCGTTATTATTTAGGTTGTTTAATTAATTTTGTGATAAGTTACCTTTACTACCTGCTCTCGAGCATTAGTTACCTGACTCTCGGTCGAACTACCTGAGTTAGTGTCGTGCACACTAACTCCGTTATTATTTAGGTTGTTTAATTAATTTTGTGATAAGTTACCTTTACTACCTGCTCTCGAGCATTAGTTACCTGACTCTCGGTCGAACTACCTGAGTTAGTGTCGTGCACACTAACTCCGTTATTATTTAGGTTGTTTAATTAATTTTGTGATAAGTTACCTTTACTACCTGCTCTCGAGCATTAGCTACCTGACTCTCGGTCGAACTACCTGAGTTAGTGTCGTGCACACTAACTCCGTTATTATTTAGGTTGTTTAATTAATTTTGTGATAAGTTACCTTTACTACCTGCTCTCGAGCCTTAGCTACCTGAAACTCGGACGAACTACCTGAGTTAGTGTCGCGCACACTAACTCCGTTATTATTTAGGTTGTTTAATTAATTTCGTGATAAGTTACCTTTGCTACCGGCTTTCGAGCATTAGCTACCTGACTCTCGGTCGAACTACCTGGGTTAGTGTCGCGCACACCAACTTCATCATCGCTGAATGCTCTCGGGATTATTTTTCGGATAGATTGCTTACTACTACCTATCTTCGTGTTTCCATTACCGTTTCTTTTAGTTTGCGTTATTATTGAGTTGAGTTTAGTGTTTTCATGTTCAGTCGCCTCCACTACCTGCCTTGGGGCTTCAACTACCTGCGCTTCGCTAATCGTCGAGTTTACCTGAATAAATCGTTGCTTAAACTAAAGTTATTAGTCTTTGTCTATTTTCTTTCGTTAGTCCTGATTCCTTACTCTCGCCCCGAACCAGCCCCTCTACCCCTAAGTATCTCAGTCGAGCTGAGTAGTCGGACCACCCTGAATCCTCGTAACCCCTGGGATTATCTCGTCCGCCGCATCCGCGCCGGAGTGGACAAACAGAAAGCCGGTTTCACCGGCGGTACGTTCGTACCTGGCGCCCAGTCCGCTCCAGCCGGGTCACGATGGTCCGGGGAGGAATTGCGGAGGAGTTCAGAAGGGACAGATGGACCCGAGACGGGAAAATCATGTTACAAATGGCGCCCAACGTGGGGCCCGAGAGTAATGAATTAGGTTTTGTAATTAATATTTGATTAGAGCAGGATGCCGTTTCAGTTTGTCCTATCAGATTCGTTTTGAGGTTATTCGTTGTGAGAGAGAGATGGCTTATGACGAACGCGATTTTGAGTGTTAGGGACGACACATAAGGTTTTCCATTTGAATTATTTGTTTTGATTTGTGGGTCTCCACAGCCGAACGGCGTGAGGCTCGAGTCTATATTATTTTGGTGCTACGTTTACCTCGACATCTTGTTATACTTACCCTACTAGTTTTTCATCTACTCATTATTATTTTTTTTTGCTTAACGCGGAGATCTTAAGGCCAACTCGACTTTTATGGTGCTGTCTACGGTATCTGCCGACGTGTTTGTTGTCTGAGAGAGTGGTAATCCCTTGTTGATGGTTGACGGGAGCGATTTTGACCAAGCGCTGTCCTCGCCAATCGAGTATGTTAATCCCCTGTTGACGTTTTGCGTGAGCGATTTCGAACTAACATTGTCCAAGCAACTATAATCCTTTGTTTTTCAAATGATTGGGGCTCCGAATACTTGTCAAAAATAACGTCGAATTTCGAGTAATTTATGGCCCCAGTTAATCCCCTGGTTACTACGATCGGTCTTAACGGTTGTCGAGAAAAACAAAGAGATGGTAGGACAATAACACCAAGGATCGTTAAGTCGTTTGGTGTACCCTTAATCCGAACGCGTGCGTGTTAATCCTCGTAATCCGGTTTTTATTTCTGGCCTCGACTAAGACCCATTCGTAAACAAGAACCGAACAAACCTTTGGAATTTGAACTCCGGTACGGGTGTTAGGAATAAATAAAAGTATTAAAATGTTTTGAGCCTCTCCTATCCCTCCTACTCTAATTCTCCTTCCCTCAACACCCCACCATCCGACGAACGTGATGAAGGGAGTGGAGAATGCTGGTCAACGCGAACAGTCTTCGATTGGCTACCCGGTGATTAGTCACGTGCAATTTCGGAACTTGTCAAATCAGTGCAACGATTACCCAAGTACCCCGGACTTGACTGATTCATCCCCGCTAGCGACCACAAGTCTTTTTCTTCACTTTAAAACATTTAAACTCAGTTACGCGATTTAGTGAACGGTTCATCTAGTTACCTTTTACCTGAGCTTTTGGGCTCAAGCGCTCGTTACCTACGTTCGGACGTTACGCGATTCAACTACCTCTTGCTCGAGCCTCGACTTTATCGGATTACCTGCAGTTCGAACGCCACTACCTGAACTTATCGTTAATTACCTGCAGTTCGAACGCCACTACCTGAACTTTCGATTTATCGTTAATTACCTGCAGTTCGAACACCACTACCTGAACTTATCGCTAATTACCTGCAGTTCGAACGCCACTACCTGAACTTTCGATTTATCGTTAATTACCTGCAGTTCGAACACCACTACTTGAACTTATCGTTAATTACCTGCAGTTCGAACGCCACTACCTGAACTTTCGGTTTATCGTTAATTACCTGCAGTTCGAACACCACTACCTGAACTTATCGCTAATTACCTGCAGTTCGTACGTCACTACCTGAACTTTCGGTTTATCACTAATTACCTGCAGTTCGAACGTCACTACCTGAGCGTTCGGCTCTATCGCGATTTACCTGCGTCTCGTACGTCACTACCTGAGCATTCGGCACTATCGCTAATTATCTGCGTTTCAAACGCCGCTACCTGAGCCTTCGGCTCCCTCGTTAGTTATCTACGTTCGAACGGCATTTAATTTCGTTTCCTCGGTATCGAAGTGTTTCACTTTATCTCTATCTCCACTGTCCGTGTATCCATCTCGCCATGGATAACGAGGAGTCCCAAAGTCCCCAAGGCGCCGGGACCGATCGCCCTAGGGCGTCTTCTCCTTCGCACGAAGGGGCAGTTGGCGGTACCGACCCAAGAGAGGGGAAAGGGTCGCGAGTGTCCAATATCCTACCGCCTCATCCGGGAGTGGGTTGGGATTCCGGTATGGGACTCACGTTACCACCGGAGGACAGCCTCGGGGCGTCTTACGCTCCCGCGGGTGGAAATACGCGAACGACAGGTGGCGTGAGAGGCCCTCTCGTGATGGCCACGGCGAGTGACACCTCCGCATATGGGATGCATGATAGGTCTGGAAATCCGAATCACTCGGAAACCTGGTCTCACCTGACAGGTCGGGGCTGGGAACCCAGTGGCTACCCTCACGGGAATCCACCCTGGGCCATATGGCCAGAACACCCTCCTTCGTGGCACTCAAGTGCTTACGCCACACCCCAGGGAGCAGTTCCACGGCCCACGCGTCAATATCGAACGGTAGAAAATACGGCCGCTCCAAATACTTCATCCACCTACACTACATCCAGGTTAGTACCAACTACAGTCCCACCCGCAGGTCAAGAACCCTTGGCACCTCGCACAAACGCGCCTGCTTCGTCCGTGCTACACGTAATGCGGAAATGGAACATCTCTTTCTCCGGAAAGAAGGGCGAAGACATCGAAACCTTTTTAACTCGGATTGCCGAGGGCCGTGCCCTGATCCACGTGGCAGAACCGGATTTAATCCGTTGTATCCCCTTCTTCCTGACGGGAGTCGCCCTACAGTGGTTCAGGAACGATAGCGATCGCTGGACCACGTGGAACCAATTCGCATCGGCTTGTCGACTACGTTTCGGAGACCCCGACTACCAGTACGCGCTACGCGAGGAGATCATGAGACGAACCCAAGGTCTAGATGAGCCAGTAGCCGATTACCTCACTTGCCTAAGAGGTTTGTTCAACCGCCTTCAACCACCTTGGAGCGAGGCAGAGCAAATCCAATACACCCATCGTAATTTAATTCCCCGTCTACACGTCGCCATACACCGGGACGACGTTTTTGATTTTGATTCTTTTGAACACATCGCCGTGAGAATTGAGAAAAGCTTCCAATCCGCGCGCGCTTATCGCGCTCCGCCACCACCGAGTCAATCACTATGTCCTGAGCTCGCGTACCAAAGTCCGCGCACCGCTGCGCATAATGCGACCCGGAAAGCTTTCGCCGCCGTTGACGTAGGATTAGATATCGAGGGTAAACTGAACCTAGCCTTAGATGCGAACAATGGAACCTCGAGCGAGGCCGTGAATGGGGCCCCTGCGTCCGACAATATTAACGTCGCGCTCAAAACGGGTAATCCTCGCCGAAAACGTAAGACCGAGCCCAAACCCTCCAGCAATAACACCAACCAATCAAGTTTAGACGCTACCGCAGAACCATTGAGTTCGTTGAATCCGTTCCCTACCGCCGATGCCTCGGCGCTTCCTAATACCACGCCAGGAAACACCACACGACCAACAAGCTGTTGGAACTGCGGGAAACCCGGACACCGGTTTTCGGCGTGCACGGAACCCCGGTCGACTTTCTGCTATCGTTGCGGAAAACGTGGTACTAAGTCCCCGGCGTGCTCATGTGCGGGAAACCGCTAAGGGCGGGCCCAACCTACCAACGGAGGGTGCCCGCCGACGAAGCCCCGAATCAAGAACTACCTGCTACCTGTCTGTTACCCGACGAACCAATTTGGTGCGGTACGGTACAGACCAACGAGAGCCCGACTGCGTTTTTTGTAACTTTTACTATTCAAGGCCACCCGATCAGAGCCTTGTTTGACTCAGGTTCGAGTAGAACGTTTCTGGGACCGGTCGCGATTCGGTGGGTCGAGCAATTAGGAATCACGCGGGAAAGTTGTCGACCGCGAGGTGTGGAAATGGCGGGAGGTCAACGAGCAGTAGCTAGCGAAGTAGTCAATCCTGTCGTGTACCTGAACGGGAGCCCCTTCCGTCTAACCGCCTACCTTTTACCAGTATTGGTGTTGCCGTGTATCCTGAGATTAGATTTCATGCGTGCCGCCCATTGGGTGGTGGATTTTGCAAGCGGGACATGGTTTAGTTGGTTCGAACCCCAACGGATTCATATCTTCGAGGTGCAAATGGGTCCAGCAACCACCGTAAATCTGTGTTGCGGGCTGCGGGAACTAACGTCGAGTCAAGCGGAAATCTTGAAAGATTTAGTAAACAGGGAAGTAGCACCTGCCCCTACCACCCCGGGGTGCACCAACTTAACGGAACACCACATCGATGTAGGCGGTCATCCCGCGATCAAGCAGCGTTATTATGCAGTTTCCCCGGCAATCGAAAAGGCAATTCATGAAGCAGTTCGGCAAATGCTCAACGACGATGTTATCGAACCCTCTTCCAGCGACTGGTCCAGTCCAATCGTCATGGTTAAGAAAGCGAATGGCAAGTTGCGTTTTTGTCTGGATTTCCGTAAGGTCAATGAGGTCACTAAAAAAGATGCGTATCCGATCCCTTTGATGAATAGCATTCTGGATCGTCTACGCCAGGCCAATTACATCACTACCCTAGATCTCAGTCAAGCGTATTTTCAAATCCCTTTGGCCCGCGACAGTCGCGAGATTACGGCTTTTACCGTCCCCGGGATGGGGTTATTCCAGTTCAAACGCATGCCTTTCGGGTTAACTAACGCTCCAGCTACGTTCCAACGTCTAATCGACAAGCTGATAGGACCGGAAATGCAACCTCACGTCTACGTGTACCTCGATGACATTATCATCGTAACCCCGACTTTCGAAGAACATTTGAAGTGGTTGAAACTAGTCTTGGCGAAGATCCGTAACGCTGGCTTGACCATCAATCCGGATAAAAGCGAATTTTGTCGCCCCGAAGTAAGATATCTCGGTTTCCTCGTCAATCGCGAAGGCCTACAGGTTGACCCAGACAAAGTGGCCCCGGTAGTCCATTATCCTGCGCCTGCAAATATCAAACAACTCCGACGGTTCCTCGGAATGGCCTCGTGGTACCGCCGTTTCATACCTGCTTTCGCTACCTTGGCTAGTCCACTTACCTCTCTTTTAAAGAAAACAGTCGTATGGACCTGGGGACCGTCCCAACAGAAAGCCTTCCAGGATATCCGGAAGTGCCTTTCGACAGCACCTACCTTGAGTTGTCCAAATTTTGAGATACCATTCGTCCTACAAACCGACGCGAGTAGCGTGGGATTGGGAGCCGTCCTCACTCAGACGGTCGATGGAATCGAACACGTAATAGCTTATGCTAGTCGCGCGTTGAACGCCGCGGAGAAAAACTACACCACCACTGAGCAGGAGTGTTTAGCCGTGATTTGGTCCGTGCGGAAGTTCCGTTGCTATTTGGAAGGTTACCATTTCACTGTGATAACCGACCATTCTAGCTTGCGTTGGCTACACAACTTAAAGAACCCCTCGGGTAGACTCGGTCGTTGGGCGTTAGAATTACAAGAATACGACTACGTCATAATCCATCGCAAAGGGGCGTTGCACCACGTACCCGATGCATTATCCCGTATCCCAGAAGAGACGTGTGTCTTGTTACTACCTCCCGCTAAAAGTAACGACCAGTGGTACAATCACAAAGTACGTTCTGTTCGCCGCAATCCCGACCAAAACCCTGACTGGAAGTTGGAGGATGGCTACCTTTACCATCACCGGCCGCCCCGCTTCCCAGCGCTCGAGGTCGGAGACCTGGAGGCTTGGAAACTGGTCATGCCGTCCGAATCCCGTCCGCAGGCCCTATTCAGCTCACATGACCTTCCGCAGGCTGGACACCTGGGAGTGCAGAAAACGTTCCACCGGTTGAGCATTAAACATTATTGGCCCAACATGTTCCGAGATGTGGTCAAGTACATCCGTAAATGCGCAGTATGCCAGCGTTGTAAAGTCGAACAAACCGTCCCGGTAGGCCTAATGGGCAAGCGGTCCCTCGAACAACCCTGGGACATAGTCGCCGGCGATATCATGGGACCGCTACCTCCTAGCAAGAGCGGATTCGCATACATTCTGGTCCTCCAAGACCTATTCACAAAGTGGATAGAGGTAGTACCACTGCGTAAAGCCACTGGTAAAAAGATCGCTGAAGCGTTCGAGGATATAATCGCTTGTCGTTGGGGCCACCCACGCATCTTTCTCACCGACAATGGGACGGAATTTATCAACCGCGATATTCGGGCTATGACGGAACGTTTGGGTATCATTCACCATACTATTCCGCCTTACCACCCTCAATCTAACCCCGTAGAAAGAGTCAATCGAGTTCTGAAAACTATGATAGTGTCTTACCTGGGATCCGACCATCGCGAATGGGACGCCCACTTACCTGCATTCCGTTTTGCTTATAACACGGCCTATCACAGTTCCACTCAATCCAGCCCCGCGTATCTCAACTTCGGTAGAGAACCCATAGCCTCCTACAACCCCACTTCCGGGAAAGACAACGAAAAAATACCTTGTTCTACCGCCGCATGGCGGGAACGTATGACACGACTGGATAACCTGCGTGGAGTAACGCGGATAGCCATCGACGAAGCGCAACAACGCCAAGCGCTCTACTACAACCGTAAACATAGGGATAGGGAATATCAGGTGGGGGACCTAGTCTTGAAAAGACAACACGTCCTTTCCTCGACGGCCCAACACGTGGCAGCGAAACTAGCGACCAAATACCACGGCCCGTTCGTAATCCGTAAAAAGCTATCGCCAGTGGTGTTAGAATTGGCTAACCTTGAAGGAACCTGGTCTGGAAAGATCCACATTCAAGATTTAAAACCCCACGTAACTTAAAAACGCAAACGTCAACACCGGAATTCTCCCTACTATCATTTTATCGATTAGTAATTACCTTAACTATTGATTCATCTCTCAGACGGCACACCGTCATCAATATCAACCATGAGATCGTTTACCCTGACATGAAACCACCACCGAATCCGTATCCTCTTTTGCATGCTTAGTGTGTATCGCTTGACTAATGCTGCTGGTGTCTCTGCTTGCTCTCTGTTCCACAGATATTTTGTTCCATTTATTCCGTATTTACCTGCGCTACTACCTACCTGTGCCTGCTACCTACGCTGAGTCACCTGCTACCTGCGCTCATTAATTACCTGCGTCACGGCCATTACCTGCATCACTGCCACTACCTGCGTATCGCCAGCCATCGTCACCGTAGCCTAGTGATTACGCCGAGTCCCGCACTCGTTCCTCGGGACGGTACTGAATCTACTTCACCTCGATTTCATTTGCATGCCGCTTTGTTTCTTTTTCTTTTCCTCTGTCAAAACCCTGCAACAAATTCGTTCGCCTTATAACCCCTCTAGCACATAGTCTCCCTTGCCTCGTCATGGACCCGCGACACCCGGGTGTCCCCGATTCAACGAACGATTGGGACATGATGACTGACGACCCGGCGCTCAGCGAGTCGGACGGCCTCGACTCACCCTCGATCGAGGTCATAGCCCTTGATAGCGACGAGGAACGGGAGCTCCTCGAAGACGCAGGGGATGCTGATCCATCGTCATCAACTCCGTCGGCTCCACCTCGCCACCATCGCTCACCTCCGCCTAAGCCGTCTCGCCAGCCGACACCGCCCCCGTCGGAACCACCTTCCGCCGCAGAGACCCTAGAGGAAGTCCTCGAAGCCCTTAGGGGCATCGAACCAGAGGAGATAGACCCGAACCCTCTGTTCAACCAGATGCGTCCGTTTGCCGACTGCATGGCGGCTTGCGACTACGTCCGTCCCGGATTTCTGGACGCCCTCGCCGCGACGGTCGTGGCGATGTCGCACCGATCCTCGGGCTATTGCCCCATTGCGGAAGGGTTGCGGAATCCTCGAGCCTCGACCTCCTCCGCAATTGTGAAGGAGTTTCCTCCGACTAGGGACGCCGCCACCAACACTCCGTCCACTCAGACGTCGGAGCAAGGGGTCCAGATGGAGCGGCCACCGCCACCAGAGCCCACTTCCCCGGAAGAATTGCCCCAGGCATTGCCAGAGGAACCGGCACCGGGGTCCTCATCCCAGGTCGGCCCGATACGGGTTCAGATGGGACATGGCCGTCGAAGCGCCGAGCCCGACCCAACACCTCGTCGTTGGTGGTGTTACAACTGCGGTAGCACCGAACACCACCGCCAACAATGCGTGGCCCCCCCACGGAAGTTCTGCTTCCGTTGCGGGAAGCTCGATGTCACGGTCCGCACGTGCCCTATTCACGGGCCCATCTACGCGCGTGAACGACAAGGCCGTGGACAAGGCCATGGACAAGGTCTTGGACAGGAAGGGAGGGAGGCCGATCCTTAGCCGCTTTAGGCCCTAATATTTTGTTTTTCTTTTCCCTTTTCTTTTTCTGCGATCTCTATCCCTTCTATCGTGAAACAAAATATAGTTACGATTTTTGAATATATGTGTGATAAATTTTCCTTGTTTCAAACTGGAAACGACGTCCTCCTTTATTCCCGTAAATGTAAAAGTCCAATGGGACGACAACTTCGTTGGTTAACCTACAACTCCGCTGTCAACGAACTTTTGTTGTATTCCCAAAGGATCGCCTGCCGCCGTCAAGCAAAGATTCTCTTCGAGGAGACGTGGCCCCGGAGTTTTATTCTCTTACTCTAGTTAACCCCGTTCTAGCTTCGTTTAGTTATCGTTTCGTTAGTAGTTATCGAGTCACCTTGGGTGGGGGAAAAGGAGCACGCATTCTGCGTGGTTGGAGGGAATAACTGGGCTCCGAGGTCGGCGACCGAGGCGATTCTCTGTTTCAGGCCATGGCGGTACCGCTCCGGGAAGCTGGAAGACCTATTCGTGCGGGAAAATAGTCCAGAGTGTGGAGAGGAAGGACGAAGACTTCACCGAGGGCGAGTTACCATCGTCGCCGAACGTCGTTCTCAACCCTCCGGGACGAATTCTGGGGTGGAGGCTTGTAACGTGACATTTTTGGCCACGTCACCCGCACGGATTGATCGACCAGTGGACCGGAGGTCCGGTCCATTGTGACGCCGCTCTGCGACTCGCCGTGGGGAACGCTACGAGGATTTCTGTCATAATTATAATTTTAGTTTTAAGTTACCTGGATCCGCCCTTCGGGAATCTCATTACCTGCGTTAATCGCTAAAATTTGTGCTCGCGAGAGAGCGAGAGAGAAAGGAAGACACGTCATTATTGAGTACCGTATTGCATCGCCCTCGAGTGTCGTTCCGGCCACCGTCCTCGCGCCTCAGCTCTCTTTGATTTCAGCGGTTCCTTTGCAACGATCTCACTCCTCCAGGCGTTGTTCTCGGTCACCAGAGTCCAACCAGCGAACGGTCGAAAGACCGCGCCGGATATCGGCCATTATTGAACGCCGCCCGTGGCTTTCTCACCGTAGCAATCGAGAGTTGCCCCGTTCGCCTCCACGCCTGCAGGAGCTACAGCCCGTGTGCAACGGCGCCTCGTCGGGTGGGGCCTGGGATTCCCTGGGGTGGAGGTGTTGTTTCGCCTGATGGTATAGTGGACCCACCGTGACGCGGAGGGACGCCTCGCGTCACGAGGGAGGTCTCCCCTCCACCTTTCAGTCGGACATCGGCCGGGTCCCCAAGAGGAAAAGCTCCTGCAGCGTGGAAAGCTCGCTGGAAGTGGGATCAGAGCGAGGACATCGTTCGAAATTCCCGCGTATTAATTTCAACGCGCCGCCGAGAATTTCGGCTAATTCGCAACAGAGGCGCGAGAGCGAGGTCCGGCGGTCCTCGAGTGGTGGGGAGAAACAACGAGAGCGCGGAGCCTTACCGAGGCGTTAGAACAATCATTCTTCGTAACTGTGTCTCACCGGCGAGTCGCTGTTAACACCGAGCTCCCGAGCCCCAGCAACGACCACGTGCAGAGATTTCGCCTCGGTAAGCCCGTTCCTCTACTTTCTCCGCTTCGTCGGATTATTGGGGTTTTTACGTATTAATTTTTAGAGTTTTGCCATTTATTGTTGGCGTGGAAGAATGAGGATGATATTCGAGCGGGAATGCGGCTCTTTTGTCTTCATTCTCTCCTAATTATTAAGTTTTTTTGGAGTACCCAATTTTCCGTCGAATCCCCCTTGGTGACTTGCGATATTCTTTTAGTTTCGTTATTTAATTTTTATCGACTACGATAAATAATATATAAAGTTTAATGAGTAATTTTATAGTGTAATATTGGCCAGTCTAGGCTATTATATTTCGTCGCAATTTTGTGTTACGCGTTCAAGGCCGGCCGCGAGCGCATCGCGCCGGTTTGTTTTCGTGCTATCTCTCTCTCGCGCGGCCTCGAGTACGTTAAGCATTGTTGTCATTCTTATTTGTCTCGGATCCCTTCAGTATTTTGTTCTCGAGTTTATTTCACCCAATTTTCGCATTTCTTTTATCTCGAAATATTATTTCATATATGTCGTTCCGTGTAAAATCGCCTTTACTACCTGCCTCCGAGCCTGGACTACCTAAATTCCGATTAAATTACCTGAGTTAGTGTCGTGCACACTAACTCTATTATGATTTCGTTTGTTCAACTTATTTTGGCGTAAGTTGTCTTTATTACCTGCTTTAGGGCATTAGCTACCTGACTCCCGGTCGAACTACCTGAGTTAGTGTCGTGCACACTAACTCCGTTATTATTTAGGTTGTTTAATTAATTTTGTGATAAGTTACATTTACTACTTGCTCTCGAGCATTAGCTACCTGACTCTCGGTCGAACTACCTGAGTTAGTGTCGTGCACACTAACTCCGTTATTATTTAGGTTGTTTAATTAATTTTGTGATAAGTTACCTTTACTACCTGCTCTCGAGCATTAGTTACCTGACTCTCGGTCGAACTACCTGAGTTAGTGTCGTGCACACTAACTCCGTTATTATTTAGGTTGTTTAATTAATTTTGTGATAAGTTACCTTTACTACCTGCTCTCGAGCATTAGTTACCTGACTCTCGGTCGAACTACCTGAGTTAGTGTCGTGCACACTAACTCCGTTATTATTTAGGTTGTTTAATTAATTTTGTGATAAGTTACCTTTACTACCTGCTCTCGAGCATTAGCTACCTGACTCTCGGTCGAACTACCTGAGTTAGTGTCGTGCACACTAACTCCGTTATTATTTAGGTTGTTTAATTAATTTTGTGATAAGTTACCTTTACTACCTGCTCTCGAGCCTTAGCTACCTGAAACTCGGACGAACTACCTGAGTTAGTGTCGCGCACACTAACTCCGTTATTATTTAGGTTGTTTAATTAATTTCGTGATAAGTTACCTTTGCTACCGGCTTTCGAGCATTAGCTACCTGACTCTCGGTCGAACTACCTGGGTTAGTGTCGCGCACACCAACTTCATCATCGCTGAATGCTCTCGGGATTATTTTTCGGATAGATTGCTTACTACTACCTATCTTCGTGTTTCCATTACCGTTTCTTTTAGTTTGCGTTATTATTGAGTTGAGTTTAGTGTTTTCATGTTCAGTCGCCTCCACTACCTGCCTTGGGGCTTCAACTACCTGCGCTTCGCTAATCGTCGAGTTTACCTGAATAAATCGTTGCTTAAACTAAAGTTATTAGTCTTTGTCTATTTTCTTTCGTTAGTCCTGATTCCTTACTCTCGCCCCGAACCAGCCCCTCTACCCCTAAGTATCTCAGTCGAGCTGAGTAGTCGGACCACCCTGAATCCTCGTAACCCCTGGGATTATCTCGTCCGCCGCATCCGCGCCGGAGTGGACAAACAGAAAGCCGGTTTCACCGGCGGTACGTTCGTACCTGGCGCCCAGTCCGCTCCAGCCGGGTCACGATGGTCCGGGGAGGAATTGCGGAGGAGTTCAGAAGGGACAGATGGACCCGAGACGGGAAAATCATGTTACAATGCATACCAATGAGATAAAAAAAGGGACCGAAAAACACAACCAAACTGAATAAAGAAAAATATGACAACTTATTAAAATAATGATGTGAAACGTTTCGTGTGGTCGTGCGCTCCGCGTCACGACCCCCTCACCTTGAGATAGGGAGTCACGAGACAGGAGTAGGAGATTTTACGATAAAATGGACTCGATGTAAAATTAATTGTTCTAAGGGATAGTTATTATAATAAAGCACCGTCTCTTGCACGCTTATGAACACGATAACCCTGGGGATTTTTTGTGTTGCCTCAGCACCAATACCAAGCCTAAAAGGCGAATGGTCCGATCTTCATCACGGGCATTCTGAGAATGCTAGAGATCAAAGAAATTTGAATAAAACAAAAATGCGTTTAAGACCAGAAGGGCAAAGATTATTAATGCTTTTAGTAGGGTGTCTATAGAAGGGAAATCAAACAAAAATGATGTTCGTTAAGTAATTAATGGTTAAATTACGGATTTTAGAGGTCTCAAGGAACGAGAGAAAGATTAGGATCCCAGAAAGGAGATGTGAAAGGCGAGGTGACGCCACGCCAAGACGCGGGCCATCCGAAACGCTCTGTCTCTCTCTTCCTCGCTCAGTGGCCGAGTATATGAGTCTGTGGGACTCGTGTAAACGATGTTTGTGTGCGTGAGGCGCAAAGAGTGTGCGAAATGCGTGAACCGCGAGAGCGAGAACGTTCGTGTGCGTAAGGCGCGGAGAGTGTGTGAATGCGTGAGGCGCGTGAGTAAAGATAAATGCGATTGGCGTTTATTGATCGTAGAAAATGATTTTTTTGATGATAAAGCTTTTTGTGCCGATTTTTCTCTAATTCCAGAATAAATCCCCTTGTTAGTGTCGTACAACAGAAATAAGGGCATAGAAAGACCAAGAAGTCGCCAATAATCAGTGAGAGTAATAATACGACGTATAATTAAAGTAGATCGTGTGTAATTGATCGATTATTATTTAATCGTCGATTCGCGATTCGAAGTTACCTCGATCTCTTTTCTCGTCTCTAGGATAAACTGACGGTTTCTTAGTGTCGAAATTAACTTAAATTTAGACGAACCATGTTCATGGATTCGTGACGAACCAGAGAGGCTGGTTTATGCAAGCAAAATTATTACAGAAAGAAAATTTGCAAAATAGGAGATCAGCGAGCCGCAGCTCATAAGTTATCTGACTGCTGACGTTCGATAACTGAAAATTCAGAGAGGCTGAATAACAAAAAAAAAGGCGACAAGGACGACTAATATTTATGATCGTCGATATCTCATGGCAAGACGAACAGTTAGCGTTCTTTTAGTCATCTAGTTACCGAAGCTAGAAACTTAAATTCCGGAAGACCGGCAGAATAAACAGGGTTTATTCAACAAGAGAAATGTCCCATTCCCAGATCTTTGTCTCTCAATGTCATGAATTTATGAAATGTTGTGTGTAGACATGGTAAATGGCTATATGACCGCAATTGAAGTTAATTGTCACGAAGATGTTAATTTACACAATTACGCGGCGAAGCCTACCTAACGTCACCCACTTAACATTCTAATTTCTAAGGTCGGAAGCCAGTGCAATACTGGGATGTCCCAAAGAAATTAAAGTCCTAATCACGAACTCAGGAGGAATTTACGATGGAGCAATGCTCAATAAACAATTGTAGTCATGCTCGTAGGTGTGTAGAAAATGATACGGTCACGAATTGATCCGTGCACGTCCTTAAATAATGTTTGATGGCGTGAGGAGAAGCATACCTTCTCTGATTACTCAGAGTGGTTACAAGTAGGGATCTTCAATACTAGAGAGGGAGATTCGTCATAGTCCGATGGAAGTGGACACAAGAATTGGTGGGAAAATAATTATTAACAATTGAGTTATGAAGAAATTGGGAAGCATGGCTCAACTCGCGATGATCAGGCGATAGTCCAGTCAAAATGCGAAAATGGAGTAACTTTTTTGCACGAATCCGGAAACTTCACCTAAGGGTAATTCGATGACGCCAAATCAAATGGTGATAATTTTTTTGCGATCAACCCCCGGCAACATCGAAAAAAAAGGGTTGAAAATTTTAAAACCCGTTTATCTAAAAAACTATTGACTTTATTGAAAAAATTGTTAACCCAGCTTCTTCGGGCACCAAAAATACGTAAGAAAGTGTGCGGTTAATTTTCACATTTTCAAAAATAAGCGAGAAAAAAACGTTTTTACGGGAGACTTTGTCCTTGAAATTTACAAAAAATCAATTTTTTTTTATTACGGATTCTTAATCTACATGTAAGTAGAAATAAATCTGTCGAAGCGTTTCCCGGATGTCGAACGTTTACGATATTTTAAACGCGTTTGAAGTTGACACCGTCAGTGCGCTCTAACCGTCTCAGCGGGGCGCCCGGCTAGCTGGGTTCCTGCAGGTCTCAGCGCGTCTGACGCAGGTATACAGAGCCTTTTATGCTTAGAAACCTTTGAATAGGGTCCCTACTTTCGTTATTTTCAAGTAATTTATCGAAAATTTGTGCGCAATGTGCCTCGAAAGCATACAAAAGATCATCCAAAACAGTACGGGCGCAAAAGATCGCATCCGCAACCCCCTGATCGCTGGGAATTTGAAAAGAGCAAGTCGCTCACAAGCACGTCAGCGCAGAAAATTTTACAACGTGGCAAATTGGGAAGTTATGAACTAAGTGTTGATTCAGTGTACTGCTTTTTGAACTTCGTATTAGTTTTTAACTTTTTATCCGATAACGTTTTGTGTAAAGAGTGCAACGGACGAATCGCTTTTTCCATGCGTGATCGACGAGGCATCGGTTTCGAACTGAATTTAAAATGCGAGTGCGGGGAAAAAAGTGTTGCTTCGTGTCCATT
Organism: Rhimphoctona megacephalus; assembly: GCA_963989365.1. Classification (NCBI taxonomy): domain Eukaryota; kingdom Metazoa; phylum Arthropoda; class Insecta; order Hymenoptera; family Ichneumonidae; genus Rhimphoctona; species Rhimphoctona megacephalus. The sequence continues at coordinate 2,726,997 of OZ022423.1, forward strand.
TATCGGTAAAGCTTATGAAATAAATCGCCGAATCGTGTTTGTTTTCCGTTTATTAGGCCTCGGAATAAACGGTTTGAGCAGGTTTTGTGGCATGATGGACATTTGCAGCGGGATGACGACCACAATATATTACGCTTGTGTAGAAAATATACGAATCGCGACGAAATCGGTTAAACGACATGGTTCTGAAGAAAGCTGTTGCAGAGGAGAAGAAAGAAAACGTTTCTCGAGGACTACAGGAAGATTGCTTCATCGTTTCAGGAGATGGCATGTGGAAAAAGAGAGGGTTTTCATCTCTCATTGGCGTGACCAGTCTCATTGGATACCACACCAAAAAAGTTGTCGATGCCATGGTCAAATCGAAGTTTTGCCAATCTTGCAGCTTTTGGAAGAAAAAAAAGATGAAGATCCTGCTGGTTACGATGAATGGAAGGAAACACACGTGGAAACTTGCACCGCAAACCACGACGGTTCCGCAGGAAAGATGGAAACCGACGGAATCACCGAAATGTTTCTCCGATCGGTAGAACTGCACGGAGTCAAATACGTCACTTACGTCGGAGATGGTGACAGTAAAACGTTTAAGGGATTGCTTGAAGCCAATTCCTATGATGACGTTACTGTCAAAAAAAAGAATGTATTGGTCACATCGAAAAAATAATGGGAACGAGATTGAGAAATATGAAAAAAGCAACCAAGGGACTCGGAGGAAAAGGGGCAGGCAAACTCACAGATAAAGCGATCGGAGAACTCACTAAATACTATGGCCTTGCTATCCGCCGAAATTCACATTCTGTGCAAGCCATGAAGGACGCGATATGGGCCATGTATTACCACAAGAGCTTCACGGATAAAAAACCCCAGCATGAGAAGTGTCCACCAGGAGAAAACAGCTGGTGTACGTGGCGTAAAGCTGAAGCGTCGGATACTTTATCTTTATATAAGCACAAGGCTCCTCTTAGTGACACTATTCTGAAGGCCATCGAGCCAATTTACAAAGACTTGTCGTCGGACGATTTGCTCGAAAGATGTTTGGGTGCTCATACTCAAAACAGTAATGAGTCACTTAATAAAATGATTTGGATGCGTGCGCCCAAACATCATCATTCCGGCGCAGATGTGGTCAATATTGTCACGGAACTAGCAGTGATTATCTTCAACGAAGGTGAGGAATCATTGTTAATTGCCATGGATCTCATGGGTGTCCGGATTGGTACATTCGCCGAGAGCTGGGTCCATTCACGGGACCAAGCAAGGATCGAGCGCGCAGAGAGGCAGGTGACCGACGCAGCAAAAAAGGCCCGGATTGGGCAGCGGGAGATGTTAGCGGCTCAACATGAGCAGCTAGAAGAAGAGGATGGATGCCTCTATGGACCAGGCATTGCCGATTAGCGGTAATTATAAACACATTTGTGTAAACACATTACAAAACTTTAAACGCGTTTTTCTCGAAAACACGTTTTTAAAAATGGCTGACATTCTCTTGACCGCTGTAATTAACATATCGACCTGAAATTTGGAGAGCATACTCAGAAAATATGTCTTCACGGAATGACAGATCATTTTTTCGATAGATACATTTTTGCATTTATTATTTATCTTTATATGCGAAAAAACGCGAAAATTCGATTTTTTTTTTCAATTGCCACCATTTTCCGAAATTTGTACTAAACGAAAAACCCATCCGTCATTCCATGACCAAAGGGTCACAGATTGATAATATGCTTTGAATTTGTGTTTCAGATAAACAAAGAGGGGGCAGTGATGTCAGCCGTTTACCTCCCGCGATTTGAGGACCTGTGTTCGCGGAGCTGCAACGGCCGCCATTTTGGTTTTTTTTAATTTTTTTAACGTTCTGTATATCATGAATAAAAGCAAGAAAAAAACCGCACTTAAAAAGCTTTACTTGTTTCCTTTAAAAAAAATAAAATGTAAACACCTGAAATATGGCACTCCAAGGACAAAGTCTCCCTGAAATTTCCTTATCTCCATCTCTCTTACTTTCTGTCTGTCCCCGTTGCACTCATTGGTTCGGCACAAAGCTAAGCACGTTGCGCGAGCCACGCATGCGCCCAACGCACTCCAGCGAGTGCGACAGAGAAGTATATATTTTCTCCATCCTTCTTTACATCCCAGTGGTGCTTCATCTGCTCTATTTTGCCTTAAGGGAGACTTTGTTCTTGGAGTGCCATATTTCAGGTGTTTACATTTTATTTTTTTTAAAGGAAACGAGTAAAGCTTTTTGAGTGCGGTTTTTTTCTTGCTTTTATTCATGATATACAGAACGTTAAAAAAATTAAAAAAAAAACCAAAATGGCGGCCGTTGCAGCTCCGCGAAAACAGGTCCTCAAATCGCGGAAGCAAACGGCTGACATCACTGCCCCCTATTTGTTGATCTGATATACAAATTCAAAGCATATTATCAATCTGTGACCCTTTGGTCATGGAATGACGGATGGGTTTTTCGCTTAGTACAAATTTCGGAAAATGGCGGCAATTAAAAAAAAAATCGAATTTTTGCGTTTTTTTTCGCATATAAAGATAAATAATAAATGCAAAAATGTATCTGTCGAAAAAACGATCCGTCATTCCGTGAAGACATATTTTCTGAGTATGCTCTCCAAATTTCAGGTCGATATGTTAATTACAGCGGTCAGGAGAATGTCAGCCATTTTTAAAAACGTGTTTTCGAGAAAAACGCGTTTAAAGTTTTGTAATGTGTTTACACAAATGTGTTTATAATTACCGCTAATCGGCAATGCCTGGTCCATAGAGGTGTTACGTCCAGAAGGGACTTTTATAATGTGGGGAAATAATAATAGAGATAAAATTGGTAAATAAAATAATAATTAAATAGTAGTTGCTGCCACCAGGTTGTACGGAGGGTACAACCAAATAAAAAGAAATAATTCAAATAATAAAGTAACTTGAGAAGGAATCAAGAGAAAATGAATAGGTAACGTGAAAGGGGCTAGGCTTAGGCGAGGGTGTCCATGCGGTCCCGTACGGGCCCCGGTATTCTCTGAAAATGGCGATTAGCTTGGTGAGGTGTAAATTATTGAAACAGAATAAACGTAGTTGGGAGTTACAATAATTTGTTTATTTTAAGGACTTAATAAAAGAGAAAAAATAATTATACAAAGAAATCATACTTGTCCCTGGATATATATATGTATATATTGTTTCGACTTACGTCACTCTCATACGACGCTCGCATACAACGCGGGGACAAACACCCCCGCGTAATCGCTCCTGCGCTCTACACTCTTTCTTGAACTCCTATAAGCGAGCGATCTCTTGTCTGTGCGCGGTTCGATCGCTTAAGGGAGTTTCTCGCACGATTTCGATGTTAACAATATCGTATAAGAATTTGTCGAATTATAATAATAATAATAATAAACGTAGAGATTAAGGATTAAGGAAACGTCCTTGTCGCGAAGTGGTACACAATCGAACAAAGCGCGAATTGGTTATCGAATTAAAGACTTATGTCTCTGTGCGGGTCCGCCTGGTGATCAACCGAGTCTTACTACACCGCCGCGAGGATGGCTTTAATACGGAGCCTTTATTCCAACCCCAGGAGTGAACCGTGGCTAAGTTGGGACTAATGAGCCGCACCCGCCACAGGAACGACGAGAGCTCGAAGAGCTATCGTACCGGTGGGGTTTTTATGCATGCTCGGCATTTTTGGGACAGCCCCGGGGTTTTTCCACCGTCAAATTCCTCGGATCGCGCGATGCGCGATCAGCGGAATTCCTTTTTCATATTTCTCAATCTCGTTCCCATTATTTTTTCGACGTGACCAATACATTCTTTGTTTTGACAGTAACGTCATCATAGGGATTGGCTTCAAGCAATCCCTTAAACGTTTTACTGTCACCATCTCCGACGTAAGTGACGTATTTGACTCCGTGCAGTTCTACCGATCGGAGAAACATTTAGGTGATTCCGTCGGTTTCCATCTTTCCTGCGGAACCGTCGTGGTTTGCGGTGCAAGTTTCCACGTGTGTTTCCTTCCATTCATCGTAACCAGCAGGATCTTCATCTATTTGTTTCCCCCCAAAAGCTGCAAGATTGGCAAAACTTCGATTTGACCATGGCGTCGACAACTTTTTTGGTGTGGTATCCAATGAGACTAGTTACGCCAATGAGAGATGAAAACCCTCTCTTTTTCCACGTGCCATCTCCTGAAACGATGAAGTGATCTTCCTGTAGTCCTCGAGAAACTTTTTCTTTCTTCTCCTCTGCTACAGCTTTCTTCAGAACCATGTCGTAAACCGATTTCGTCGCGATTCGTATATTTTCTACACAAGCGTAATATATTATAAAGCCTAATAAACGGAAAACAAACACGATTCGGCGATTTATTTCATAAGCTTTACCGATAAGTGGACACGAAGCAACACTTTTTTCCCCGCACTCGCATTTTAAATTCAGTTTGAAACCGATGCCTCGTCGATCACGCATGGAAAAAGCGATTCGTCCGTTGCACTCTTTACACAAAACGTTATCGGATAAAAAGTTAAAAACTAATACGAAGTTCAAAAAGCAGTACACTGAATCAACACTTAGTTCATAACTTCCCAATTTGCCACGTTGTAAAATTTTCTGCGCTGACGTGCTTGTGAGCGACTTGCTCTTTTCAAATTCCCAGCGATCAGGGGGTTGCGGATGCGATCTTTTGCGCCCGTACTGTTTCGGATGATCTTTTGTACCCTTTCGAGACATATTGCGCACAAATTTTCGATAAATTGCTTGGAAATAACGAAAAACAAACAACACAGACGCTACGATGTTTTCGCTTTCAATGCCGAAGCGAGACTGAAATAACCGTTGCAAAATCGATAAAGGAGAAAGTAGGGACCCTATTCAAAGGTTTCTAAGCATAAAAGGCTCTGTATACCTGCGTCAGATGCGCTGAGACCTGCAGGAACCCAGCTAGCCGGGCGCCCCGCTGAGACGATCAGAGCGCGCTGACGGTGTCAACTTCAAACGCGTTTAAAATATCGTAAACGTTCGAAATCCGGGAAACGCTTCGACAGATTTATTTCTACTTACATGTAGATTAAGAATCCGTAATAAAAGAAAATTGATTTTTTGAAAATTTCAAGGACAGTCTCCTTTCAGCCCAGCGGTCCCAAGTGGTCGTATCGTGGATTTCGTACATACCGTCTAATCCCTAGGGATCTGAGCATGGGCAGGGGTATGTAGAAAATTGACGACGAGTTGGGACCGGCACGAAATCGGGAAATTACTTCGCATACCTGCAATGGTTTCCGAGTTTTCATTTTATAATAAACCATCCGATGCTATCCGGAGCTCAAAATTTGTATAAACATAACGTTTCTCTATGCGAAATTGGGGGATATTACGATATCTGTGGCCCCAAGTTTTGACCATGCAGCTTTTATATTTGGCCCAAAGTAAGACTTTTTTCAAACGTGATAAAAATCGAAATTCAGCCTTTAAGGGGGTGAAACGAGGGTATGCAATTTTCTATGAGACAACGTATTTTTTGTCAGATTTGTTTGCAATTTGACGTAAATATTCTACAATACAAATATTTCAAAAAGTATTAGTCAATTTTTTGAAATTTGACCTTTAAGGGGGGATATTACAGTATCGGTGGCCCCTAGTTTTGACCACACATTCTTCATATTTGACCCAAAATAAGATTTTTTTCAAGAGTGATAAAAATCGAAATTCGATCGTTAAGGTCTAATTTCCTACTATTTTACTATCACCCTACTATTTTCACATGTCCAACTATTCAAACATCAACCCAAAGATGACCCGAACCCACCCTACTATTTTCACATGTCCAACCATTCAAACAACAACCCAAACATGACCCGATCCCACCCTACTATTTCCACATGTCCAACTATTCAAACAACAAACCAAAGATGACCCGAATCCACCCTACTATTTCTACATGTCCAACTATTCAAACAACAATTCAAAGCTGACCCAAACCCACCCTACTATTTCCACATGTCCAACTATTCAAACAACAAGCCAAAGATGATCCAAACCCACCCTACTATTTCCACGTGGTCATTATACTCTTTTTATAGTATGATGATATACTGGTCTATTGGGGTGATGTCCTCAGAACAATCGTTTTAGAACTTTATGCTTAAACTTTGAAACTCCCGTTTCACCCCCTTAAAGGTCGAATTTTGATTTTCATCATGCTTGAAAAAAGTCTTATTTTGGGTCAAATATGATGGCTGCATGGTCAGTTTTAGAGACCACTAATATTGCAATAATGCTTCAACTTTCAACACCCTATCTCATCCCCTTAAAGGTCGAATTTCAATTTTCATCATACTTGAAAAAAGTCTTATTTTTGGTCAGATATGGAGGCTGCATGGTCAGAATTAGGGACCGCAAATATTATAATAATACTTCAACTTTCAAACCCCCGTTTCACCCCCTTAAAGGCCGAATTTCGATTTTTATCACTCTTGAAAAAAGTCTTATTGTGGGCCAAATATAAAGACTCCATGGTCAAAACTTGGGGCCACTGATATCGTAATACTGCCCGAAAGTGTTGTGTACTGTGATAATTTTTGCACTTTTTCTAACCGTTCTTAAAGTGTTTTTTCTTTTTTCAAAATACGTATATTGAGGTAAGTTGAATATTTATACTTTATTTTGACAATCTATTATTTTTGTAGTTGTAAAAACTCGGACAGAGCACGTAATAATTTTCTACAAATTTTGTAAAAAATCAATATTTCTCTCCAACGTTTGTTCAAGACTGAACATTTCGCAGTTCATTTAAATATAATTGAATTTTTACCATCGATATGTCGAGTTTCTGAGGAGATCGTATTTATTACTTCCTTCGTAACATTTTTTCCTTCGTGTGTTTAATTTTTTATCGATAGATATTTAGCAGGATGCTTTTTTTCGCGACTATTTTTTTTTTTCACTCCCGGCTCGAAATTTTGTTGGAAATACGCAAAAAAAAATCCACTAAGATATGAGCCCTTAATATTAATATTAAGTACTCGCCCTCAGCGTGTGAAGATTCTCCATTTAAAATACACGTAAACTTGAGTGTTTTTTTTTTTTTAATTTTTATAACTCAGCGGCATTTTATGCTATTTTAACGTTTAAAAAAAAAACAAATTACTCAAAATTAAACGATCTACAAAAATGCCTATGACGACGTAACTGTAAATTACACGGGTGAGACAGTACAGGTCGCTAAAGTCAATTTTGTCATGAATTTCTTGTTTTTTCGTTGTTATATCATAAATGGCTAAAGCTACAGGAAAAATGTAAATGACAAAGTTGTAACAAATTAAGTTTTCTTTGAAAAAGCTTCTATGAACCGAATCGCTATTATTGATATTTCTCGAGATAATAAGCTTTGATTTTTTTATAACTTGCGATTTTCATAAATTTGCCACTCAAATCTTAAAAAACATCTATTTTTCATTTCTTTTTCTTACATTTTTAGTAGATTTCATAGAAAAATAAGTTTCCAGTGATGGAAAAGATAATTAATATAAAATATTTAAGCTGCAATTTAAAAAGATCCTGAAGAAGAAATGTTTTTTTCTTTATTTTATCAAGGAAAAAATATCGTTTTCATACGAGTAGTTTTATTTAGAAAAAAATGACTGTTTTAGCTTATATATAAACGTGTGAGTACAGTTTTTATTTTATAAATAACTGACAATTAATTTAATGAAAACTTTAACGAATTACAAGTATGTAAATTATCATAAAGTAAATATATTATCTATAAGCATAATTGAAATATTTTATGACATTTTTTTCTCGCTATATTTTGATTTTGTACACGTTGGATATTGTGAGCGATGATTTTGTACCGCTTTACAAATTTTTTGTCTCTCATCTTCATTACGAGTCAAACCTTCGTTGAAGTTCTGAACGAGGAGTAGTTCTAACTGAGAACTTCAACGAAAGTTTGACTCGTAATGAAGATGAGAGACCAAAAACTTTTCAAGCGGTACAAAATCATCGCTCACAATATCCAACGTGTATAAAATCAAAATATAGGGTTACATGGCAATTCGTCCCAGGACAAAATATCCGGGTCAAAATATCCCGGTCAAAATATCCCGGTCAAAATATCCCGGTCAAAATATCCTGAGACATAATATCCCGGAGTCAAAATATCCTCGGGACGAAATATCCTGAGACACAATATCCCGGAGTCAAAATATCCTCGGCACAAGATATCCTCAGATACAATATCCCGGAGTCAATATAGTCTGGCGATATCATATCACGCGTTTTTCATTTTCATCTTTAATAGTATAAATGTATCCTTTAGATACTAACATGGGCTTCCCTATTTGTATTAATGTTAAACTCAACGGCATATTTAATTAATGTTTAAGTTCAATTTAACGATAAGTTGATTGTTCAAAACAAATAAATCAATACACTACATGTATTAGTGGAGTGAACGAGGAGTAGTTTTGTAACCATAAGTGATATATTATGTAAATTAAGTGAAAAAACTCACCAAGTACTTCGGCCGAAATTTTTTTTTCAATCTAATTTTTTGCGTTTGAAATCTTTTTTGTATCAAAATTTTTCTCATAATTATTTTTTATTCTTATTCTTGTTGGGTAGAACAACTGTATTTTCAATTCGATGAAAGTGTTTTTATTGGATTTCAATAGGTTTCAATGTATTTGACTATTAATGCTTCTATCATATTTATTTATATAATAACTTTTTGGGAAGTTTTGACTTAATTTTTGGGCAGGTTTGAATTGGCATCTATTGTGAAATTATTATTTGATTGATAAATTTTTAAGAGGCTCTTATAACTTTTTGTGAGTTTCTAATTTATTGAGAAAATGTTTGTGGGGTTCTCCTATCATTTTTTGAGAGATTTGATATGAATCAGAGAATTTTTGCAAGGTTGGTTTTCTTGGGAGAAAATCTCTTTTATAATTTTTAGTGAAGGTTTTATGTCGAAACTGAGATTTGTTACCGGACAAACTATTTGGGGGAAGTAAATGTACTTGTCTCAACTTTTTTACAGCATTTATGCTGTTTTTTTGCGGGGATTTGTTGACTTTTTGTATGGAATTCATACTTTGTCAATTAAATATGTCTATATTGTGTACGTACTTGGGTGATACAAAAAAATCAGCATTTTTTTCGGTGTTGCAGCAAAATATAATAATATTTTATCAAAAAGTGATTCTATCAAGAATTCGATCCTTAATAAAAATTATAAAGGCCGCTCTAGCGATTTTTTTCTGATTTAGGCTAAGTAGATATACAAGGGGGTTTCTAGATACAGATTCCTGTTACCGACACTTACCGACCCCTCAGCCAAGACACGAACCCCTTCTAGAACCTTCCAGAAACTTCTGGAACTTTCTCGAAGGTTCGATGATGACGTCATGCGTCCCCTCTCGAAACGTCAAGGTCAATGAGAGTCGCAAGATAGAGGTTGTTCCTTCTCGAAGATTCGATGATGACGTCACGCGTCTCTTCTCGAAGGTTCGACGATGACGCCAAGGTCAATGAGAGTCGCAAGATAGAGGTTGTTCCTTCTCGAAGGTTCGATGATAACGTCACGCGTCTTTTCTCGAAAGTTCGACGATGACGTCAGGGGCAATGAACGTCAAGGTCAATGAGAGTCGCAAGATAGAGGTCGTTCCTTCTCGAAGGTTCGATAATGACGTCAGTGTCATTGAGGATCAGGGTCAGCGGAGGGTAATGAGGGCGACAAGACGACAGGATGTTTATACTGCACGTGTGAAAGATGTATCGGTATATATAACGGTATCAAATTACAAATTCGCAGTGGCAAGATTTATAACATAAACAAAATAAGGTGATATCGGCTGTGTGTGTGATATAGCTTATACGCCCCTCTTACATGCAAAACTTATAATTCCAAAAAATTGGACGCAAATAATTTTGTTTATACTCCACGTGTGAAAGATTAAAGACAATATGCCTAACCTTGGTAGACGCATAGGGGTGGGGGTACACGATGACAGCCCTCTCGAAGTTTCGATGATTTCCTGCCAGAGGTTAACTATAAAGGGCGAGAAGTTCGATTCTTGAAAGATTCAACAATTGTTCTTCGAGTGATGCTAAGCATCCAAAAAAAACGGTGTGAATTAAAAGAAAGATTGGAGCTACTATTGAAAAATATTAAAGAGGTGCAAAATTTGCTTGAAGTGAGATTGCAAGTGAATCAACTTACGAAAGAATTGGAAAGTTTGGATTTAATATCAAAAACACATGGATCTATCGAAAATCAACAAAGTGGGGCGATTGGACAACTTTCTTCCGACTAAGAAGATGTCTGAACTGAAAGTGGGCAAAAAGTACATAGTCAACGCTCTCCGTACCGTGCAGACAAAATATGGAATCAGAATAATAGCTGACCTCAATGGCAAATTCTGTGTGTTCTTACCTGCTAGAATAGCTAAGGTCTTGACCGAAGATGCAACTTACCTGGAGGAATTGACAAGTGCAGCCCACCAGGTTCGTTTGCAGATGGAGTATCAGGGTGGAGAATATAACCAAATCGAATTCCAATATTTGGCAGAAAAAAAAAATTGATGATGAATAATTTCTTTCCACCAATGTTAAAAATACTGTAATAAATATTTATAAGTGAAAATATATGATTTCACCTACATCTTCCTGTACTTTTATGTAACACCATTAATTGATTACGCAATCTTGTAGTTAATCTTTTATAATGTAAACACTGTATTCAACATATTATTTATCATATGAATTTACATTATATCAATTCAAATAATGAAAGGTAAATAAATACTTGGAGATAAAGTTGTATCAAATGTGTGTGATTATTAAACCCATTGACCAAAAATAAAAAATAAAAATTATCTTGAGTTTTCTTTTGCTATAAGCCCATTTGAAATAAGAATAAAAGGATTACATTTAGAAAAACAAATAACTGTATTGAGTATGAAAGATAAAAAAAAAATTCTCATTTCTTTAAAGCCTAACAACTCAGTTATACGTATCTCTGCGTATCGCCACACCTCTCTCACTCATACACACTTAGTTTATATTTTCTTCGAATCTCTGCCCTTGCTGTCTCATACACATGCTTTGTTTATTATTTGCTTCGGGATAAGGACGTGTTATAGTGCGTTATTTCAAACTCTGGCACAGCTCTTGATTTTTACGCCTCTACTATAAATATATATTAAGAGCCATGGCAGCGGTTCGAAGTCAAGTGTTTATATATGTATATATACACATAGAGTATGATTTACAAAAGATTTAGTTGAAATATAATCGAATGGCGTTATTTTTTATTATCACCATCGTACATATAATATGAATGTATTATCCCCCTGTATTAATTTATACAAAAAAAAATCGAAAATAGCAAAATACTATAATGAAAATACAATGAAAAATATAAAGCGAAATAACAAATTATGAGGGGGAGGAGCTGACCGCAGATAGTAATTTAAATTAAAAAAAAAAAATATCCACTGTCGGTTTTTTCGAGGGTAGCGGTCACCCCCTGATACTGCATGACAGCGGCAGTATCTGGAGCCAATCTCATCACTTGAATGAGGCTCATAATGAGATCTGCTAATTCCTCAATTTGGTGTTGATTGATCCCCGCAATCCATTCATTTGGGATCGTAACTGAGAAGTCAGCCGTCTCCATTTTCTATAAAAGATTCAAATGGACGACCGATTTTAATTGTTTTTTGCTTTAACTTGTAGGTACCTTTTATCGAAACAGTTTTACTTACTGTCACTTTTTACTAGTTTAATCGTGACTAGCGTTGTTTAATCAGCCACTGGTTTAATCACCGCTGAGTTGGTCCAATATATTTTTTATTATAAACAATGGATTTTAATTTAGAAACAGAAATTGTCAGAGACTATTCATTTCTTTTCTATAGAAGTTTCTAGTTCTTGATTACAAATCTCGAACACACTCACCACTTTACTTATTTTGCACTGTAGTCAAAGTACGACTGATGGAACACACGATCTGATTCTTTTACTGGTCAGTTGATGACTAAATGAGACTACGATACTCGTACTGGTCAAAGTCGTAAGAACATATAAACAATCACCATGATCGAACACTCTCGAATATTTGTCACCATTAGTATTTATGTTTTAGTCAATGGACCTCTGTACGTTATAGTAGAAACTTCTAGGCAAAGGAATCGAATAATAATTTTCACTCGTTGTCCCCTAAGAGTGTTCCGTAAAAAGGTTAATCCCCCCCCCCCCCCTTCACCCTCTTTATCCCATCCACTACTGAAACCAAACTTAAAGGATTGAAGAAATTACTTATTCGTTCGCGTTCTATAAAAAGGGCGTTCTTCACAAAACTGAAGAACGCAGTCAATTCTTCACCGTGTTATTATTCGTTTAATAGGAAAGATTATAAACAATGGATTCAGAAAGATGTCTCAAGCTTATAGATATTATGGAGAGAGCTTATAGGCTTCTTGAAAATAAATCTTCATCAATTGAAATCGAGAAGTGGTTGACATTTGGCACGCGAAATATTAGGCTACTAAACAAAATATTAAGAAGTGCTTCAACAGTTGGAGAAAAAATGAGAATATTATCAACCATCGGAATTCTGAAATCTTTAACAGCTAAATTTAAATTTTCTCATAAAACTGGCGATGATGTACAACAACGAAGACAAAGAAGAAGCGATCGGGTGCAGTGGGTAGATTTAGAAACGGCATTTCAGGGACGAATTAGAACCGGGGCCGTCATCAATTTACAACACAAAGATTTGCTACATTTTCTGGTAGACTCTAAAAAGCTAATTATCACTAGAGTAAAGAATGCTTTACAGAAAGGAGAAAATTTAAAAGTGAACGTTGTATTATGTTGTAAATTCAACATAGTAAAAAGTGATACAATTATTGAAGAGAAAAAATTTTTTATTACCAAAAATGAAATCATCCTACGAGCAACAGATTTAAATGTGTGGTTCAATGAACATGTAAAAGATAAGTTATTGGTAAAGACTGAAGAGTTCCAGGAAAAAGATTCTGGCTGGTCATTAGTTGAAATCGTAAATCTTTCAGTGAATATAAACAGATATGTACCATTGCGAGGTGGTTCCTCCACTTACACACAGCTACCCAAGTTTATTAGAGACAAAAAGGCTGTTGTAAACATCAAAAGCAATGATCCCTACTGTTTTCTTTGGGCAGTCACAGCAGCTTTATTTCCAACGTATAACAATTCTACTGCAACGAGTTCGTATCCACATTTCAGCTCAGTGCTACAATATGATGGTTTGACATTTCCAATATCTCTAGACAACATTTTCAAATTTGAGAAATTGAATGATCTTTCGATTAACATTTATGGTATAGAGCGCGATGAGAGAAAGAAAAATAAGGTGATAGTACCAATTTATTTGAGCCAACGAAAGTCAAATAAGCCCACCATTCATCTTCTTGTATTAGAAACTGTAATTGATACCGGTGATGCCGATGATGATTATGCTGGTGATATGTTTAATAATAGAGTGTTTCATTTTGCATGGATTCGAAACTTATCACGATTGGTAAAGTCGCAAATTTCCAGACACGAATGTCAAACTTGGCTTTGTGATCGATGTTTGAATCACTTCAATTCTGAAAAATATTTACGTCAATATATACTTGATTGTGTTAATTTAAATAAAAGTCGGGTTATTCTTCCTGAATATTGTGATCAGATTGTAGAATTTAAAAACTTCCGACATAAAGAAGATGTACCGTTTTGTATCTACGCTGACCTTGAATGCTTATTACAACCGATCGTTGAAGCAACAAAAAACACAACGGTCTATCAAAAGCATATTCCATACAGTATTGCATATTATTTACATTGTACATTTGATGATTCGATTTCTAAGTTTAAAATTAATCGAGGGGAAAATTGCATTGAATGGTTCATGAACGAGCTGAAAAACTTGGGTGAAACGTTGAACGTTCATTTTCAAACTATAATACCGATGGAACCCTTGAACCTTGATCAAGTAAATGAATTCAATTCTGCGAAAACTTGTCATATTTGTGAAAAACGATTTACCAGCGAAGATAAAAAGCATCATGACCATTGTCATTTCACAGGAAAGTTTCGCGGTGCTGCGCATCCAGCCTGTAACTTGAATTACAAAAATTCACACGCTATTCCTGTGATTTTTCATAACTTATCTGGATACGATTCTCATTTTTTAATCAAAGCATTAGCTACATCGTTTAAAGGTCAAACTACCCTCTTACCTGTCAACAAGGAAAAGTACATATCTTTCACTAAATATGTAGAAGGAACCATCATAAATTTCCGTTTTATTGATTCATTCCGCTTTATGTCTAGCAGTCTTGAAAAATTGGCGTTATATTTGACAGATGAACAAAAAGTAATTACACGAAAATACTGTAATAATCCAGAAGAATTCCAATTGTTGACAAGAAAAGGAGTATTTCCATATGATTATGTAGATAGTTGGGATAAACTTGAAGAAAAACATCTACCAAGCATTGAAAATTTTTACTCCAGATTAAATGATGAGGATATTTCTCAAAATAATTATTCACACGCGTGTGATGTCTGGCATGCTTTTGATGTTAAAACATTAGGTGAATATTCACATCTATATTTACAGACTGATGTTCTCCTACACCGAAATGTTCAATATTAATTAAATATTTACAGACTGATGTTCTCTTACACCGAAAATTTTCAAAAATATCAGCTAAAAGCTGATATTTTTGAAAATTTTCGGTGTAATTTTCGGTGTACACCGAAAATTTTCAAAAATATCAGCTAAAAGCTGATATTTTTGAAAATTTTCGGTGTAATTGTCGCTCAACTTATAATTTAGATCCTCTGCATTATTACACAGCACCCGGCCTTGCATTTGATGCCATGCTTAAATATACTGGTATCGCAATAGATCTCCTACTTGACATTGATATGGTGATGTTTGTTGAAAAGGGTATCCGAGGTGGTGTAGCCCAGTGTTCAAATAGATATGCAAGAGCTAACAATAGATATATGGGGCAATCCTTCAATCCACAGGAAGAAGAATCCTACTTAATGTATTTTGATGTTAATAATTTATACGGAGCAGCTATGAGTCTTTATTTACCCTATAGCTCATTTGAGTGGGTATCAAATTTCGAGCAACTGAATGTTTGTAACGTATCAAACGAATCTTCTGTAGGTTATATACTTGAAGTTGATTTAGAATATCCGTGTGAACTTCATGAATTACACAAAGACCTACCTCTATGTCCTGAGCATTACGTACCTCCTAGCCCAGAATCCAAGCAATGTAAATTAACTACTACCTTGTTTTCCAAAGAAAAGTATGTAATTCACTACCAAGTTTTAAAGCAATGTTTGAGTTTGGGCATGAAATTGACTAAAATTCATAGAGTTCTGAAATTCAAACAAGCACCGTTGCTGAAAAAATATATAGATTTGAATACCGAAATGAGGAAAAAATCCAGGAACGATTTTGATAAAAACTTTTATAAATTGATGAACAATGCAGTTTTTGGAAAAACCATAGAAAACGTTCGAAAGTATAAAAACGTTAAACTAGTTACCAAATGGAATGGGAGGTACGGTGCAAGAGCTCTTATTGCTAAACTCAATTTCCATAGTTGTACTATTTTTGATGAGGACATGGTCATAATTGAATTGAACAAATCAACGATTACACTGAACAAGCCAATATACGTAGGGTTTTCTATCCTCGATCTGTCCAAGACATACATTTATGACTTACATTATAATTATGTGAAGAAAAATTTTGGTGACCGGGCAAAATTGATGTACACAGATACGGACAGTCTTCTGTACCATTTTACTGTCCCTGATATATATGAATCCATAAAATGTAATCGTGATAAATTTGATACGTCTGACTATCCTGCAAATAATGTATATAAAATGCCTCAGGTGAATAAAAAAGTTATAGGATTGATGAAGGATGAAAACAATGGAAAAATAATGACTGAATTTATAGGTTTAAGAGCAAAGTTATATTCGTTCAAAGTATTAGGGGGAAGCAGAGCAAAGAAACGTGCCAAGGGCGTCAAAGGATCCACTTTAAAAAAGATTGTATACAAGGATTACCTTGAGTGTGCTTTCAATCATCAGAATTTGGTGAAGAGTCAAAACCTAATTCAAAGTAAGAAACATGAGGTTTATACGTTTAAGCAGAACAAGATAGCGCTTAGCTGGAATGACAATAAGCGAAATATATTTCCTCATACAACCGACACGCTTCCATGGGGATATCAAACATGTAAATAAACTGTACCAAAACAGATGTATATACGGTGTGAATAAATGCAGAATTTTCATACATAATTTTTATTCATTTCGAAGGCCTTACAAATCTCTTAAGAGAGATGTAGTATATACGTGTATATATATATCGAGCCGCTACCGCGTCTCTTGATATATATATATACATGCCATTGATCTTGATCGGGACCTGTGTTTACAAAAGATATATGACCTATATACTAATGCTTACTGTTCAGAGCTTGTTTATGAATATAGGAGAAGCACAGTGACCCAGAGAGGGAGACGGTAGAGTTTCACGGTCAAGGAGACATGGAACAGCTGTAATAATCGAAAATAAAGAACACACAGTCATTTTTTTCTACTTTTTATTTCTACTATTATCTAAAAAAAACAAAAAATTATGAAAATCGTTATGAGAAAAATTACACATCAGATTCATTGATCCAACTGTTGTGAGAGTTATCGAAACCTAGCCATTTTACAAGCAGTTTGTTTCCACGTTTCCGCACAACTTTTTCCACGAGGTAAGTATTTGGATATTTGACGCTTGTGAGTTCCTCTTGATAGAAGCCACCCTCGATCGATTGATCTTGGTAATCCTTGAGCTTGTACATCACGGGATCGGTATTTACGACTTGACTTATTGTAAATATTTCTGTTGACCAGTTTGGGGTATAGCCTTTCTCAAAAACGGGCTTGTACTTGCTGATTCGAACTTTATCGCCAACCTTAAATTTTATTTTTCGCGTTCGATTAACTTGAAATTTTCCGTAGATACGCAGCAAGATACTTTTTTCATTCCGAACGGTGACGTCATTCGGTTTCATTCCAATAGTACGATGTTTGGTATTATTGTAGGCCAATACCAAATCTTCCACAATATCGATCCACTTGTACGATCCTCGTAGAGTAAATTGTTTCCACATTTTACCCTTGAGTGTACGGTTAAAGCGTTCACATATTGATGCTTTCATATTGCTGAAGGTTGAGTACATGCTGATTCCATAGCGTTGGAGAAGAGCTTTGAATTCATTGTTATAAAACTCTTTCCCACGATCAACGTGCAATTTCCTCGGTACACGACCTTTTACAAGTACAGAGTCCATAGCATTTGTAACATCCTTGCCACTCTTCGTTCTCGTTGCAACGACCCAAGCATACTTTGAAAAAATATCTACAATTGTTAGTAGATACTTGTAACCGTTGTTGAATTGCGTGTATGCTGTAATATCGACGAGATCAGCCTGCCAGGTCTCATCCAATCCGCGCATGACAACATGGCGACGCGGATAATTTTTTCGAGCCGGTCTATGAAGCTCTTCTTCTATTGCTGCTTTCTCCATGTTCTAGCGCAACAAGTCGATCATTCAATTGGGATATTATTTGGGAATTACGGAGTGTGAATTCTTGTTGAGCTTTGATCGCAGATCCGAGATCTTTTATAGCATCTTTCACACGGGATTCAAGGCTACGAATCATCAGTTTACTGTCGTTGTTGGAATTAACTTTCTCGAATGTTCTCAGTCCCTCTTCCAAATGAGCAATGAGCTGAGAGTTGCGCGTAATGAGTTCTTGTACCGTCTCACTGTCAATACGCTGCTGTTTAATATTTTCTTGAAATTGTGTCTCGAGACCGTGAAACATTATCTCATGATCGTCTACATTATCTCGTAGGGATGATGTAACGGCGTATACAAGTCTAACTTCTTCCTGTATAGCACTTCTCATCACTTCAACAGATACAGCATCGTGTTGCTCGATAGCAGCAGCTACATTGCACAATCTTCGATTGTCTATGTCATATTGACCATCGGCGGTAATTTTGAATCCTTCACTGGGAGGACCCCGACCACCGCTGGCAATTCTCTTAATCCTCCATAATTGACGACCAAACACGTCGACACTCATGACTCAAATGAATCCAAGGAGTGCGTACTGTCTAATAAATAATTTCAGCTTCACGCAACTCTTCAATGATTGAAATAATTTCGTTGGAATGACTAGAGTTCCCAGCTGATTGGGAGGCAAGGAGCAGTCGCAGTCGATCCACTAGTTCATTAGGATCGTCCCAATAAACATAATCCATCTTTCTGCGTCTTTTCGCAACCATATAGCGTGGTAGAGCTTTACCGGTTTTTCGCCTCGGTGATAGAAGCATATTCGCAATAACATTTTTGTACTTGATGCCTTTCATGCGAATGGGTTCGTTGGGTCTATAGTACTTTCGATGCGCATACGTGCTAGTAACAATTGCACAATAATTATCCATATCTGCTGCAGTTACGATCTCTCTGTTCGGAGACTTTTTGAATATCAATTCGAGCAAACCGGGGGATAGTTCGTAAGTCTTATTCTTCACTGACAAGCGCCCATTATCGAAAGTTACTGGTGAATCGCCAATCATCAGGACTCCTCCCCTCATTTGTCGAACACCGTATGAATCATCAAGCTCTTTTTTTCACTCGTCTCGAACATTCGTAGGTACTGCTGTACAAGCGGTTCAATGGGAGATACTTTAGATGTTTCTTGCAAAACCGATGGATCCTTGCCAGACGATGAATCCTTGTCGGACGATGAATCCTTACCGGAAGATAAATCTAATATTTGTTGTTGATAATCGTCATCATCTTCATGCGCAGTTCTAAATGTATTATCCAAATCACCCTCCTCTTCCTTCAAGGCTGCATTCTCTTCTTTCCAAGCTGCTTCCTCCTTTTCTTGTTTCAGCTTTTCCTTCTTAATGTTTTCCAGCTTTACCGACTGATCGACTAGCTTTTGCAATGGAGTTACCACGGGTTTGAAAACTTCGCTCAGCTCCTTATCCGCTGTGATCTTCCCCAATTTTATCATTCTGTGCTTGCGTCGAATCGCATTGCTCACGCTTGCGATTTGACGTAATACGTTTTTCTCCTTATTGAGGTTAGTACTCTGCATATTGACACTATTGAGATTAGACTTCGACTGCGCTTATGTCTTTCGAGATTGCAAATTTATAAAACAGTCAAAACCCTTCCTGTAGCGACCCTCATTCAGCTCTCTGTCCTTGTCTATTACAACAAATCCATATTTACTTTCGTTCCAGCACACCGAACACAGATCCTTAAACTGCATATATGTCATATCGGTATTGACATGGTCATCGTAGATATGCTTCAAGTTCATTTCATCCTGGCGAAACAACACCAGTAGATTAGTATTATCGCGTACGAGATGTTTAGGAATACGCGCATATGTTTGACAGAGATAGAAGCAGTCAACATCTCTGTGCCGACCCATGCAAAAGAAGGCTCTCATGTTATCCTGCTTCTCACAGGCCACATCGTCGAAAATCATAATGGAGTTTGGCTTAGTGTCCTCCGGTTTGATCACTTGCTCATGATCCGTGAAAGGGAAGTATCCCACTCCTTTCACAGTTTCGAGTAGACGCTTGAGAAACTTGTATTTCGCTTGATTCAGCTATTTTGAATATATATATACATTCTCAAATCTGAAGCCATTAGGATGTGTTATGAGGGTGAGAAGAGCATTAGTCTTTCCACAATTAGATGGACCGCAAAATACTGCACGCACGCTGCTTGGCAACAAATCTCCATGACGTCTCTCTTGTACATTCTGTTGTATAAGCTCGTCAAAATTCTTCATAGGTAGTTTCGTTGACTGATCACTGAACCTCATCTTGAGAATGACTGACGTCAAATGCATGGATGGTACCTTTTCTAAAAGGACGATGATATAAGTATAACTTGCATCTAAATTTTATTTCAGTATCACTTTGTACTTTCTACGAATAGGATCGTGTGCAGAGCGACATGAGCAATTCAGGAGATTCATCCAATCCCATCGCTAAAAGCTTGAAAAAATTTGCAGAAGAGGTGAATCAACGGTGTCCTCCTTCTAATCCCTCCGATGTGAATGTTGGGAAGATCACGGGAAGTCAATCATTTGCAGGAAAAGTTGATCCTGGACGATATGGAACTATAGGCGATAAAAAGAAATAGGCTATAAATAGAATATTCCGAAGAAACCATTGCTCAGTCTTGAACGATTCGTTGTTACGTTATGATCGTGCATAAGCGCGGCAAAGGATTTGTAAACGATCTGATTAAGAAGCTTCCTGTTGAGTTACACGTACCGGGATACCAATACTGCGGTCCTGGTACTAAATTGGCAAAGAGACTTGCACGAGGTGATCCGGGAATCAATCCGCTTGACGCTGCGTGCAAAGAGCACGATATCGCATACTCAAAAAATCGAGATAACCTCTCCGCTCGACACACAGCGGATAGAATCTTCGAGGAGAAGGCTTGGAAACGTGTTCTCGCTGAAGACGCGAATCTTGGTGAAAAGGCAACGGATTGGGCTATTGCGAATACGATGAAATCTAAAACCAAACTCGGTATGGGCATTAAGAAGAAGAAGAAAGTGTCACTCAAGCGTATTATTCGAGCGGCAAAAGCTTCAATGGTGTCAGGTGCCAATGCTGTGAAATCAGCCCTAGAGGGCGCCCGTGCAGCTGTGAGAAATGCTGGTGGTAAGAGAAATATCCGATTACCACGGAACCTGCCTGTACCTTCCAAAATCGGAGGATTCTTGCCGTTTCTTATACCCATTTTTGCTGGACTGAGTGCCACTGGAGCTCTTGCTGGTGGCGCAGCGGGCATTGCTAAAGCTGTAAATGATGCCAATGCTGCGAAACGTACTCTCGAAGAGAGTAAGCGCCATAATAATGCAATGGAGACGATTGCTTTGGGCAAAGGACTGTACCTCAAACCCTATAAAAATGGGATGGGTCTCCGTCTAAAAAACGTATAAGGCTACCACATCGAGTACTCACTGATTACGATTTATCAAGGTTTGCTAAAAACATGCAAATTCCACATTTTCGTGGTGTTTATATGAGAAATGCATTGCCCAAAGGCGGACCTCGAAAATATGAATCAGCTATAGTGAACCTCGATGATAAAGAAGGTTCTGGCACACATTGGGTTGCGTACGAGAAAAAGAACAACAAAGTCATTTATTTCGATAGCTTTGGCAACCTGCAACCACTGCCAGATTTAATGAAATATCTCGGTGTTGGTAGCACCGTAAATTACAATCATGAAAAATATCAGGATTATGACACAGTAATATGCGGACACTTGTGTCTCAAGTTTCTAAATGGAGAACTATAAAATGAGCTCTCACATGATACCTGGTATCAGTTAAACATCAGACGCGATGGGTGATTCTTTTTCGCTAACACTATCGGGCACATCGTCGATACTCGAGGCTTACTTTTTTCCTCCAATTGAGTTGTCACCATTAAAAAATTATACTTTGGGTCTCGTTGAGCTGCTGACCTTCAACTCTATTCCTAATATAGACGTGGGAAATAACAAGTTCCACGTAGACAAGGAGATCATCACTATACCAACTGGAAGTTACGAAATTGAAGATCCTGAAAATTATCTGCAAAAAGCGCTCTCCGATCGTAACATCATCGTCAATTTAAAGCCTAATAATAATACTCTGTGCAGTGAAATCAAGTGCAATCTTAATATCAATTTCGAACCAAGCGATTCTATTGGACGATTGTTGGGTTTCACACCACGCATCCTTCAAGCCAATATTACTCATAAATCTGACTTACCAGTCACCATACTCAAAATCAATTCACTACGAGTCGAGTGTAATATAACTGCAGAAGCGTATATCAACGGTCAACGAGTGCATACTATCCATGAATTTTTCCCTATTGTCCCACCAGGATACAAGATCGTTGAAGTGCCATCACACATCACTTACCTTCCTATAACTGTACAATCCATACATAATCTACAGCTAAAACTCATATATCAGTACGGTGAATTGGTGAATTTTCGACGTGAGGTTATAGCGATTAGACTGCACGTAAAATCATAAAAATGAGCATTGTTTTTGAACCAAAAGGTGGTGGAAGTTACAAAATTGAACAGGCATGCCCAGAGCGAAACAGTCGTCGAGTACCTCTCAAAAAGCTAACACGTAAAAACATTCGGTTTCTGAAGAGTCTGGGTCTGAAACCTCGAGGAAAGTAAAAATACGTGTTTGCTGCATCACAATTTTTTGCTTTTTACCATGGAAGAGATCCTAAGAACTCAAAAGCCAATTATCTTTGACGAGTCCATTGCGCATTATGAGACTCATGAGTATCAACCATTCGCATCAGCAACCTTCAACAACAACGATGAAATTCGTATCGCCGTTCAGCATCAGGATTTGTGCTTACTACCAAGCAAGAGCTCATTGCATGTATACGGTAGATTGACAAAAGCTGATGGGTAATCTGCCGTTACTGCAACAAAATTGGTGAAGCATACTACCTGTTACTTATTTGAGGGAATTCGCTACGAGCTGAATGCTGTGGAGATCGGTCGAAGTAAAAATGTTGGTCTCACAACTCTCATGAAAAACTACATCTCTCAGAATCCTGGTCAGAAGCCTGTGATGGAAAATGCTGGCTGGATGAGCGATGAAGAAGCATTGATAACCGATTATACTGGTTACTTTGACATCATCATACCTCTGAGTATGCTACTGGGCTTTGCAGAGGACTATCGCAGAATTGTCATCAATGCCAAACATGAGGTGATTTTGACACGGGCAAATACTGATACGAATGCTACTATATAAACTATTGGGGATGCTGCTGCAGCGAAGCAATTCAAAATTACTCTTTCAAAGATCGAATGGATGATACCATACATCAACTCTTAAATTACATTTCCAAAGATTCATCTATTCCTATAAGTTTTCGTGCGTGGGAATTGTACGAGTACCCATTAATACCTACAGCTACAAAACACGTTTGGGTTGTGAAAACCTCTACTCAACTCGAAAAGCCTTGATACGTTGTTGTGGGATTCCAGGCTGCGCGAAAAAATAGTCCTACTAAGAATGCGAGTCACTTTGATCATTGTAACATCAGAGACGTCAAACTCTTTCTCAACTCACAGAGTTATCCCTATGGGAATTTAAATCTTGACATTGACCATATTCAGTATGCTCTACTCTACGATATGTATGCCAATTTCCAGGCATCGTACTATGGGAAGGAGCCTGAACCACAGATCAGTAAAGGTGACTTTTGAAGTACGTGCTACTCATTGTCATTGATTGTTCAAAGCAGAACGAATCGTTGAAATCTGGACCGGTTGACATTCGACTAGAATGTGATTCGACGAATCCTTTTCCTCCTCAAACCCCGGCTTATTGCTTGATATTACACGATCGTATAATAGAATATAACTCAATCAGTGGAAATGTCAAGAAATTGGCATGAAAAATAAAAAATACATAGTTTTTAATTCGTGGTGGGGATAAAAATGTTGATATAAAGATATTAGTTAAGCGCTCCTCAGATCAGTCGTGGCTGAGAGATGGAGTACGTGGTCGACCTACAGGGTTTCAAGAAACCCATCAACGAATTTGTGCTCAAAGAATTTTCTGTCATTTCCTTTACCGATTACACACCTATGACACTGCTCTTTGAAGCACCCTGCGCGTAGAACAATTTGCCAGTAAAATACAAATGTACAAACGCATGGCTGACACGCAATTTCCATGGAATACTCTGGAACTTTGGTTCTGTAGCCTATAACGCTGCAACTGGAATTATCCGAAGCATTTTACACAATGCTAGAACTATCTACGCGAAGGGTTCAGAGAAGAAAGAATGGTTGGCGATTTTTTTATTGGAAGCATCCGAACGCATTGCCAATCTTGAAATGTTTGATTGTCCGTCGCTGCAAAGATGCAGAAACAATCAAATACTGGATGCCCACATCATGAAAATGCATTCAAATTCAATTGTGCTAACCGAAATGTTCAGTTACTAAAAAATTGGATTCTCGAACCTACAGATTGAAAATATCTATTTTTTTTTTTTTAATAAGTATATAACTTATGAATATTTTGTGTCTCAAAATTTGCTGGAATACAGTGTCAGGTTTTTATAAAAATAAATAAAAATTTCATATGAAAAGTATTTATTGACTTTTTTTTTACATTATTCCTTCACTTTAGGTATTCGAATCATCTCTACAAACTCCTTTAAATGCTTCACGTGATTATGTAAGTTTTGAGCAAAATCTATTACATCGTTGACCGGTTTATCCTCTAAAGAGACATATGAATTTGCCTCTATTTTACATTTTAACTGAAACAATTTTTTAATTACTTCAGAAACATCATTATTTAAATATCGGACGTATTCATCGATAATGTCAATTAATTCATGTGTACGCTTGCACTGTGCACAAGGTGGTTGATCGTTGCTGCCGGTGCCGCCCTCTTGCTCGCATTTCACTTTTCTCAAATTTCTTTGAAACTCTACTATGTCGTTGAGAAACTCGTAGACTGCATCTGGTGGATCGTCTCCAAAATACTTGTGTACAGCATCCTCATAATCACAGAAGTATGGTGGAAAACAGCACAATTGTTGCAACTGGTCTGGACTTAATTCATCCATGTTGATGACTGACTGTCGTCCGACGAAAAATTTTGCTTTTATACCTCTTGGAAGCTTCTAGAAGCTTGGAACTTTTATTATTCCCCACTACTACTGCACAAAAAGCATGTAAACTAACACCTTTAACCATGAACGTTCTGCAGTATTTAATTACTTCTGATGGTAGTGTCTGTTGAATATAATTTTCAGAATAATGTTATTCGAATATTCGTTTTTATTTTCAATTGTCCATAGATGTTTGAGAGGGATAATGAATAATAAACAAGTTTTTTATAAGTTTATTTTGAAACTTGAAACCCTTTTTTCAATGAATAAAACACTAAGTCCTCGGTTATAATACTGTATCTACAGAGCTCTTTTGTCAAATAAAATTTGGTTATAATGGAAATGTGTAATCGATGATTACACCTTTAGTAAACTGAGTTGAAAACTCGATTTGATTATATTCACCGCCAAGGTAGCGCATCTGAAGTCTGTTCTCTTCACATGCTTCCATCATTTCTTGCAGGAGCTCGTCATCATCATTCAAACGCTTTGCCATTCTTGCAGACAAAAAAACCGAAAAGCTATCTTCCACATCTACAGTTATCCTGATACCGAATTTTGTTGTAATTCGACACACCTTGGTGATTTTATAATCTTTATATAACACCAGATCCTCCAAGTCTTTCATCGGTAGGTATTCCTGGCTGTTCACCCGCCGCCTCACTTTGTTGATTTTTGATAGATCCATGTTAGTTTGTTGTTAAATTAAAATCACTCGAAGAACAATTGTTGAATGTTTCAAGAATCGAACTTCTCGCCCTTTATAGTTAACCTCTGGCAGGAAATCATCGAAACTTCGAGAGGGCTGTCATCGTGTACCCCACCCCTATGCGTCTACCAAGGTTAGGCATATTGTCTTTAATCTTTCACACGTGGAGTATGAACAAAATTATTTGCGTCCAATTTTTTGGAATTATATGTTTTGCATGTAAGAGGGGCGTATAAGCTATAATCACACACACAGCCGATATCACCTTATTCTGTTTATGTTATAAATCTTGCCACTGCGTATTTGAAATTTGATACCGTTATATATACCGATACATCTTTCACACGTGCAGTATAAACATCCTGTCGTCTTGTCGCCCTCATTACCCTCCGCTGACCCTGATCCTCAATGACACTGACGTCATTATCGAACCTTCGAGAAGGAACGACCTCTATCTTGCGACTCTCATTGACCATGACGTTCATTGACCCTGACGTCATCGTCGAACTTTCGAGAAGAGACGCGTGACGTTATCATCGAACCTTCGAGAAGGAACAACCTCTATCTTGCGACTCTCATTGACCTTGGCGTCATCGTCGAACCTTCGAGAAGAGACGCGTGACGTCATCATCGAACCTCCGAGAAGGAACAACCTCTATCTTGCGACTCTCATTGACCTTGACGTTTCGAGAGGGGACGCATGACGTCATCATCGAACCTTCGAGAAAGTTCCAGAAGTTTCTGGACGGTTCTAGGAGGGGTTCGTGTCTTGGCTGAGGGGTCGGTAAGTGTCGGTAACAGGAATCTGTATCTAGAAACCCCCTTGTATATCTACTGTTCTCATTTCGAAAATATATATCATTAATACCTCACATTCTTCACTGTAATTTTAAATTAATAGTTTGTACTACATAGTTCTTTGTTATATATAATAAAATATACGTGAAATGAAAATGACGACTGTCCTTTATTAAAAAACATTTAAATTTTCCCAGTCCTTTCATTACTTAAAAAATAGTGACTCATTAGTTTTCAAACATTCCTATGGGGCACCCTGCAGAAACATTCGAAGCATTCCGAGAACACATTACAGAATAATACCGGGAAAAATGCACGATAGGAGCTTTGCAGGTAGAAATGCACACATGCAGACAAAAACCCAGCGAAAGTGTATTAGAATTTGGCAAAAGATTAGAAGTTCGCATGATGGAATTAATCGAAGCAAGCACAGAAGATCAAGCATCAGTAAGCGAGAAAAAAGTAATAGAACAATACGTCAGAAAACTAGCTCTATCTAGCTACGAAAGAAGACTCAAAAAGGAGAACCAAATATTAAGAGTCGCGGTAGCGACTCGAGACAAGTACATTTACGAAGCGAGTCGCACAAGATACTTTTACCAGAAGGACTGTGATTCTACTTGTTCTCGAAAATTATTTCTTTAATATAAACTAAATTACAGTATTTTGGAGGTTCATTTACGTTCACATATTTTTTATTTTTTTGTCTCTTTCGATCGCTACTAATTATAACCTCGTATCTTAAATAGTATTAAAAATATGAATGTTTTTTTTTCGTTGTGCCGAAAAATTGAGCATTTTTTCGCACACATTTTGATGCGCAACTGTCTTTTTCGCAGTCGCTATCTAGTGACACTAGTGATATTGGTAAAACTCTGGTAATATTCAAACGATCGCTGGATATGACAGCTAACCGACAACCATACTATATTTTTGAACAGTCATGAGTTTATAAAGATCGCGGTCAGTTTCGATCGACTTGTGGTTACAGTGACTTTTATTATCATAAGAAAGTGATAGTGCGAAAATAATGAAGTGCAATTCATTTCAATCATCTTTCGTACAGTGCTTGAACAAATATGAATTTTTTATTATTTTTTAGCCAGTAATTTTTATTTTCCACATCTCACTCTACAACGGAGTCGAAAACGATACCTTTTCTCTTTTACCATAAAATGTTCCTCGAATGCAATAATAAGATTTATTTAAAAACCATTTTCCATTTTTATTTTTTATAACTAAGAGAATGGTGTATGATGAACTCGTATTCGATGATTTTTTAATATCTTTGTCGTGAGGTTATAAAGATCGAGGTCAGTTTCAACTTTTGGTTAAAGTGACTTTTATATATATAGATAGAAGAGTGATAATGCAAAAATAAAGGGTAATTCAATAAATAAACTTTTGCATAGTCCCTAAATAAATAATTTTTTTTATTAACCCTATCACCAACAATGCATTTTTCTGAACGTAAACTCTAGAACGGAGTCCAAAACGGTGCCTCTTCCCTCTTCTCTTTTACCATAAAATGTCCCTTGCATGCAATAATAACGTTTATTTGTAAACTACTCTCTTCGTTTTTACACAACTGAGATAATGGTGTATGATACCACCCTAGGTTTGAATTATATATGGTTTTGAATCACCGTAGAGTGGTAGAGACCTTAAATATATGAGAATACTATTTGCACTTGCAACCCAAAATGGAAACAAGTGATACGAAATAATTTTGAGCGAAAAGATATTTGATTCCAGAAAAAAAAAATTCATAAGTACTTCACCAATTTGTTTTACCTATTGCTCATAAGATATAATTGGTGATCAATAAACGTTATAAAAGAAAAACTCGCGTAGTAGTTCGGCCAAAATTCTTGTTGCCAATCAAACGTTTGCTCTCGAAATTTCGTGCGCATACTTTTTTGTTTCAAAATCTCGTTTCGTTATGAGTACTTTTATTTAAAAACTTTCGGTGCATTCTGATGCTATTGGAGTATTTGTTCGATATCATTTTTTATGAAATATTTTCCGATCCGTTGATCCGTTGGCACGAATGTTTCGGTGTAATAACTTTTGAAATTTTTTTTTAACTAAATTTAAAAAATTCAAGTTTTTACTTGTTCGTCATTCGTTTATGCGTCGTATCTTCTCAGAACTACTGTACGTATTAAGTAATCTAATAATTTTATGAGTATTGACGGTTAATTACGAAGATTGAATTCATTTGAACACTTCTTAGATCAATATTTCACATTGCATTTTTAGTCCGAATATAGTCGCGATACACCAGCTCGAAATTCGATGATGTATCCATTTTTAGCAGAAACAATTAAGAAATCGCTTGAGCGACCTTTAACATTTTTATTCAGGATCCAATTCTTGAGAGAATCACTTTTTGATAAAATGTTACCATATTTTGCTGCAATACCGAAAAAAATATTAATTCTTTTATATCATTCAGATACGTATACAATATAGACATGTTTAATTGGCAAGCTATGAATTTCATACAAAAAAGTCAACAAATCCTCGCAAAAAAACAGCATATATGCTGTATAAAAAGTTGAGACAAGTACATTTACTCCCCCCAAATAGTTGTTCCGGTAAAAAATCTCCATCTGAACGTCAACCCTAACAAAAGTTATAAAAGAGATTTCCTCCCAAAAAAACTAACCTTGCAAAAATTTTCTCTTTCACATCAAATTTCTCAAAAAATTATAGAACCCCACAAAAATTTTCTCAATAAATTAGAAACTTACAAAAAGTTATAAGACAGCCTCACAAAAATGTATCGATCAAATCATAATCTCACAAAAGATGCTAATTCAAATTCGACCAAAAATGAAGTCTAAACTTTACAAAAATAAATTAAAACTATAAAAGCATTAATAGTAAAAACATTAAAGCCTATTAACCTCTTATAAAAAATCTTCCAATTATTTAAAAATATGGATGTGCTACAGTACAGTTGTTCTGCGCAAAAAGAACAAGAATAAAAAATTGGAATGAAAAAAAATTCGGATACAACAAAAAATTTCAAAAGAAAAAAATTAGATTAAAAAAAAAAAATTCGGCCGAAGTATTTGGCAAGTTTGTAACCATGAATGAATTAAGCAAATTGAGTTGAATTAAGCACATTGTATAAATTATAATCAAAAAAACAAAATAATAATTTTTAAATAGAAAAAATAATTTGTGTTACTAAATGTACATAATGTACTATGCATAATTGATAAACGTTGTCATAACCTCGCTATGTACTTCGGTCGAAACTTTTTTTTTCCATCCAAATTTGTTTAGTCGGTAACGTTGTCAGTATAAATTTGGTTGTTTCGCAAATTCAAAAAGAGATTAAGTATATGAAGTAATATTCTAATAGAAATAAAATGCACCTGGAGATTTGAAATGAAAAAAACAATCAGAATGAAACCAACTCAAAACGGAACCAAGTGATGCGAAACCATTTTGAGCTAAAAGAAAAGAATTTCATAAGTACTTCAACAATTTCTTTTTTTTTACCAATTGCTGATGATATAAAATTCGTAATCAATAAACGTTACAAAAAAACTGGTGTAGTACTTCTGCCGAAATTCTTTTTTCTAATCGAACGTTTCCTCTCGATATTCTATGCAAATACCTTTTTTGTTTCAAAATATCGTTTCATTTTCATTTCTTTTATTCAAAAACTTTAAGTGCATTTTGATGCTATTGAAGTATTTTTTCGGTGTAATTATTTATGGAATATTTTTCGATACGGAATTTTTTTTCCTAACAATTTTTTTTTTCGATTCGACGTATAATTTACATACTTTATTTTGCTCCGAGAATTTTGTTTTATTTAGATTTTTTATTAAATTCGAAAACTTAGTGCATTTTATTTCTGTTGGTATGTATATTTCGGTCTGATATTTTTTTGAGCAATTTTTTTTACAAAATTGAAAAAAATGAATTCTTATTTGTTCGTGGTTCTATTATACATCGTATCTTTTCAGACCTACTACAAGTTTTTAAGTAATCTAATAATTTTATAGTTCTGACGGTTAATTACGAAGTTTGAATTCACTTGAACACTTCTTAGAGAACTATTTCACAATGCATTTTTAGTCCCGATATAGTAGCGATACAGTAGCTCGAAATTCGATCATGTATCCATTTTTAGTTAGCCGAATTCAGAAAAAAAATCGTTAGAGCGGCCTTTAAAATTTTTATTAAGGATCGAATTCTTGATAGAATCACTTTTTGATAAAATATTATTATATTTTGCTGCAACACCGAAAAAAAATGCTGATTTTTTTGTATCACCCAAGTACGTACACAATATAGACATATTTAATTGATAAGGTATAAACTCCATACAAAAAGTCAACAAATCCCCGCAAAAAAACAGCATAAATGCTGTAAAAAAAAGTTGAGACAAGTACATTTACTCCCCCCAAATAGTTTGTCCGGTAACAAATCTCAGTTTCGACACAAAACCTTCACTAAAAATTATAAAAGAGATTTTCTCCCAAGAAAACCAACTTTGCAAAAATTCCCTGATTCATAGCAAATCTCTCAAAAAATGATAGGAGAACCCCACAAAAATTTTCTCAATAAATATGAAACTCACAAAAAGTTATAAGAGCCTCGCAAAAATTTATCAATCAAATCATAATTTCACAAAAGATGCCAATTCAATCCTGCCCAAAAATTAAGTCTAAATTTCACAAAAAGTTATTAAATAAATAAAAATGATAAAAGCATTCATAGTCAAATACATTAAAACCTATTAAAATTCATTACGGGACAACACCACTGTGACGGCTTCAAAAAATCGATTTTTTGAAAACCATTTTAAAAAATCTAAAATACATTCAAGATCGAAATGCCGTTGGACCCAGGTCGAAAAAATAATTATTTTCGTAGATATTGAATATTTTGTGGAGCGGTGCAGCGGTCCGCCATGCTCGGGGTCCCGCGCAGCTGGGCGCCTTAGGGTCGCCAGGTATTCTTCCCGCCTTTTTCGATGTTGACAAAATGAGGAAGGCAATTTGGGCAACTATCAAACATAAAATGTCCACAGACAGTGAGCCACAACATGACGATTACCCGGAAGGAGCCGAGTCGTGGTGTTCGTGGCAGCGCGCGGTCGCAAATGGTGATATTTCTAAATATCGCCATAAACCGCCTCTTCCTCAGGAAATATTGGAGGCAATTCAGCCAATCTTCGAAAATTTGAGCAGGGACGATTTACTGCAGCGTTGTTTGGGCGGCTATACGCAAAACAATAACGAAAGCTACTATAAATCAGTTTGGGCAATAGCCCCCAAGTGCCAGTCCGGAAGCAAAAAAATCATTGATATTGCAACTGATATCGCGGTATTAGTGTTCAATGACGGCCTGAGAAGTCTCATGAAAGTACTGGAGACGTTGGGGATAACCATCGGCCCAAATTGTTTCAACTTTTGCGTTGAGACCGACGCAGCGCGGAACCAGCTCGCGGAGCGCTCGCTCACAGACGCTGCAAAAGAAGCGAGAAAAGCCTTAACAAGTTCGAGGAAAGAATCAGGAGACAACGATTTGCTTCTTGAAGGTCAGCTGTATGGTGCCGGCATCGCTGATTGAAGGTAAATATTTTTTTTTTCAATTTATAACATAAATTAACAAACCTAAAACTTTGAACGCGTTTTTCTCAAATCCACTTTTTTGAGTGCGGCACGCAGCAGAACTCGAGCAATTTTTATCCGATCGACTTCAAATTTTTACTGTATCAATAAAAGTAGACTATCTAGAGAAGTACATAGGATTTATTCGATATCTCAATAATTATAAAAGTTATAGCCTATTTTCGACGAGAAATTTTGCTCAAAAATCATTCTTTAATTTCAAAGGCGTGCCTATTTTTCAAAAATCAATATTTTTCCAAATTCCTATGTACTTCTCTTCAAAACATCATATTATTAACGAAAACACTCGGTATTTTTTTTCAGATTGACGTTGAAGAGAGTTCTACTGCGTGCCGCGAACCACTGCGGAGGTGACGCGAGACCATCCCCAGCGCCACCATGCGGCATGAAAAATGTGAAAAAAATGTTTTTTGATACATTAATAAACAAGGAACAAAACCCAAAAAAAATTTTTTGAATGTCTCTTTTTCCCACAAAAAAAAATTCTTGAAAAATGTGAAAAAAATAGGGGGTCACAGTGGTGTTGTCCCTTAAAGCTGTTCTTCTACACATTGGAAACACATATGCATCTATCCCAATAGCTCATTCGATCAAGTTAAAAGAGACTTACGACACCTTTACAGCTAGTATTGAATGAAATAAGATATTCGGAATATCGATGGAAAGTTTGTGGTGATCTAAAAATAGCAACATTATTTTTAGGCCAATCAGGGTTCACGAAGTATCTCTGCTTTCTATGTTTATGGGATGGTCGGGATAGAAAACAACATTATGTTAAAAAAATATGGCCAACTAGAACAAATTTCGATCCAGGTTCTAAAAACGTTATGCGAACACTATTGATTGATCCTCCTCAATATCTACTACCACCTCTGCATATTAAGCTTGGTCTCATAAAGCAGTATGTCAAAGCTCTTGATAAAGATGGCAATTGTTTTCAGTATTTAGGAGAAAAGTTCCCAGCAATAAGTGATGCTAAGTTGAAAGAGGGAATTTTCGATGGACCACAAATTCGGAGTTTACTTGAGGATGAAAATTTTATTGGCATAATGAACAACTGTGAAAAAACAGCTTGACAAAGTTTTAAATCTGTTTGTCAGAACTTTTTGGGTAATAAGAAAAGTGAAAATTACCAAAATTTGGTCGAGAAACTGCTGGCAAATTTAAAAAATTTAGGTTGCTTGATGAATCTAAAATTGCACTTCCTACACTCTCACCTTGACTATTTTCCTCAAAACTTTGAAGACTATAGTGAAGAACAAGGTGAAACATTTCATCAAGACAAGTGTCATGGAAGCTCGGTATCAAGGAAGGTGGGATGTCAATATGATGGCGGATTTTTGCTGGATGCTAAAGAGAGAAACGAATGAAAGTAGAAAACGAAAGAGAAATCCGCTGCATAGATCATTCGAAGACAAATGAGTTCGATCCAAGCGGAGAACTGTTAAAAAATATTATTTGACGATTTTCAGCTATTTTCAGGGTTTTTTCACAAATAATTTAGAATTTTGAACTTGAATGGATAAAGAAGGCACTAGATTTAGATTGAGGGCTTCAAAATTAATAAGAAATCTGCTCACATTAGATCAAAACACACTAGTACTCCAATTTTTCGCGATTTTCAGCGATTTTTAATGTTTTTCGCAATTTACTCCAAACTCAAGCCCGATGGAGCAAAACGGGCTCCGGATTCGAATTCAAGGCATCGAAAAACATATAAAGAAGTAGGTCTGGTCAAAAGTACTGACGACTTTTTTATTTTTGTGTGCCGGTGCAATCGGAATAGGTAAAACCTAAAAAAGACTTGTTAAGTAAAGCGGAAGGAAGAGTTGATCATCATAAGCAAATAATTAAGCGTAAGAATGAACTCCTGAATGAGTTAATTATATATTTCCCAAATTTTTGTATTGGCTCATTTTGTAAGGCTCATTGCTCTGGTAGTCGTCCGATTCTAATTTACCAAACGGATTTGGAAAGTAGAAGTGTTCTGCTACAAAACGTCAATCTTCGTTTCTCATTTTAATGCTCACAAATAGGTAAAAATTGCTCGCAAACATGAGCAAAAACGGCCGAGCGCCTGAGAGTCGTCGTGGAGTGGGGGTAGGGCAGCAGAAGCGGAGAAGGCGCATATATAGTAATACAAGCGCGTTGCACGCTAGTTATGAATCTTCGAATTTGATTATCTCGACAACCAGTAGGGCTATCTTAACATTTTTTTTAAATTCTGGAGTAACTGGACCACCGGAAACTGATTCTGCACTCAGATTCCATGAAAAATCGCGGAAAACTTTTTTTCTGATTTTTTTTGCTACATGCCCTTATATCAATATGATATGGATAAAATATTGTGAAATAGTCGAAAACTGCTTACAAATTTGGCTGCAAATTCATACGAGAAACAATAGCGGTGAAAAGTGGTTGAACGAGGTTTATGAGTCTGTCCCTTGGGGATTACCAGGTATAGGCAATTCAACGAAGGACGCGACGGCTTCCCCTCGAGTTTTTGACCAAAAGTAGGGATGTGTATATTGTGACGTTGTGGCCAATTCGTCACGAGACGTGGTGGCGGTCCACCCAGCACTGTCCTCGGTACTAGCTTTAAGCCGTAGACTTAAACGTTCCCCGTCTTGCGACTCCTTCTGAGTCCCCCACGTCATAGCCTAGTATTAAGCCCGTCGCCTGCGCACGCCGCCAATACCGGTCGTCTCCGGTCCATCGCACTCCGGAACATCACCTGAAAACCAGCACCACGACTAAATATTTGGACGACGGCTAAGAAGAACCCACACCGAGCCCCGCGGAGACACTCAACTCCGTGATCCCTTTTTCCTCACCACTCCTAGCCCAGCCCCAACAAACAAGCCCTCGCACACTACCCCCTGTTTCCCACAAACACTTAGCCCGCACAACTTTAAATCCTCCCCGAACTCCCAATACTCTCTAGTCCCTGAAGAAAACTGTCAACTCACCTCGGTAAGTGATTAAATCCCTTACCGAACGAAGAAACAACATCGCACAGCCACCGGAGCCGAGTCGGGACATCTAACCTCGAAACCACACGTCGTCATCGGGTTACGCGGGGTCCTCGACAGCGCAAAATCACGGAAGCGCTTCCGGGCGTCTAGGCTCCTGCCCGCGTCGAAAAGGCCTCATCGAACTCCTCATCACGAGTCCACAGCCCACCAGGAACGCGAAGATTCGTCAAACAATCACTCGAGCCCGTATTTCCTCGACACGAGTTCCGAAACAACAACAACCATCGCAAGTCGCTCACCGGTGGTTACCCCATCGACCACCGCGGCGCTAGTCAGTAGGGACCGTGCCTCCCAGCGCCGCGCCTGGATCGCCGATCAATTAAGACTTCGTGACGTCACGCCAGAATGCCAATCCAGTCCCGAATTCCCAGCCCGTCACCCTTCCCCTCACCCCTCTTACCACCGAACCCATCGCAATGCGGGAAATAAATCATCGTGATTGGACCCCCCGTCGACGCGCGCATCGATTAATTATCGATCGATGCTGCGCAGGAAGAAACGAGATCACGGACGCCGGTAACGACTTCACTTCATCACGACTCGGCGTGCGTACCGTGGCTCTCCGGCATCTTTCTTTTTGTATTCTTGGGCGATCTTTTGATTTTGTATATGACGACAACGGCCATCTCCCCTGAATTGACGATTCGGAACGATTTGGATTCGATTGGGATACGTTAATTTTGATTTGGATTTATTTGAGGCGAGTAAAAAGAGCGACGACGATTTGTGTCGGTTCGACAGTTACTAAGTAAGCCGTTTTTCTTTCCTGTATAAGTCGCGACGAAGGGAGCACATGGCCGGCGGCCATCTTTCGTGACGACTTCCGAATCGACGCCGCTAAAAAGCCGTTATTGTTGCCCCAATTATCTTCCGAGCCCCTTTTGGACTCGTTTGAAGCCTTCTTTCATTCTCCCCCATTTTTGCCTTGCCGATTACGCGACCGGGACAGTGTTGTGGTGTTACTTTTAAGAGTAGTGAATATATTGCGCGCGGGCAGCGGCCCGGTGTTTCACCCCCTCCAGTGACCACGTGCGAGCCGGCGAGTGCGAACTTCGCCATTTTTGTCCCCTTATTGTTTGTACGGCGAAAATACGCGGCATCAGCGTTTTACCGCGACTCAATAAATCACCAATCGATACATCGATTTATCCCCCGCTCTTTTTTTTTTATTGTTCACGCCGTGGTCACCCGAGCATACAGTTCCTTTGTTTTTCTTTTTGCTTTTTATTTTGTGTTAGTCCCCTTTCGTCGACAATCGCGCGAAGTGAGTAACCCCCTCCCCTTTTTTGTTTGCACTAGTCCTCGTCATAATAGTATCTAATTTGTTCACGGGTATTATAAGACGCCTGAGTGACAGGTGCCCGCCGACCCGAGATTATCGAGTCTTTGCTCAAGTATTATTATTATATTTTTCTTTTGCCCCGAGCTAGTCCCCCGTGTTGTACAGTAATTATTAAGTTAAGCCCTTTTGTTAACAAGTTGAGAGGTCAGAGGAGCCAGTATTTATTTCTCCTTTTTTTTCTTGTTATTTCTTTTTTTTTACTTTATAAAAAACAGAATTAACTGGCGCTCAAACCGAATTGTAAACGATCAATAAAGCCAAATAATTGTGGCTGACTCTCTCCCAGAATTCCGGCCTTAATCATTTGTTTTATTGCCTCCCTGATTCTTTTTCCATTTTCAGGGATCGGTGGCGAAATATCGTCACAATATATAGTAATACCCTTCATTTCGGAGCAGCTCCCTAATTCGCTGTTTTGCGTCCCCTCTTTCTTCCGATGTGTCATCGTTTAGCATAATGGAATTTTCGAGAAGTGTTTAGGATAAGGCGGAAAGGCGAAGCGACGCCAACGGCTTTTCGACCATATTCATTTAGTTGGCACGCAGCCTTCGTACACGCTACAAGTATTATAGCTGTATCTTTGATAAACAATTTTTGCGAGTAACCCGTTTGAGTTCAGTTTGATTTAAACTATTTTAAGTGCATCAAAATTGTGGAGTTATTGTACGAGGTGAGTTTAAAATTTTTGTTATGTGCGCATGCAATTTAAGTTGATGCTCCATTCAGTATCCCGCCTCTCTGCGTGCTAGAGATAATTGCTATTTCCGAAACTGATATTTTTCTACCCGGTTTCATCGATTACAAAAAGCCTCAGTCAGCGGATTTTGGCAATCGTCGTGCGTACGCTGACAGAGCCTTTTTGTTATTGGTCAAACCACATCGAAAACTTTCAATTTCGAAAATTCGAGCTGAGGTTTGGTGGATTATCCGTCACCTTTAAACTATTTTGAGTAACGGAAATCGTGAATATTATTGCAGAAATTATAACGTAAAAATCGTATATAGGTTCAGCATTTTCTGTAAATGGCCAGCTGACCAGTGCATGATATAAAACAACCCAAACAACTGTTGTCATGGAGTCTCCAAATGAATACGATCTGAAAGAAGCATCTACATCGGCTGATGCAAGGTAAATATGATTGCAATGATTTTAGTTCAAAAATACGCAATATCTTGATATGTATTTGAGCTTTGTATATTTCATGAGCACTTTTTTTCAGGCATGATGAAAATGCATCAGATAAAGAAGGTGATGAGATGTGGGAAGACAGCAGTGATAACTGTCTTCTTTGCGACAAGCTCGCTGAACCCTCCAAGTCCTGCGTGGTAAAAGAACGAGCTATCAACAGATTAATACAAGCAAGTATTAAACGGAAAGATGGGAAACATCTCAAGCTGCAAAAATTGCAAGACGTAACCGTACATAAAACTTGTCAAACCATGTATTCACGGGAATCGAATACAAAAATAGCGTTGAAGGAATCGGTAGAAACATGGCGAAAAAATCGAAAACGGAGTCAAGATGGACGCACGTTCGATTATGCGGCGAACTGTTTTTTTTTGGTTCAAATACCTTGTTCAACAATAGACAAAGGTGCCGCCGTGTAACGAAACAGAACACTATTGATAGTACCATTGCGCAATTAGAAGTTTATCCGAAAACTGAGATTAACAAATTAATATCTCGCGTTTAGATCGCGTTTAGATAGACAAAGATGATAATTACTATATTGATAATAACGTTTCGTATCATCAAAAATGTTTATGCACATTTTATCAATATCGTACAAATAATATTCACGGAAGACCTATTAGCGACGATATGACTGATTTGTTATCTTTCATTATTAATTACATCGTAGAAAATAGCGAAGAGTGTCAGTTTTCATTGAAAGCGATCATACAAGAATACATGAGTAAACACGGGGAAACTGATGTACACCGACTCGATAGAATTGAGCAACTTTTGAAACAGCACTTCGACGATGATATAGTAATTCATGCAACAATACGTGATCGGTTCATCTGCTTCAAGCAAACGTTGGGAAAATCCCTTGAAGAAAACTGGTATTCCAATCGTAAGACTGATGAGAAAGAAGAAAAATTAAGAATAGTCGAGTTGGCCGCCCATATTATGTTGCAGGACATCCGAGCAATGAA
Organism: Rhimphoctona megacephalus; assembly: GCA_963989365.1. Taxonomy (NCBI): domain Eukaryota; kingdom Metazoa; phylum Arthropoda; class Insecta; order Hymenoptera; family Ichneumonidae; genus Rhimphoctona; species Rhimphoctona megacephalus. Next base: position 2,765,551 of record OZ022423.1, read on the forward strand.
ATATGATACAGACAATTATAATTCGCCAACTGATTTTTTCAGTAACGTTGCTGAAGGCATTCCAGAAACGTTAAAATTATTTCTCGATAATTTAATTAAAACGCATAAATGCACTCCGAAAAATGGGTCTTGGGCTAAATGGGAGAATAAAATTGTTACTGCAGCCCATATTTTAATGTCTTCCGTTAAACCGCGATCATTTACTTCACCCATTCTATTAGGGCTTTCGTGCATGATGCACACAAAATTTGCTGCAAGAGGACTCATCGACTGCTTACATAATATAGGTATTTGTGCCTCGTACCCCGGGACCGTTCAATTCGAAAATTCGCTTATAAATTGTCCGCCAAATTTCGATTTCGTTTCCGACACATACTTGCAGTTTGTTTATGATAATGCTGATCATAATATAGCTAAGATTGACGGTAAAAATACCTTTCATTGTATGGGTGGTACAATGTGTGTGACTCCATCAACCTCCGTGTCATTTGAAAACAGTATCCCTCGCTTAAAAGGAGCGTTATCGTCGAACACCAGCGGCACGTATGGTTTTCTTCCGCTGATTGATTTCAAAAATAATAAGCCATTCAAATTGGATAGTGTGATTATGAATAATTGGAAAGATATGGACCGTATTGATTTCACGATTCAAATTGAAACGATTGATTTGTTATATTTTTATGGCAAGCTTACCGCACCACAAAATACAGCAAATTGGCATGGATTTATGGATAAAACCATACTTTTAACAGAGATTTTTGTACAACAAGAGTAATAGCATTGCCGTTAATTAAAGCACCGCCAAGTGACCATACCACCATTTTAACCGCTTTGATAGATGCTAGGCAGAGAGCAAACAAAAATAATCAAAAGCACTGTTTTGTCACGTTCGACTTACCTCTGTACATGAAAGCTAGTGAAATTGTTGCTTCTATTGATCCTGATAACGATCTCCACAATGTATGCTCAGTTATTCCACGTTTAGGCGGGTTTCATCTGCTAATGTCGTTTCTTGGTTCAATTGGCAATATAATGGCAGGTAGCAGTCTCAAAGAAGTGTTTTGCACTATATATGCAGACTTGTCAGCAGATAAAGCTTTAGCGGGTCATGCGTTTCCAGATCTGTGAGAGGCCATCTCTTAGTGCAAGCGGCACTTGCTATCATGATTTTCGAAAAAATTCAACTAACGGTCGATGAAAAAATGTTTTTGGATGAAAGCCTGACAAAAGTTGGAAAAGAAACCGTTGAAAATTTGTTGGTAAATCCATTAATGAAAGACATACAGGAAAAATTCGTATCAGTTATTGGTGACATTGAAAAAAATGGCCCAACCAGTCAACTGTGGGTACAATATTTTAAATTGATCTGTTTAATCCAAAGGTATATAGATGCTGAGAGATCTGGAAATTTTAACTTGCACCTACAAACAGTACAATTAATGATACTCTTTTTTCGCCTTAGGTCGTCATTTGTACGCTAAAGCTTCTCTCTTATATCTGCAACAAATGTTGAATTTGAAAAATATAATCGATATTGTTGAGTATGACACGTATTGTAAACAAGGGTTTTATACGATAAGGCGTTCAAATCGTTTCTGGCGTGGGGTGTGGTCTGACATGACGATCGAGCAAGTATCGATGCGGTCAATTAAATGTAATGGAGGTTTGACGCATGGTCGCGAATTAACAGAAAATGTGATCGGGAAATGGGTTTCATCGAGGGTAGCTCTTCTAAAAGTGGGCAATGCAATGGAGTTATTTTGTAATGTGACGTTTGCTACTTCCGAACAGTATGTCGACAATCGCGTTTCTCGCATGTCCAGAGATGCTGATGATTTAGTGAAAGTGCAGCAATTTTTTAGCACATATTACCCATTCCCCGAAACGGAGAAGATTATGGGAATTTATTCTGGAATGGTTGGTGACTTAGCTAACGTAAATTGTCACAAGGCCTTCGAAATCGGGAAAGTTTTGATGGATGATGCATCAAATAAAAGGTTCACAGACGTTAAATTCAAAAGAAACAGCAAACTCGTGCATTTGGGGGCCGCGAACTCCACAGTGGAAAATGTCGTTCGTGGAGAAGTGTATATATCGCCGTTATTCATATTTCAAAAAATTTCATTAAATATCCAAAATCAAGATGATATGAAAGAATACTGCAGCTCTTACGAACTTTCTCCGATACCGATATCTTTATTTGATGAAAATGGCATGCGCAAAACAAATAAATCTGCGTTTTACTCGAATTTTAATTCTTCCCACGAAATTTCAATGAAAAAATGTATTACACACGTTGTTGACGGTGGATTTTTTTTGCACAAAGTGGTGTGGTAAAATAATAAAAAAGTAGAGGACGTACTAAGCGATTACGTTTCGTATGCGATAAGGCATTACGCCCCAAACAGTTTCATCATTTTCGATGGTTACTCCGATGATGAGACATTGTCGACGAAATCTGTTCAGCGTTCGCGTAGGCAATCAAAAAACATTGGGCGTGAAATTGCTTTTAACAAAAATACTCTCATTGCTGTAAGCCAAAAACAGTTCCTCAGTAACGAAAAAAACAAATCAAGACAAATAGATATGATTTGTGCTTCGTTACATGCAGCTGGTTTTCGAACGAAAATTCCTCCCGCAAACGCCGACCGGCTCACAGTTGTTACTGCGATTGAGAATGCTCGTTTAGATTCCGAGGCAACAGTTATTCTTGTAGGCCAAGATGTCGACTTGCTCGTTATATTTTCGCAGCTGGTACAAAATATGAAAAATATTTATTTCTGCAAAGAAAACAAAGGCTCAAAACCAATTGAATTTTATAGTAGTGACCGTTTTAAATATCCACATTTACAAGCAGTAGCTGCTTTCTTACACGCATTCTGCGGATGCGATACTATATCTTGCTTTTACAAAATTGGTAAAAATAAGTTAATAGATTCATTTCCTCATGAAAAATTGGTAGAGTTAGACTCAGTTTTCTATAGCAAGCAAGCCACTTGCGATATGATAGCTTGCAGTGCATCTAACAAGGAAACCTTCCCAGGTGTACCCCGCCGATTTTGTTCCGCTTGGAGTATGTTATTCTACATTGAAGTCTATGAGATACTTATTTTTTTTTTGCGGAAACTCATATTTAAGGGGTGAAACACACCCCTAAAATTGAGGTCTCCTAGGGGAGGTTGTTCAGTTCCATATATATGCAGACAAGGGGGCAAAATCAAACCAATTGCATTCAATGCTTCATAGAAAGTTATGACTACTCGATTTTTTCAGCCCTGAGGGGGTGAATAAGCCGAAGTTATAGGGGTTGAAAATTAAAAAAACATTATAACAAATAGAATATGCTCGATATCGAAGTGTAAAAAATTGTATAAATAACAGTTTCAAAAGGTAAGAGATACATGTTTTTGCATTTTTCGAAAAAATGCATCCTTAAGGGTGTACTACCCTTACATCCGAATACCTCTAATTTCTGTAGATACGTATTTTTTTAAGTATCTATCTGCTAGAAAATATTCTTTTGGATATATTAATATATTTTGGATATATTAATGGATGTAAGATTGTTATCAACATAAAAAAAAAATCCCTTCAAAAAAATAGTTTTAATAAAAAAATTGCGATTTCGTCTTCGTTATATATAATAATCGTTAAAACATATGATTTAGACATCGCAGATAATGAAAATTCTTTTCAATCACATTGTTACCATATTAATATTTCTAATTAATGTATCATTGTTTTTATTATATTTTATATGCTGTATTTTGTACAGATGTATTTTTGATTGACAAATTAAATTATTCATTATATTCTTTACAATAGTGGAAATCGTCAAAAAATGTTGGAAACATAATGATTTTTTACACCATGAATACCTAACAACAGCAATATTTTAACATCCGGGTACATCACAATGCGCTTTGCAAGTTTTAAAACTAAAATCTACAGGATTTTCAAAATTCTCCGGTCGCCATTCATTATAACCGCTTTTGAACCATGAATACCTAAATAAGTTTTCATATCGTGGAGATGATAATTGGTTGTGAACAAGTGACTGAAGCTTAATTATATTATTTCGTAAATGCAAATTTAAATCATAATCCATTAATATGACATTGTCAGAAAAATGTTTCACATAATTTTTCCATATCCTGAAGCCAAAAACATCCAAAGGTTGAACCTTTCCCGTTGTACCCTGCGGTATTTTTCTTAATTTTATATTCGTATCCCGAGGTTTCGCTTCGTCAACAGCTCGAGGGCAATGTCCAGTCCAGGAGTCAATTAATACTGTTTGAACCAACTTGGGAGAAGAAGATATTTTGTAGCCAGGTTTTAAAATGTTACGAAGTATGAATTAATTTTTCAATTTGCTTCGTTGCAAGAAATAAACAGTATCTTGTGTGTCAATATAAGGAATTCTCTAAAAAAATAATTTTTATTATTGCCTGAAGTAAGTTTTCCAGATTTCGATACTTCTGTGTAAACGTTTTCTGGTCTGAATAGTGACGATTCCACTATTGGACCAAATTTACCACTTGGTTCTTTCAAAATCAGGAATAGCGGAGAAAGAAGCCTTCCGTCACCTGCTATAGTGGGCTGAATCATATAACTGTGTTGTAGAAGCAATTGATTGTACAAGGCATTCAACTTGTTTCTCTCCTTCAGCCGCTAATGTTCTTCCAGAATGCATTTCTAATTGGAAACCACTTTGGTCCGAATTGTAGATGTTCGATAACCCATATTCTTCTATATCGTTTTTCACTTCAGAAACAAATTGTTCAGCAAGCTTTCGCAGATTGTCTGCATTTTCAATACCTTTTTTTGTGATAAATTTACTAATTTTTCTGGAAATAATCCTATGAGCTTTCTTAAATGAGTGTACCCACTTGTCTGACGCCTTAAAACGGACATCTTCATGACCGATTTCTTTTTGTGCTTGCATTGCCCATTTTTTCAAGTCGATGTCATGTACCCTAAGACCAGCATCAACGGCAGCTTTAAAATTGGCTAAAGTGTACTCGAAAATTCTAGCTATTTTTTCTTTATAAGTTCCACCTTTATTTAAATATTTAGCCCATCTTTTTAATTGAGTCACTGATTGTACTTTTCTAAATTTTTGTTTAACGCTTAATACGCTCAAATTTTTAGTTTTGTCACTTCTCTAATAGTTGACTGACCTCAATTTATACTCGTACGAAACAGATTCATCATCAGTAGTACAAACATCCGGGGGTAGTACCTGATCATTGATTGCCGATCCCCATTCTTCGTCTTCTACTATTTTCATATCCCAATCTCTGTAAGGTTCTTGGAAATATAATGAATCTTCTACGATTGTTTCGACGCCCATGTAATCTTGCATGGCATTCGGTAATATATTTTCAATGCTTTCTTTTAATTGTATTTCATCATTATTTATAGGGCTTTCAGGTATATTTAAGGCTTGAAAATGTGCCAAAACTAATCGTATCACATTAAGCGGATTCACTTTCATTTTTGATAATAAATACACTTGATTTCTTAACTTATGGAACTTTTTACAACTTTTGATTGCAAACAAAACACAGAGCTATACACGCCTTTGATTGTTGATATTATTTTATCATGAGATAAATTCCTTCTAACTCGCACTTATCGAATTAAAGCAATTTCTAAAGAACGCGACTTATAAGCGTAGCACAGGCCATCATACAGGATGTTCAATAGGAAGTTGCTGAAACTAATCAGCTGTTATTTCAAAACACGTGCACAGAATCAGAAAAGCCAAATTGCTTTAAATAGAGGAAACTCTGCAGTTTTAAACGCACATAAATAAAACGCAGTCAAATATTTTTTATGTGAATTTATTACATCTTATAAAAATAACGAAAAAGTACAGTGATTAATGATAGATATTTTCGAAGTGCGAACCGTTAGATTGTGCACAAAAATCAATTCTCTTTTGAAAACTGTGTCCAACATATCGTTCGTAATGCCGCGAACCACTTCCTGGATGGCCGCGATCGGTTCTTCTACTGTGCTGGGGTTTTTAGCGTAACAATGATCTTTAATGTAACCCTACAAGAAAAAATCACGAGGGTTCAGGTCCAGTGAGTACGAGGCGATTCAAGTCCGCCTTGAGCAAATTTAGGGTACCCCAGACCGATTACTCGTGTCCTATATACGCGATGAATAGTTTCAAACACCTCATGAGTCCGGTGCGGCGTCTCTCCATCTTGCATGAAGAAAAATTTTTTAACCAGTCCCCTCTTTTTTGCATAAGGGAAGAATTTCGTTTCCAAAAGCTGTTTGTAACTCTCTCCTGTTACCGTAGATTCCAAGAATTGGAAATAAATTCCGTTTACTGAAAGCGCTGCCCATGCCGTTAATTTCTGTGGATGAAGGGACTTCACTAGCGATATGTTGGGATTTTCCGTTCCCCAAAACCGGTAATTTTGCTTGTTTACGTACCCATTCATCGAAAAATGTGCTTCATCGGAATGAATAATCATTTTCTCATTAAGTTCTTCGGCTTCAAACATTCCCGTAATAGTGTTACAAAATTCGATGCGTTTCGTCATGGCATGTTTAGTTAACAACTGATGAGTGCTTATTTTATATGGACGAAACTTTAAAAAATGTTTCAAAATGTTGTGTAATGATGATTTGGTTATTTTTAATGCTTGAGCAGCTTTCCGAATCGAATCATATGGATTTTGTTTGAAATAATTCTCAACTTCGTTGATCTTCTCTGGTATAGTCACCGTAACAGACGGACCTGGCAACTCGTGTCTACGGTCCTGGAGTGTACCATACTCCACGAATTTATCGATTATCCTACAAAAATTAACGTAAAATTACTTCGATGCACTTTAATTGAATTGAAACACAAGTTGTGTGATAGATGAATAAGAATAAATAATAAATTCTTACCTTTTCAGAATGTTTTCGCTGGCAACTCTATGAGTTCCAAACTTAGTACGAAATCCTCTATACGCATTGCTATAAATTTTTCCCCTCGAGAAGAAGCACTCAATAAGATATACTTTTTCTTCCGTGGTGAGCTCACTCATTTTGACGCGCGCGTACTTGCTTCAAGCACGGCTGAAATAAAACTGCGGGGCCTCAGGTATGCGCCTTAGAAAAAGGGACCCCTATTGAATTCATGGAGGGAAGAGACACTTATTTAGTTTTAGCAGCTTCCTATTGGACACCCTGTATGTCAAATAAGAGAGGCAGAGGCAGATAACAATTATATATTTCTTATCAACGTATTTTGAAACTTCTTTCAATGATAGGTGAAGTAGAATATTAACTCAAAGAATTAGATAGTTAATAAGCAGGGCTAACGAACATATACAAAGTAAGGTTCGAAATGATAAAACATATCAGTTCACTTACTGCTACGTGATTGTAACAACAAACATTACGTGTATAACAAACTTCTTTTTCTCTAACAAAACGAGAACGAATTTAGCCGATTTTTTCAACAGTTTTTTGATAATAAAAAATAAAGAAAAAAAATAAAAATAAACCCTCCATAGCAAAATAGTGACACACATGCAAATTAATAATCTTTTTAAAATATTGTTTCAGACAATAATTACGGCTAGAATCGTGCACATCGTTTTTTTATAGGACATTTTCAAAGATAGAAAAAAAAACAGTGTAAAAAATGAAAATAACGTTAAGAATTAATCCTCTATTCATTAAGAGTGATTTAATGAAACATTAAAAACTCGGTTGAAACAAAATCGTGAAAAAAGCTACTTTTCGATCTCTCAATAAAAGAACTTTTGTTATCTGCAATGCCTGAATCATATGTTCTATCGATTATTTTCAAGGGATTTTTTTTTATGTTGATAACAATCTTTTTAAACAATTTCACGATATGTTCTATATCCAAAAGAATATTTTCTAACAGATAGATACTTAAAAAAATACGTATCTACAGAAATTAAAGGTATTCGGATGTAAGGGTAGTACACCCTTAAGGATGCATTTTTTCAAAAAATGCCAAAACATGTATCTCTTAGCTTCTGAAACTGTTAATTATGCAATTTTTTTCACTTCCATATCGAGCATGTTCTATTCGTTATAACGTTTTTTTAAATTTCAACCCCTATAACTTCGGCTTATTCACCCCCTCAGGGCTGAAAAAAATCGAGTAGTCATAACTTTTTATGAAGCATTGAATGCAATTGGTTTGATTTTGCCCCCTTCTCTGCATATATATGGAACTGAACAACATCCCCTAGGAGACCTCAATTTTAGGGGTGTGTTTCACCCTTTAAATATGAGTTTCCGCAAAGAAAAAAAATATGTGTCTCTTAGATTTCAATGTAGAATAACATACTCCAAGCGGAACAAAATCGGCGGGGTACACTTGGGAAGGTTTCCTTGTAAGTTGATCCGAGGAATGTACACGAGCAAAAATCAAAGGAAGTTAATAGAAAACTCAAGCTGCTTTTCGTTAAATGATTCGCGATACTTAAATTTCAGTAAGGTCAAAGTAAAAAATAAATTCGCTATTGAGATTCTTCCACCGACAGAAGGAGCAGCTAAACAACATGCCCTTCGAGTTTTCTATCAGCTGCAGCTGTGGTTAGGGAATACGGATCTGAGACCAACTGGCTGGGGATGGCAAGTCAAGGGAAACCGAGTGATACCGATAGGAAGTACCGATCCTCCAATTCCCCAGAAGTTGCTTGATCAGATTTCGTGTTCCTGCAGTAAAAAAGGATGCGTAGATGCTTCGAGCAGCTGCAAAAAACATGGTTTGAACTGCAAGTATCTCTGCACGCACTATCACGAAGGTACATGTTTTAATTTTGAGACAAAAAATCTGCAAGTTCAGTCGGAGGATGAATGTAAAATCGAGAACGATAATTCAAGTGAAAAAAATATGACCATCCATGTACATAGTAATAATTGTGATAGTGCATCGGAGATTTCGAACTCCGCGAAAAGAAAACGATTAATTTAATTATTTGTATTCAAGTTTGAATGTAATAATATTAATATCGATAGTATTAAGGACGATTTCTGTACAAAAACTGTTTAATAAAAATGATTGTTATGTTCTCCAATAAATAAGCTCCTTGGCTGGTAGCATCATACCTATTTCACAATATTTTATCCATACCATATTGATATAAGGGCATGTAGCAAAAAAAATCAGAAAAAAAGTTTTCCGCTGATTTTTCATGGAATCTGAGTGCAGAATCAATTTCCGGTGATCCAGTTACCCCAGAATTAAAAAAAAATATGTTAAGATAGCCCTACTGGTTGCCGAGATAATCAAATTCGAAGATTCATAACTAGCGTGCAGCCTGCTTGTATTACTATATATGCGCCTTCTCCGCTTCTGCTGCCCTACCCCCACTCCACGACGACTCTCGGGCGCTCGGCCGTTTTTGCTCATGTTTGCGAGCAATTTTTACCTATTTCTCAGCATTTAAATGAAAAACGAAGATTGACGTTTTGTAGCTGAACACTTCTACTTTCCAAATCCGTTTGGTAAATTGGAATCGGACGACCTCCAGAGCATTGAGCCTTGCTGCAAAATATGGTATGTACAACTTGTGATTGCAATTATGCGGAAACTGATTATTCGATAGCATCTGGGTTTCGCACACAGGAAGTACGTATCGATGTCTACTATCTCGCGAAGAGCCTGCACTACAGCTCGAAAAATGGCGACGTTATGATTTTTGAAAAAACGCTATTTTTTTCGGTTTTTTTTGGGTTTTCTTCCTTAATAATGAACCGATCGTATTTTTTCAACTCTCATTTTGTTCGTATTTCAATTCTCTATAATTCGTCCATTGGGCCCGATTACATTGATCCATTAGTTTTTCTTTTATAAGCAAGAAACCAAAAAAAATGCGTTTTTTTGCACTAAATTGTTAATAAAAAAAAAAGGAAATGCGACTCTCGAGTCGAATTTTGTGCAATTAGCATTGGGGAGTTTGCCCGATTGTAATGGCACCGTTGGTATCCTGTTATTATTTTTGTCAAAATCTGATGATTTTAGAGCTCTGTTGCTTGGTCTACGAGAGGAATGCGGTGCGGGGATGGAGCCCCCGCACCGCATGCCCCTCGCCACCATTTCCCCCCTCGCCCCTCGCCCCATTTGAGCCAGAATCCCCCTAGCTCTTCTACTGCAGTGGAGCACCTCTTTTTTATATGTGTTCCTGTTGGGCGGTGTATCTCCGATTATATTCAATATATTGATTTCAAAAAATTCACAAAGTTTGTTTAAATGTCAATAAAAATGATATACAATTTATAAATTATTTTATTTTAATGGTTTGTCAAAAAAAATTCCCCAAAAAAGCATTAAAAAAACAGCCTTCACACTAGACGACCGCGTTAAGCTCAAAACGATGTTGATATGCTGACATTTTTTCCGGTTTTTTATTAAAGATTCTGCGATGAGTCACCACCAGCCGCCTGAAATGTTCAAGCACTTGATTCGGTACTTCCTTACATTCTTCTAATTTCTCTTCTAATTCCAGCTCCGTGAGCTCCGTTTCTTCCTCGCATTGATTCACTTTTTCCACACCCTCCAACCTTGCAATTATTTTTGTTTCAGGTAGTGGTTCTGCTTCAGAGACCAACTGCGGTCCATCTTGCATCTTCCATTTTCCAACCATTAACCGTGTTACTATTTTTCCATCCATCGTAACTGCGTCTAATGTTGTGTTGACGTATATCCCGAGGATTGTCATGCCATCGTACTCCAGAATTACTGGTAGCGTTAATTTTGGCACGATCAACATCGGTACGTCTCTACATTTTCCGCTTAGTATCACTCTTAATAAGAGTTGTACACTTGTTTTATCTATCTTTTTCCCGCAGGCTCCCTCGACTTCTAATCCTGTTACTGGTAGTTTTGGGCTTTTCTCCCATTGCTCCATGTTTTCTTTAAGGGAGACTTTGTCCTTGAAATTTTCAAAAAATAATTTTTTTTTTTTATTACGGATTCTTAATCCACATGTAAGTAGAAATAAATCTGTCGAAGCGTTTCCCGGATTTCGAACGCTTACGATATTTTATACGCGTTTGAAGTTGATACCGTCAGCGCGCTCTGACCGTCTCAGCGGGGCGCCCGGCTAGCTGGGTTCCTGCAGGTCTCAGCGCATCTGACGCAGGTATACAGAACCTTTTATGCTTAGAAACCTTTGAATGGCGTCCCTACTTTCTCCTTTATCGATTTTGCAACGGTTATTTCAGTCTGGCTTCGGCATTGAAAGCGAAAACATCGTAGCGTCTGTGTTGTTTGTTTTTCATTATTTTCAAGTAATTTATCGAAAATTTGTGCGCAATATGCCTCGAAAGGGTACAAAAGATCATCCGAAACAGTACGGGCGCAAAAGATCGCATCTGCAACCCCCTAATCGCTGGGAATTTGAAAAGAGCAAGTCATTCACAAGCACGTCAGCACAGAAAATTTTACAAAGTGGCAAATTGGGAAGTTATGAACTAAGTGTTGATTCAGTATACTGCTTTTTGAACTTCGTATTAGTTTTTAACTTTTTATCCGATAACGTTTTGTGTAAAGAGTGCAATGGACGAATCGCTTTTTCCATGCGTGATCGACGAGGCATCGGTTTCAAACTGAATTAAAAATGCGAGTGCGGGGAAAAAAGTGTTGCTTCGTGTCCACTTATCGGTAAAGCTTATGAAATAAATCGCCGAATCGTGTTTGTTTTCCATTTATTAGGCCTCGGAATAAACGGTTTGAGCAGGTTTTGTGCCATGATGGACATTTGCAGCGGGATGACGACCACAATATATTACGCTTGTGTAGAAAATATACGAATCGCGACGAAATCGGTTTACGACATGGTTTTGAAGAAAGCTGTAGCAGAGGAGAAGAAAGAAAACGTTTCTCGAGGACTACAGGAAGATCACTTCATCGTTTCAGGAGATGGCAGGTGGAAAAAGAGAGGGTTTTCATCTCTCATTGGCGCGACTAGTCTCATTGGATACCACACCAAAAAAGTTGTCGACGCCATGGTCAAATCGAAGTTTTGTCAATCTTGCAGCTTTTTGGAGAAAAGAAAAGATGAAGATCCTGCTGGTTACGATGAATGGAAGGAAACACACGTGGAAACTTGCACCGCAAACCACGACGGTTCCGCAGGAAAGATGGAAACCGACGGAATCACCGAAATGTTCCTCCGATCGGTAGAACTGCATGGAGTCAAATACGTCACTTCCGTCGGGGATGGTGACAGTAAAACGTTTAAGGGATTGCTTGTGTTACGTCCTGAAGGGACTTTTGTAACGTAGAGAAATAATAATAGAAATAAGATTGGTAAATAAAATAATAATTAAATAGTAGTTGCTGCCACCAGGTTGTACGGAGGGTACAACCAAATAAAAAGAAATAATTCAGATAATAAAGTAACTTGTAAAAGAATCTGAGAGGAAATAAATAGGTAACGTGAAAGGGCTAGGCTTTATAGGCGAGGGTCAATTGTTGTATTACCGAAATAGAGTTGAAGGATTACAATTGTAATGTTTATTAGGATGAAATAAGATTTAATAGAATGAAATGAAATAACAAATACGATGAAATCGATTTGAATTCAATTATAAATTGACGGGGCCTGTACGTCCCGTACGGGCCCGGCACTCTCGTGAGAAAATGGGGAAATCGGTCAGGGTAATTTAGAATAATTAAGATCGAGACAGTATTCAGTTTGAAAATAATAGAATTTGGTATTTATTGTTATTTGTCGAAATTAGGTATATTTTAGAAAGAAAACTGATAAACCGAAATAGAACCAAGACTTACATTTGTCTGTATCCAGGAAAACAGTGCGTTTATTCGTATACAATACTCAGACACACACACGCACGCATACATTCACGTTATGCATACAGCGCGGGGACAATCTCCCCGCGTGTCACTCGTCCACACCAGCACGCACGACGCGGGGACAATTTCCCCCACAAATCACTCACAACGCTGATGAGAATTAAATAAGTTAAACGGAATTATACGGAGTTTTACTTTTGATTCGAAATTCACAAATGCTATTTATTTAGAAACTCTGATAAATGAAATTTAGAACTTTGAATAAATTTGAAATAATAATTTATTATTGGAAATAATATTTATAATACGTCTCTGTCGCGAGGTGGTACACTTCGGACAAAGCGCGAGTTTGTTATCGAACCGAAGACTTATGTCTCTATGCGGGTCCGCCTGGTGATCAACCGGGTCTTACTACACCGCCGCGAGGATGGCTTCGGTACGGAGCCTTAATCCAACCCCAGGAGTGAACCGTGGCCAAGTTGGGACTGATGAGCCGCACCCGCCACAGGAACGACGAGAGCTCGAAGAGCTATCGTCCCGGTGGGGTTTATTGCTTGCTCGGCATTTTTGGAACAGAATATCTATCCCACGGTTTTCTGGCAAGTTGGCAAAACTCCGGCCCGACGGCAACCGTTTCCATGGTGTCTCGTGGATCCGATCCGCGGATCGTACGATGTACGATCAGCAGAATACGATAATCCACGTCCTGTCTTGATCACGGTCTCACGCTTTTGACGAGAGGCAGTGCAAACAGCAGGGAAAAATTACACGTGCGCGCCAAGCGGACCCTGGCGAGTGCATGGACACCCTGTAGGTGCACATGCACTCGCGAGGCGAGGTATAGCTACGCATGGCAAATGAGATAGAGAGAGACATAGAGAGCGTGAGCTCGTCGCGTCTCTGTTTATTACAAAACCTTTAAATTTTCAAAAACAGGGACGTGACACCCACCCCCCCTAGGGGTCATCGACGTCCTCGTCGACTTGCATAATAAACAACAGAACATTGATCAATTAATAATTTTGGAAAAATGAAACAATAATAATAACCAAGTGTTATAATCTTTGCAAAATTATAATTAAATCTTCCTGATATTTGAGTTTAATAATAATCTTCAAAGTTCTCTCAACATTTGAACGCTAATATTTTAATATTGAAATACTATTTTTCTGATTTCTTTGCTTCTTTCTTTTTTTTTTTTTCACTGTCGAACACTCATCCACGTACATTCACACTACTCTGTCGTTCATGGCAAATTTCGTGACTGCAGCTTCGGCGGCATCCCATTAACAGTCTGAGTCGCTGGACTCCATCCTCTCGTAGATAGCTAAGCATGTTCCGACATGCGAGGCGTAATCGGCTCCGAGGACACTATTTTGATAGAACGGGCATGTTGACCAAGCGCTCTGCGAATTTCCTCTGAGAGATTGTTCGACGCATGTGCCCGTTCCAGGACACATGTTGAAGATGAGCTTGATATTCGGCCCAGGTCTTTTGCAGACCGGACAATGCTTTTCACGAGCGCGAGAAAAGTTGACCTTCGCGCTACCGTCGGATCGACGTGCGCTACAAGACGATTCACGGGCATCACGTGGTTGACTGACGGAATCCCTTGTGTCAATTCCATTTTGAACGAATCGCACTGTAAAAGGTCTTGATTAAGACTGAAGCGTTGATCAGACTTCAGCGAAATCACACTTCACTCTTTTTTTTTCCGATGAACTAACGCGGTGAAACGTACAGTTGGAATATTCGTATGAACACTTCTCGAGCACGGGGGATCACATTTCGTCGCTCGGCACTCCGAGTGTTTATCCCGACTGCTTATCACAGGCGAGGTCCAAACGTTCATCAGATGTTATATTTGGCGAATTCTTTTCACACAACGTAGTCTTCACGAACCCACAAGTTCAAGCGAGTAACGAGGGTGACGAAGATAGAAGACGGCATTGTATGCTCCCCATCCAGGCATCGGCGGCGGTAAAGTTGACGATGCCCCTTCTCGCGTTGCGTCGACAGATCTCGAGAAAAAATTTTCGCTTCGTTCATGAAACGATTCTATGGGCCCTCTCGATAAAATAATAAAGAGAGGCCCTTCTGTTTTGTTGATCTTGATTCCATCTCCACCCGATGATGACGATGATATCCGTATCTTCCGTAACATAGGCGAATTGCGCAGATGGTTCTTTTCCTCTTCTCCGCAAAGATGTTAGCCATGAACGATCTCACTCAGCATACACGTTCATACACATTCAATATACCACCGTACATGTTTTCTTTAATTTACAAGGGCAACGTTATACATTTTATTAGCTTTTGATTTAATAAAATAATGACCTTAATATTGATTGTCAAATTTATTTCCCCCCTCCCTTTTTTTTTGGGAAATTGAGAATGAATTCCGGGTTTTATACTATATTTAAAAATCACCATATTTTCCATGAGAAAAATGTCCTTACGATTTTCAAGATTTAAGAGGATCTACTTAAATTCACTTGCTAGGTCGGACATAGAAAAAGATTTCGCTTTTTTTCTTTCAACTGGTACAATATAACCAGTATATTGAGCAGTAATTTAGCGTTAGGGATTCAATTTGAGAAAATCAGCGATCATTCGCATCCGCTGTCGACCCTGACAACGGGATTCTTCGATACGTACCGGGGAATTAGACAACGAGTGCGACGACACAAAGATTTTATTATCAAGCTTTTTATTTAACCTGACCTTCCAATTCTTTTTCAATATATAGTGGACAATCGACACTGACAAATTTCGATCAACAGATCATCTCGTTTTGAAAATTTTGAAGAGAATCATAGAAGGGAGGGGTCGTCCCGTCAAAGTCCGGTATGCCGACCAAACGATTAATTAGATTTATCTCATTAAAGATAACCGACATATTGGCACCCAACAATCTTGCACCCTGAGACGAATTATGATCTGTCATCTCGCCTTTATTTTAATGCGAAACAAAACGGATAAAATTCAACAATCAATAAAACGGTAGAAAGGAAAATACAATAGATGGAGACAATAAAATTTATTTAACAATAAAAATGATAGCAAGAAGAGAAAATAATAATCAAATATCTGAACTGACCAATCTCCACGCAGTCTCAGAGAGTACGCAGTACAGGCAGGTATCCCACCGCTGCCACCAATTTGTTACGTCCTGAAGGGACTTTTGTAACGTAGAGAAATAATAATAGAAATAAGATTGGTAAATAAAATAATAATTAAATAGTAGTTGCTGCCACCAGGTTGTACGGAGGGTACAACCAAATAAAAAGAAATAATTCAGATAATAAAGTAACTTGTAAAAGAATCTGAGAGGAAATAAATAGGTAACGTGAAAGGGCTAGGCTTTATAGGCGAGGGTCAATTGTTGTATTACCGAAATAGAGTTGAAGGATTACAATTGTAATGTTTATTAGGATGAAATAAGATTTAATAGAATGAAATGAAATAACAAATACGATGAAATCGATTTGAATTCAATTATAAATTGACGGGGCCTGTACGTCCCGTACGGGCCCGGCACTCTCGTGAGAAAATGGGGAAATCGGTCAGGGTAATTTAGAATAATTAAGATCGAGACAGTATTTAGTTTGAAAATAATAGAATTTGGTATTTATTGTTATTTGTCGAAATTAGGTATATTTTAGAAAGAAAACTGATAAACCGAAATAGAACCAAGACTTACATTTGTCTGTATCCAGGAAAACAGTGCGTTTATTCGTATACAATACTCAGACACACACACACACACATACATTCACGTTATGCATACAGCGCGGGGACAATCTCCCCGCGTGTCACTCGTCCACACCAGCACGCACGACGCGGGGACAATTTCCCCCACAAATCACTCACAACGCTGATGAGAATTAAATAAGTTAAACGGAATTATACGGAGTTTTACTTTTGATTCGAAATTCACAAATGCTATTTATTTAGAAACTCTGATAAATGAAATTTAGAACTTTGATTAAATTTGAAATAATAATTTATTATTGGAAATAATATTTATAATACGTCTCTGTCGCGAGGTGGTACACTTCGGACAAAGCGCGAGTTTGTTATCGAACCGAAGACTTATGTCTCTATGCGGGTCCGCCTGGTGATCAACCGGGTCTTACTACACCGCCGCGAGGATGGCTTCGGTACGGAGCCTTAATCCAACCCCAGGAGTGAACCGTGGCCAAGTTGGGACTGATGAGCCGCACCCGCCACAGGAACGACGAGAGCTCGAAGAGCTATCGTCCCGGTGGGGTTTATTGCTTGCTCGGCATTTTTGGAACAGAATATCTATCCCACGGTTTTCTGGCAAGTTGGCAAAACTCCGGCCCGACGGCAACCGTTTCCATGGTGTCTCGTGGATCCGATCCGCGGATCGTACGATGTACGATCAGCAGAATACGATAATCCACGTCCTGTCTTGATCACGGTCTCACGCTTTTGACGAGAGGCAGTGCAAACAGCAGGGAAAAATTACACGTGCGCGCCAAGCGGACCCTGGCGAGTGCATGGACACCCTGTAGGTGCACATGCACTCGCGAGGCGAGGTATAGCTACGCATGGCAAATGAGATAGAGAGAGACATAGAGAGCGTGAGCTCGTCGCGTCTCTGTTTATTACAAAACCTTTAAATTTTCAAAAACAGGGACGTGACACTTGAAGCCAATCCCTATGATGACGTTACTGTCAAAAAAAAAGAATGTATTGGTCACGTCGAAAAAAGAATGGGAACGAGATTGAGAAATATGAAAAAAGGAACCAAGGGACTCGGAGGAAAAGGGGCAGGCGAACTCACAGATAAAGCGATCGGAGAACTCACTAAATACTATGGGCTTGCTATCCGCCGAAATTCACATTCTGTGCAAGCCATGAAAGACACGATATGGGCCACGTATTACCACAAGAGCTCCACGGATAAAAAACCCCAGCATGAGAAGTGTCCACCAGGAGAAAACAGCTGGTGTACGTGGCGTAAAGCTGAAGCGTCGGATACTTTGTCTTTATATAAGCACAAGGCTCCTCTAAGTGACACTGTTCTGAAGGCCACCGAGCCAATTTACAAAGACTTGTCGTCAGACGATTTGCTCGAAAGATGTTTGGGTGCTCATACTCAAAACAGTAATGAGTCACTTAATAAAATGACAAACTGTTTAGGACAAACTGTTTGGATGCGTGCGCCCAAACATCTTCATTCCGGCGCAGATGTGGTCAATATTGCCACGGAATTAGCAGTGATTATCTTCAACGAAGGTGAGGAATCATTGTTAATTGCCATGGATCTCATGGGTGTCCGGGTTGGCACATTCGCCGAGAGCTGGGTCCATTCACGGGACAAAGCAAGGATCGAGCGCGCGGAGTGGCAGGTGATCGACGCAGCAAAAAAGGCCCGGATTGCGCAGCGGGAGATGTTAGCGGCTCAACATGAGCAGCTAAAAGAAGAGGAGGGATGCCTCTATGGACCAGGCATTGCCGATTAGCGGTAATTATAAACACATTTGTGTAAACACATTATAAAACTTTAAACGCGTTTTTATCGAAAACACGTTTTTAAAAATGGCTGACATTCTCCTGATCGCTGTAATTAACATATCGACCTGAAATTTGGAGAGCATACTGAGAAAATATGTCTTCACGGAATGACGGATCGTTTTTTCGATAGATACATTTTTGCATTTATTATTTATCTTTTTATGCGAAAAAAACGCGAAAATTCGATTTTTTTTTTTTAATTGCCGCCATTTTCCGAAATTTGTACTAAACGAAAAACCCATCCGTCATTCCATGACCAAAGGGTCACAAATTGATAATATGCTTTGAATTTGTGTTTCAGATCGACAAAGAGGGGGCAGTGATGTCAGCCATTTACCTCCCGCGATTTGAGGACATGTTATTGCGGAGCTACAACGGCCGCCATTTTGGTTTTTTTTCAATTTTAACGTTCTGTATATCATGAATGAAAGCATAAAAAAACCGCACTCAAAAAGTTTTACTAGTTTCCTTTAAAAAAAATAAAATGTAAACACCTGAAATATGGCACTCCAAGGACAAAGTCTCCCTTAAAGAATTCTTGTGAGATACATGAAACTTCATTTCCCGTGTCGACTAGTACCTTGGCTGAGATTTTCTCAATAACAGCTCCGACTTCAGGACATCGAACCGACGCTTTTTCACGCCACCATGGCGTTACGCCCTCCAACTCCTCATTTAGAAACTCTTTTGGATCATCCAGCGATCGTCTAGTGACGACTCGAATCAATGCGCTCCTCGTATCTGCAGTCTTCTTTTCCTCCTCTGTCAACACTTCACACCCCTCTACTCTCGTTGCGCCAACTGTTGGGGCTTTTTCAATCACTTTTTCGGGCGCAACGCTTATGCATTTCCTGCATTCGATGATGTTGAGGCGGCTGATTGTGCTTTCACTGGTGCCTCCTTCTTTTGCTTCGTATTTTGTGCGGTTATTGCGTTGATTTGACCCGTATTCTCGTGGCTACCTGATGTCTGCTCTTTTCCGGTGTTTGCATTTGGTGCGAATTTTGCTCCTTTTGCACCGCCCGATCGTCGATTCAGGGAACCGAGTGAATCAAATCCCTCCAGTAGCTCCAGAAACTTCTCTATATTTTTGACGCTGTTTACTATCGTTGCGTCTCGAATCTGCTCATCGAAGTGATTAGCCAACTTCATCACTATATCGCTGTCCGAAATAGATTCTACCAAATCTCGTGCGTTCCCAATGACTCGGGTTGCATAGTCAGCTCTACTCATTTTCTTATCGAGATCGTAATAAGATCCGAATTCCAGATTCCTTCTGACCTTATTTTGTATGTCTCGATTCCAGTACCGTCCTAGGAATTTTCTACAGAAATCTTCGATATCACGTACTTTGTAACACACCACTTGCCACCAATCATTCGCTGTTCCTTTTAAGGATTGACTAGCCGCAAATCGTATGTCGTCCAGGCCCGTGACTCGATAATAATCACAAAAGTTATCTAAAAAGCGTACTGGTCGCTCTAAACCATCATCTTTAAATATTGGTGGTTTCTGCGTAGCTGCATAGGCTCTGCTGCCATCAAATCCGCCGAACGTGTTCCCGAATCACATGAATTGGTTTGATATTACAGTATTTACCATTTGGGGTCGGTGTAACCCTTCGTCCGAGCCATTCTTAATTCGTTCAACTACTTTAGACCAAGTTAACATTCCCTGTTTTATCTTTGTGTTCTGTCAGGCATGTTCTTCGACATACGTTAATATCGTGTTTTGTCGTTCGTCATGCTTGTACATTCGATCTCTAAGATTCACGACAGTTTCCTCTGTTCTATCCATGCGAGTGACAAGCTCATGATACATTTCTCGACTTTTCTTTGCTTCCAGCTCGCATCATTGTGTTAATTTCTCTAAGGTTGTTTCACCTAGCAAATCTGCAACAAACTGTGCATCTTCTTCATTTTCTTCGGAAATTGTCACAATTTGTGACATGCGCTCTATGTTTGCGCGATCTTGTCTTCGTCTATCCTCAAGTAGTATGTCTGCAGTGGTTGATTCCCAATGTAACGAAGTACTTGGGCTACCCATACTCCATCTTGGATTCAATCCTCTATCCATTTTATCTGACATTCCACAACTTTTATTTGTGAAAGACCCCTAATGTTCAGCGTAAATAATGTCTATTATCATGCCTCACGTTGGTCGCCAAAATGCGATGGATTGAACTCTCGAGCACTTAAATTTATTTACTCGATGCTTTTCCACCTTCCTTATATCTCCGGGTCATCGAATTCGTGTCGCTGGGCTTGATCAGGGAGACTAAATAAGTACACTTGGCACTCAGGAAGTTCTCTTTTAATAAAATTTTATTCTTCACACAATTTTGTTTTACACGATGTTTATAATTTCGCCCTTATCCGATAATTATCTTTGATAATTCAACGTTTTCAAACGCGTCGCGCCATCTCTAATCGTTTTTCTATCCAATACGATCTCTCACACATGTCTTTATGTGTTTATCGATCAATACCGCAAGTAATTAAGGAGCTGGCAAGGTAGGAATTTGGATTGTCGAGCGTTTTTACTTGCGTGCCAACCGCTCCGGGAACTTGGGATTTTAGGAATTTAGGAAAGTTTTCTCAGTAAGCGTCTCCGCGATCTGCTCCAACAGCTTAATGAAAACAGGACTTTAGGAATTTAGAAAGGTGTTCCCAGTAAGCGTCTCCGCGATCCGCTCCAACAGCTTAATGAAAACGGGACTTTAGGAATTTAGGATGATGTTCTGAATAAGCGTCTCCGCGATCCGCTTCAACAGATTAATGAAAACGCGACTTTAGGAATTTAGGAAGGTATGCTGAATAAGCGTCTCCGCGATCCGCTCCAACAGCTTAATGAAAACGGGACTTTGGACACTATTATTGGTCGTCTTCACTCGCGTTCCAACAGACCAATTCTAGTATAATATTAGGTAGGATAAGAAGATTACTTACGACTGCTCGTCAGTCAAGATTGATCCTCGACGGCGAGCTGATCGCTCCCCACCATCGCGCCATGTCGCTACTCTCGCTTCTCTGTCGATGCTTCATTTTGCGTGAGGGGTGGGACACACCGCTTTTCCTATGTTCCGAGCTCCCAATCGGGCTTCGGTCGTTCGTGCGACATCATCCCTCCCCACTCGTCATGCGCTACGTCGCAATATATTACGTATGATATTTTTAAATGAAGAATCAGTTCTCGGTGTACACTTTTCAAATTCACTACTATTGTTTCGAATAAATTATTTAATTCCGCAGGTTGTAATGAATCCTATAATTTTTTTTTTATTTTTTCCAACTTTTCGAATTATTAGCTTTTCAAATACTATCAATAGTTTCATGTTTCAAAATTTTGTATTATCTGCTTCGTCAATGTAAGTATGGCATTTTGCTGAAAATGCAGGTTTGATTCGACGGTGAAGCATGCTTTTCACATTACCTCGACTTCGCGACAGATATTGCTTGATAAATTATAATGAAACATCAAATATTTTTTGAATTACTTTAACGATATACTTACGAGATGTATAGCCGAACTCATCTTCTTCCTCTGGATCCGCCGCAATTTCGTCTTTTGACCGTTTAACATTTCCTGCACTTTTTCGCGAAATCTGGAAAAAACCGTGTTAATATTTTTATTAGGGAGATAATGAAACATAGCTATAACGTCGTAGATCACTACTTGTGTACGATTGTATAGTAATAGAATATGGAAGGTGCGAAATTTGAACTAGTCCTGTTAATAAAAATTCATTAAAGCTGGCGCAGTAATATAAGCAGCGCTGTAACGCTTCAGGTCAAGCATTGAAATGTTCCCCTAAAGATGATTTATTTCGTTAAATATAAAAACTTTTCTTTGTTTAACATGTTAATTGAACAAAGGAAAACTAAGAACATATAAAACGATTCAGTTATAAATTCGTATAAGAAAATTAAAAACAGTCAATATGAATCGTGAATCCTCTATAAACATTATTGATCCAATACAGACCATTATTTGACCATATTTTTACTGATAATTTGTATTTTTATATTAAATGATTAACTTTTGATTTTTTGTTCAAAATTGAGGAAACAAAAAATACGAATATTAAAAAATGGGAGAATTACTTTTTGAAAGTAAACAAAAAACGCCAAGCATAAACCCTTTCGCAGTGAGGCAAAAAAAAACTTTTCGTTTGTCACATCCAGAGAGGCGTGAAGGAAAAGTTGGATGTTTGAGCGTCGAGCGGTAAACGCTATGTTCCATGGGCTTTTCCTTGCAGACTTATACGCAGAATGTTTATATGGATATATTTCTAAGAGCATGGTAGGTGTGCACCATACATAGCCCTCGAGAGATCTTGCTTTATCTGGTTGCGACTGAGGAAATGATGTTAAAGTTTATGAACGAAGAGATCTAGGATTCTTTATACACCCTTTAATGACAATAATACGTTGATCAAATTCAATGAGAATGGATAAAGAGATCTAAGATTCCTTGTACATTCTTTGAATAAAATAAGATTACAGTAAATTACAATTGATGAATAGAAACTTGTTATATACAAAATAATAAGTACTTTACCGGAGTGGTGTCGTTAGAAATTCGTTGATTATAGCTTACTTGGTCTTTGTTGGGGTACATGAAAAGAGTTAGAAAATATTCTGAAGTTCTAATCTTTGATTTGAATTAAGAGCCGCGGTAACGGCTCAACGCCAAGTATTAAAAAAGGCCAACGCGAGCCCTGCCGCACTCTTATATACTCTAATATGACGATTTTCGGACTTTTCTTTTTTTCGAACCGCTCTCACGGAGGAACGGGTTGAGTAAAAAATGAAGAATGTAAATGACCATCGTTAAAAAAAATATCTCTTTCTATTGGTGTTTGTTACAAGTTGATCCATGCACCCAATCCCGAGATATGATGATATTGTGCATTAAAATCGAACGTTTCAGTTCAATTTGCTTCTTACAAACAGAGAGGCGTAAGTGGAGCTTGTTTACGTTAGACATACGTCTTCCGACAGTAATCTACATTTCTTTACTTCGCGAAACCCCGTGTCTCTCTCTCGCTCATAGCGCGCACTCTCTCTCTCTCTCTATCGTTCGTATTATATAAAATGGCAAAAATCCCCTCCCGGGGAAAAAAAACTCGGACAAGTACATTGTGGTCCCTCGTTTTCCTATATCACAAAAAATCCTACAATAAATCAAAAACCCCACTAAAAGGAATTTAAAAAAATGCTCACCTATTTTATTCACATCCCGAAGAAAAACCAACCATATTGATCACGAAGTATCCGGCCAAACAACCAGACTTCACAATAAATGTTACTTTGAATTTACTTCCACAGAACAAAACAGGAATCAAAACATTAAAAAATTAGCGTAATTAAGATGAGAAAAATACCATTTATAATTTGTGTGTAAGATGTATTAATAGTCTAGAAAAAAAATAAAAAAGGTCATCATCTAAGTTACGTACGGCAGTAAAATTTATGATATCAATACTAGGACAATTATTTATTTGGTGACTGAGAAGATATCAACATCGACGTACCGGCAACGTAGGGCATGCAGCTGGTGCATTGCTTCTGGGATCTCACAAGTCGAGTAGCTACGTGCAGAGCCAGTTGTTGGATGAGTGATCCCTTCCCTTTACACGAAAACGTTTGAAGTTGGTTTGGCTATGGCGCGACCAATGTTACCAAATAGTCTTTACTTATATGACCCAATGAAACAACATTGCCTACGCTATGGTGAAAACAACGAAAAATATTCAGAAACCAGCCGGAAACTCGGCACACAACCGCAGTAACATTGAATTACGTTTTCGCAAACATTTATTTTCGGAAATGATTTCATTTCTAAATTTAATTCCTGATGTTCAAGTATAGATTGTTTTTTATATGGGTGTCAAGCTAAGTTTTGCATAAGATCCCGTACTTTTGTAAGGTAAAAAAAAATCTTTAATTTATGTCCGTACATGATAGCACAGTTTTGTTTGATTGGTAATAATTTGATGAACGTTCATTACCGTACGTTGAGCGTATACGCACAGAGGACTTGTCCGGCCCATAACTTTTTATTAAAATAATTAAATAAGACAATACCGACAATGAAAAAGTGCGTACTTACAACAGCAGTAGAGCTGTGGGGATTCTAACCCAAGCCGAGAGGGAAAATTTCCCCCACCATGGCGCCAAAGGAGGGGAAATTGGGGCGGGGGAGGGGGGAGGGGCGGCGGATCGTGGCTGTCTCGAGCTGACCCCTCCCTCCCGCCCATCGCAGCGGAGTCGGTCACCGCGAAAGGGATGACGTCACGCGCGTAGACCTGTGGCGAGTTAGCCGGCCGCGGTAGGCACTCACATATACACGCGTGCACATGTATACGTGTGCATACGGTGGATCCACTCACATGCACATGCGTATGCGCGTACATGCATAAGTGTTCATATGGTGCATCAGTAGCTGCCCCCCTTCCCCACCCCGCTCATCGCCACGGAGTTCGTTACCACCAAACGGATGACGTCACGCGCGCGCAGACCTGTGGCGAATTAGCCGGCCGCGGTAGGCACTCACATACACACGCGCGCACATGCATACGTGTGCATACGGTGCATCGGTGATACCATATATTTCTTCTCAATCTACGCGTGGCAAAGAAAGAGAGGAGCCATATGTACAGAGCGAGAGAGCAATATAGTTAGCTTACAGTCTTACGAAGATCCGCACAAAAAGGAGAGCTCGATAATATATACCTGTAAAGAGGGAGAGAGAGAGAGCAATAGAGATACTTAGTTAACCTTTTAGTTCATGCATTTTCCAATATATATATATATTGTGACGGTTTTTTTTTGTACCGTCTTGTCACAAAAGACAATAATGACAGGAGCTCGAAAAAAACCACTCTCCCGTCTCTTTTGCTCGGTACTTCGGCCACGCACCGACTTCGCAAAACTTTTGTAGAGCAAAAATATTAAGAATATATTTTAATTCCCGTCGTGGGACCTTATTTTTTTTATTTTTTTCATGAGAGCCATTTTCGAGTATTTAATAAGGAAATTCGAATCGGGAAAGAAATGAAAAGCTACAGGGAAGGCCAATCGTCGTTGAACATCAATGTATTTCGAGCGTGGCTCATACATTTGGCCGTTTTCCATGGTACATTTTTCAAGGACGAGATTTCGAACGAGCAAATCCGCGGGAAGACGAAGAGGACAATGGATTCGACCGAGAAAGTTATGGAACATTCTCGAATATTCTAGCAATGATTTTCCCGTGTCGTCATAGCGAGCTTATCCCTCCCTACGAACTCAGGGCAGTATAATGAAAATGAAAATTTCCCGTCAAAATCGTCGTCGTTAATAAAATACCAATGTCGGTAATAAAATCAATGATTCCCGAAAATATCTATCGTCTACAATAAAATCGAATTAGTCGAGCCAGGGGAAATAAT
Organism: Rhimphoctona megacephalus; assembly: GCA_963989365.1. Classification (NCBI taxonomy): domain Eukaryota; kingdom Metazoa; phylum Arthropoda; class Insecta; order Hymenoptera; family Ichneumonidae; genus Rhimphoctona; species Rhimphoctona megacephalus. The sequence continues at coordinate 2,791,347 of OZ022423.1, forward strand.
GGAAATAAATTGTAAAACATCGATGAATATTATCCCGACAATTAAAATCAGTCGGAGCCCCGTCTAACGCTCGTATTAATTTTCAATGTGACGGACCTGTCAAGAATATTCGGGAATATGAGAAATAAGTAGAGTAAGGGGGGAGGGAGTGGACAGCGGTTCGCAAGATCATCGATTTCGTCAGATTTTCGTGAAGTATCGAGCGGGTGAGACGTGCGATCATGAGAGTGGAAAAGTAAACCGTGAGTTTTGTCCTTTTCATTGTTCGGTTCGTTCGGTGAACTCTCGTTTCGTATTATATTCTTTCCCGGAAATTATTATCGTTTGGATTAATTTAATATTCTCATGAATACGGGTTAAAATAAATAAAAGTCGATCCCGGGGAATAGAAAAACTCGAGAAATACGCGGTCACGGCGGCTCAGCCACGTGCTGATAAAATTCGTTTATAAAATTTTTGTGCCCTCGTTCCGGTTTTGCGAAGTGGGTTATTTAACAGATGGTGATTTTAGGAAAATTCCGTAACGTGGTCGTACGCGAAAATCTCAAATTTCGGGGTAATAATTATTTGTTAAGAGTCGCGGGAAAAAGTCGGGAACAAGTGAGTGAATACGAGTGAGAAAGAGTGAGTGAGAAAGAGCGAGTGGACCGGAATTTCGAACGCGTGCGACGGGTGTTAGCTCGGCCGAGTAACCGAATATCGGGGGCTCGGTGATTTCATAAACTCCCGTAATTCTTTAACAACGTTATTTAACATCTTAGAAAAGTCTCTGTGCATGAGTAGACCCGTGACAGAAGAAAACGAGCTCGGAATAGCTTATAAAGTGTGTAGGTTCCCGGTCATGTGTGAGTGAGAAGAGTGTGATAGCGAGTTCGTGACTTTTTCCTTCGTTCTTCGGTAAATTCGTGATTTTTCCGGTAGATTTTTAGTTTAGCCGAATTTCATCTCGAACGTGATTAAATATTGTTAATTTTCTAATTCTCTGTTGCAATAATAATAATTTCAAATTTTCATTTGTCGTGTGTTAGCCGTTATTCTTTAATTCGCCCCGCCCTTCCCGCTGAACCAAGCCGGTCACGTGTCTCTCTCTCTCTCATCGTCAAGTCGCTTTGCGACTGGCGCCCACGGGAATTTTTGATCAAATAAATCGACGAAAGAAAGAGAGAGAGACTTTTGTGACATCGGGAATAAAATTAATAAAAATTGTGGTCACAATATATATATATATATTGAAACGTTTGTGGAATTTTTCAATATTATTTTTATGTAGGTTCAGGACTCGAATAAGGAATAAATTAATTAAAACCGTATGTTAGGAATAAATCATTTACAAATATATGTTTATTCATTCAACCCCCAATTTCCCCTTTTACAATAATCGTATTCTTAAATTCTAATGTACAATAATTTATGTGTGGTAATTTTGAGAATATTCTTGGTAATTATCCCTAGTTCTCTGACCGCGACAACTTCAGAGTGTATACCTTCTAGTTACGCTGGTGACTTTACATAATTCTCCGCTTATACGGTGGCGCCTCGGATCTACAGCCCGATCGATGATATTTTCGATCAGTGCTTTACAATATGGCTGCCCCCGTATACGTGTGTGTCTCGCGTTCGCGTCAGATTTTGTTTTCGCGATAATTATTTAATTATTACAATTTCAATGTTCTAATGGCTTCGCGTTTGTTCGTGTATGTGTATTAAACAAATTTGTGAAGTGTTGTTTCAATGATGGTACAATTGTGTTATTTATCTGCGTTTTATTTCGTGATACGGTGGTGTTGTTGTGTGTGTGTAATCACCGTTGTGACTTCCGCTCGACTTTATTTTTAAAATTATTAACAAATGCAACAATTATAAGTATTCTCGTGGACTCGCGTTTGTTTCTGTGGTTGTTCGGGACAAAAGTGTGCAGTTACTGTGTTTTTCGAATACAAATTTCGATTTTCTCGCCGTTTTCTGTTGTTGTGTTGTTGTATGTGTGAGCCGTCACCGCTGTGACACGATTTTTGTTCCTTATTCCTTATTATTTTATTCCTTTTCCTTAATTTACTCAAACTGACGCAGTTTGCATAGTGATTCCGTCTACCCTCCCAATTCTAAATTGTTGAGTCTGGAGAATCTTTCCGACTCTCAATTTCCTCTTTCTGAGATTTTTAAATCTTTACTCCCGGTCCTTGAGATCCTTACTCCCTTCCCAGTTCCTCAATTTATTATTTCTATTATTTTTATTAATACTTTTTGAAATCCCCTAGCAGCCACATCCTGACGGAGCTCCAGAGCAAGAAAGAATAAGGAAAAATCAACGCTATTATCAACAGTGTTCCCCACAAATAAACGATCTCAACACTTGTACGCTCTACAGTCAACGGTTCTTACAAGGATGGATTTATTTCGGGTGAGTAATTACTTGACCGTCACTAATAAATCCCTTTTTATCCCAATTCCTAGCTCAAATTTAACGGCGGTTGCTTAAGCTCCGTCAAAGCGGTTCTCCGGCTTCCGTCGTTCAATTTGAACTTCCTTGTACTCCTTTTCGTAATTTCCTCAATTAATTCCTTTCCTAGACGTTTCGTTAACTCCTTATGACAGAAAAATCTGTCTAGGTGTCCTCTAGCGTTTTGGTCAAGAATCCGTATCGGATCTTTATCGAAAAGCAGAACGAGCTTCTCCTTTCCTTAACTTCCTCTTATTTATCATACCGTACCCTAGTTATTATATACAAGAAAAAAGTCCCTCTATCGTTTATTTATTGTATTATTGCTTAAATTGTTATTAATTATTATTATTATTTTTTATTTTTGTTACAGATGTTCCTGAGAGATGGCGCTACTGCATGTAGCGGGGCTCCGGAGAGTATGCCCCGTTACAATATATATATGAGCAGATCCATTGGTTTTCGAGCATTTTCTCGGGAGGGGTCTTTCGAATTTGGTGAAAATTCGGTACTTCGAAGTACCTCAAAAACTATCGCCAAATACCAAATTTCAACTGTCTAAGTGCCCAAGATCATGAGAACGAGCCTTTTAAAAGTCTAATAATCACCATATTTAGCCTATCTTCAAAATGATGATTCACGAAAACCTCACGTTCAAATTGAATGATACAAGTCACATTTTGTTCAGTATGCCATCTAGTATGTAGAAAAAAAATTTGAGTCACCTAAGCCAAAAGGCCTTTTATCCCGACTACGTTAAATAACTTGAAATTTTCAATAATATGATGATTTTAAAATTGTCGCCACAAATTCATTTTTAATCTCACTGACTTCTAACATGGCTCATTTTTTTCGTTCTTTTATACCCTTCAAGCAAATGTAGCTAAAAATTTCATTTGCGTAAAGGAACTCAGAGATATTTCATTTCAAAGTTAGTAATTTTCGAAATATTACGAAAAATCGCTGAATTTTACCTTACACTGCGCATTTCTATCAACTTCAATCATTACCAAAATTTAGGTGAGAGTAGTTTTTTATATCTAGAACGACTCCCCTTAAGGAATTTATTGGCCCGAACTTCCATCACTCTCTACAGTCTGCTGAAGATCACAATAATTCTGATTTTGCTTTTTTATTCTGCTCTCATAGCGGAAAGTGTTAGTGCTTGATGAAAACGTGATTTGTGCAAAATTTGATAACTCTTAAAAAATTTAAACAGCTGCCTCAAGTAATTTTTCTGCATTTTTTTTTTTCATTTTTTCGATAAAAATGACGAGATAATCAAATTTTTAATAACAAAAATCAATTTTTGGTTTCCTATTAAAACGAGAGTCGTAAATATTTGATGAGACTATTTTCTCAAAACTTTTTACTTCAAAACATTTTTTAAGCTAATTTAAGCGGATTCTTATTTTCTTGTACTTCTAGCTAAAAAGCATGTCGAAAGATAATAATAAATAGAACAATTTCAAAAGATGTGTTTGAAAACACGTATTCCAGATAACAGCATACGAGTATCTAGAAACTTACGTGCTTACTTCGAAGATGCAGTTGAAAAATAGTTGCTCTTAACCAATTAATTTGACTTATTTTTATTACCAATTTCATTGTTAACTTTTGCTGAAATTTCCTCCGTTTTCAAGTTTGATTCTTTAGTAATCCATGATATAGATTCTCTTCGATTTGGTCGTTGATCAATCAAAAATTCTTTTTGTCTTTATGTGAGACTGTTGTGAATTTTTTTTTTGCAATGTCAAATAATGCATCCAACTGTTTTTGAAAGACATTTTCATTCAACGTTTGAGTTGGATTTTCCCGTAAATGATTTTTTTTTAATGCCGTCCACTCCAAGCGCAATTTTGTGATTTTTTTAAATATTGACGCAAGGTTGAGACGTTTCTATTCCGGTTTCGCTCCAATTATTGTTTATTTCCCCGATAACTTTTTGTGCACTCTCTCGGATAGAAAATTTAAGAGTTTGATGGTAATAAAAAAATAGACCCAAAGTTTCCCTATTTGTGAGTAATTTTCGTTTCACAAATTCTTCGATTTCCGTCCTGACTAAATAAATTTGACGATTCTTGCTATCGTCAAAATGCGCAGTCATTTTTCACGTTATATTTTTTTCGTTTATCGACATGTGCCTCACTACAACAACTACTGGAAACAATTCATTGAATCGCGAAAAGAAAACTTACCGACAGTGAAACAAACAATGGCGCTGTAGCTTCAACAGTACGGCGGTTTGTATCGCACGCGTTCGTATGACCTTGTTTACTTCAAAACAGCACACGCATATTTTTCACACTTGTTAGACGGTCAGGAATGTAAATACCAGGTGACGAATCGAAACTCAATCGTTGAATGAAAAGCTCTTTGACAAAACGTTGAATGCATTATTTTACATCTCAACGAATAATATTTATGAAGCTCTGATACAAAGACGGAAGGTTTTTTAATTAATCATCGAATAGGTTGGGGTGAATCTATCTCATGTGTCTTTGAAGGATTAAGCCTAGAAGCAGAGAAAATATAAGCAGAAGTTAACGAAAAAATTAGTGATGAAAAAAAGCGAATTGCATGGTTTCTGTTTGGACGTTACTGTAACAATATTTTGACATCGAATTTTTTTTGCACTCAACATAATATAATAAATATATAATGGACGGAAGAAAAGATTTTTAATTGTATAGAATGTACTTAAATAAAAAATGTGAGCTTGTTTGCGAAACGTTGTCCAAGTTTGCTGGCCTATAACAAGTGGCTCAAATCTTCAAAATAGGATGGTAAGAAGAATCGTACGTCGTATTTCAGCAAAATTAATGTTTTGTAATTGATAAAAGAATAAATAATTATGACGTTATTTTTTTCTCTATTCTGCCAGGAATTTCATCCAAGAAATGATTATAGAGTTTCTGGCATTGGGGTATAATTTTTTTAACAGCGTTCTGCAAATAGCAATTCATGTAAAGCCGTTTAGTGGGATGCTGAATTAAGTTTTTCAATTCTTTTATGCCACCTACTAGAATACATATTTTTTAACGCATATCTCGAAATCATTCTGTTATCATTTATCATGATTTTTAATTGAATACACAAGAAAATGGAAAGCAATCGACTGAGCTAATTGAAAAAACTTTTTGGAGCATTAATGCTTGAAGAAAATTATGTTTTCATCAAATACTTATACCTCTTATTATGAGAGAAAACAAAAAATTAACTAATGTAGTGAAAGATTCGATTGTTTCGTGATTTTTAGCCAAAAATTGAAAAAAAATGCGAAAAAATTATTTGTGGCAGCTGTTAAAATTTTTTCAGAGCGTCCAAATTTCGAACGAATAACACTTTCATCAAGCACTGACACTTCCTGCTATGAGAATAAACAAAAGAATTTTCATGCCGAAATTATCAACAAAAAGTATTTTAAAATACCAAAAAGTCGCTTGAGCACTATCTAAAAAATTTTTTAGACCACTTAAATTTTGCAAAAATTAGTTTTTCATAATGTACTAACAATTTCCGTTGAGGCCCGCGAAAAAAAAATATCGATTTTTTTTGAACCACCCTAATATATATATATATTGTAACGAGATTTTTCCATGAAATGGTCCAACCTGTCCCTTCTCGACTCACCTGGCCCACTAACCGGGTGGAGGCGCATCGGCGAAGCTGGGCTGGGCGCCAGGCACTAAAGTGCCGCCGGGAATACCGACCTTTGTTTCGCCCAACCCCGCCAACTGCGCTCCCTCGAACCACCCGGAGCAGGTGACCGAGGACGGTCCGGCTACTCAGCTCCAACTGAGATACAAAATGGTAGAGGGGCTGGTCCCGGGGAAAAGTAGCAATTCGGGAGAGCAGGAATGAATAATAGCCGAAACGAGCTAAATACTATTAAACATTAGAATTTATTACGTATCCGTAATCACAGTTACAATCAGAGGGAAAAGAGAATTTTCGGAAGCCAAATTACGTCGATCACGCGTCGAAGTTCGGTTCAGTCGATAAAACCCAAAACGGGAGATTATGCTAAATGCGTCCTGGCTTGGAGGCAACTTGACGACTTCGATCTTAACCAATGATAACAAAAGAATGGAATAATACGCGAAATTCCGGTACGGTCGGCAAAGAAATAATGGAATAATCGTGGCGAGGTAATCCAACAAGGATAGGTCAGCCACGATGCGTCTTGGCGTGGAGGCAACTTGACGACTTCCATTTTACAAATTATAATAAAAGAAAGAAATAATTCGCAACATTTCGGCGAAACCGTCAAAAGAAAACAATGGAATAATCGTGGCGAGGTAGTCCATTACGGATAGATAAGCCACGATTCGTCTTGGCGTGTAGGCAACTCGACGACTCCCATCTTACAAAATATAATAAAATAAAGAAATGATACGCAAAATTTCGGCGAAACCGGCAAAAGAAAACAATGGAATAATCGTGGCGAGGTAGTCCATTCCGGATAGATAAGCCACGATGCGTCTTGGCGTGTAGGCAACTCGACGACTCCCATTTTACAAAACATAATAAAATAACGAGGTTCGGCAAGAAATAATTCACGAGATTCGCAAGTCGATACACAGTGAATATGTCTGGAATTTCAGTCGAAATATGATAAGTCGGGTAGGCAAGGAAAGAATAGTAAGACGAGAGAGCGTCCAAAAAAAATGTAAACACGCGGGAACCGAGCCGGCCTTGAGCGCGCGCTGAGAGAGAGAGCGAGCCAATGTATCGTACGCGAAAACGCTCAACGAAACTAGGTAAAATATTACGACGTAATATTCGTCGTAATATCTTTGAAAAATTATAAAATGAAATCCAATTAACGTAAAGAAAAAAATTATAACGGAGTCGATTCGGATCGGGCTCGTTTTCTCCCCGTGATTCTCCATACTCTTATTAATTTTACGGAAATGAACGCGAGGCTATCGCAAAAGAACAAGACCGTACGAACTCGAAAGACAAAATACAGAAACGGTCCAAAGTTCCTGATCAAAAGTTAAAACGCCAAATAAATTGAGAATCACGGGGTTACTGACGCTATGATGAAGGGAATAGAGGAACGAGCTCACCGAGAAACTCCCGGAATCCGCCACGATCCATATAGGTAATCCAAAAAAAAGGGCACTTACACGACACGACTCGCCGCACCGGTTATCGATCGTAGACTTATGATCTCTCGCCTCGTTCGTAGGCAAGAGCTCCCGAATTCGCGTTATCCCCACCACTCATTGCCCCCCCCCCCCGCGAAGGTCCGCGCGCCCGTGTCCCAGCGCTTCACTGTTCTCTCTCTCCTACTCTCGCGATTCACACGGTACTTCGGAGATAGGGGTGGTTTCCCCCGCTACGATCCAACGAACGGAGGATCGATGTGTTCGATTAAATTTCTTATCTCGCGCGCTCGAGTACAGGGCCGCTCAAAATTAATTATTGTCCCTTGGTCACCTTCCTCTAGGGCCATTCGGCGTTCGTCTCCGGAAAAGGGGGAGGCCTCCCTCATGAACCCAAGCGTCCCTGAGCCCACGGTGAGCCCACTCTTAAACCACCAGGAAATTCAGCACCCTTGACGCGAAGACGAACCCGAACCCCATTAGACGAGGCGCCGATTTACTCGAACCGCGACTTCCAAGGAGACAATGACGGGCGTTGCAACTCTAGGTTGCTACGGTGAGAGAACTTGCGGGCGGCTGCTGACATTGAGCCTTATTCCAGCGCAAGTACTCGGCGCCCACTATCCAGACGACGATGAGTGAGTCTGGCACGAAAAGAAGAGAAAAGGCCGCACTCGAGCATGCGATTTTACTAAGTCGTTTCGGTATTATTGGCGGGAACACGGTTGCGCTTTCCCCCGCGTGACGAACGGGTGTGGGACGGTTAAAGGAGGCCTTCTAAATTAGACGAGCTCTAAACCGAGATCGGTCTCTCTCTCCCGCTCCCAAACTCGGAGAGTTGAATTTAAAATCGGAGATATAGTTCGAGGTACGCGATTTCTTGCCGAGCCTCAAAGGGAATACACGTAGGAAGGTCTTAGAAGGCAACTTAACGCGATACTTATACTAGATTCTTAACATTACGTGAGTCCACGATTGAGTCGGTCCCGCGAGTCGGCGTGCGGCGTTTAAACAGGACCGTAAATCCGGTCCACTGGTCGACACGGCTGCGTATGAGTGGCGTGGCTCTAAATGTCACGTCACAAACCTCCACCCCAGAATCTGCCTCACGGAGGTACCGACGCTCGCCGATGGTGGTTGACTTATCCGATGATGATTGTCCTTGAGGGAGCATGGTGTCGAAGGAGCCTCTCATACGCCCGCCCCGGCCAGTTTCCCGTACTGCCCACGGATCGTAGCTGAAACAGACAGACTCTCGGCGCTCGCCTCGGAGCCCAGTTCTTTCCTCCTTCCACGCTATAGCGTGCCCCTCCCTCATCCAAACTATCCGAATCGACAGACTAAATACTCCAACAAACGTACTCTAGACTGAAACTCTGAATATCTACGATTCGAGACTGGCTTTTGCGCTAATTGAGACCAACCTTATAAAAAAAAACTTCAAGCCAAACTCAAATGACTCATCAGGTAAAGGACTTGTGAAATAAATTTGTGCAATACTGTTTCGTCATTGACGTTCACATAATTCGTTTAATAACGACCAGTCAAATACAAACTTATTATATTGTTGCCCAAGAAATGAAATGCCATCATCGAAGCTTAAATTAGATTACGATGGGCTTGTGGATTAAAAATGAAAAAAATTAAAAAAACTTTTGGTTGAGGCCATTTCCCTCTTCCGCGGTGAGGTCTGGGGTGCAATACCACCCAAAGGAAAGAAGGGAAAAACAGCCCAAAAAAAAATATACTTTACTCCTAGGAGACGGCGTCAATCCAAAAGGGATTGCCCAGAACAAAATGGAATGAACAAAACAATCTTTACCCCGAAGGGACGGCGTCAAACCAAAAGGGTTTGACCCCAAAAAAAAACCCAAGGGTCGGTTATGAAAAGGAAAAGTCCCACTCTTAAAATTACGTTGGGAACCCGGTTGATCCTGTATCGTGAATGTGACAAAAAACGCGGTGGGACTCTCCTTGGTCTGTAGCGTACCGCAGCTCAAGGGTTCGTGTTCGAATGAGGTGTTATTCCGACGCACCGAAGGTGTGTGTGCGGCGGGTTCCGTGGTTAATTGTGACGGACCCGCCTTTAGCGGTTTCCCGAACACGAGCACTCGGTAGACTTGAAACCGGTGCGCCCGCAACGGTAACAAAAGGTCCCTCTAGGCTCAGTACAAGCATTAAATCGGTGACCAGCTTTGCCACAGTTCCAGCAGGTAGACGGACGACCCGGCGCGGTGTTAGGAGCAGCATTACCATTCGCGGCTGGTGTTGGGTTGAGGAACGGGTTGAGAGCGTGTAGGGGATCGGGAAGGTTGGGAGGCATTGCCACCGGTTGATTGGAGGTAGCTGGTTTAGGTGCCCGTTGGTTACGTCGGCGAGGCGTCTCCTTTTTAATGAGGGCGTTTGCCCCTTCGTGGGTTTGTACCGGGTTAGGTAAATGGGAGGCCTCGGAAACTTCTGCTCCGTCAGCCTGGGTTGCGTACGGGTCTGGCCAGGATTCTACCGCGGCAAAAACTTTTCTTGCCGGGGCATTAGCCTGGTTACGAGCCGGGCTATACGCTAACCCTGGGCAAAGGGACTGATCCGGTGCGGGCGGAGCCCGGTAAGAACGCGAGAATTGGAAGCTTTTCTCCACCCTTACCGCGATGTGCTCAAAGGAATCGAAATCGAGAACGTCGTCGCGTTGTATTGTTACGTGAAGTCGCGGAATCAAGTTTCGATGGGCATGCTGTATCTGTTGAGATTCGTCCCAGGGAGGCCGGAGACGGCTAAACAGACCTCGCAAGCACGTCAAATAGTCGGCCACGGGCTCCTCAAGTCCCTGGGTGCGACGCATTATCTCTTCGCGAAGGGCATACTGGTAATCAGGGTCCCCAAAGCGTAAACGACAAGCAGAGGCGAATTGGCTCCAACTTTCCCAGCGATCTTTGTCATTGCGGTACCATTGCAAAGCTACCCCGGTGAGGAAAAACGGTATGCATCGGATCAGATCTACATCGGAGACCGGAACTAGAGCTCGACCCTCCGAGATTCGTGTGAGGAAGGTTTCTACATCCTCTCCGCGCTTCCCTGAGAAGGAAATGTTCCACTTGCGCATGAGGTGTAGCACCGACGATGCCGAAACCGGGTAACGTGACGAAGGGGTCTCTACGTTCAACCTTAAGGTATTTTCGGCGGCCGTTTGGGGTTCGCCGGCGTTTCGGGGTTCAGAACGAGCTGGCAGGCTTCTTGAATGAGCAGATCGCTCGTTCCAAGCTCGAGGGTCAGATTCTGGCCGGATGTCGTGATTCGTGCCTGCGGCCGAGATGGGCGGAGGCCAAGTGTGGGTACTCGCGTGAGCGGGTTCCAAGTTCTCGGCCAAGCCTGACCACGGCCGAGGGCCGAATGGTGGTATATTCGGATCGAGGGTTGAATGCGGGTAATAGGGTAGCCCAGAGGTATGGTTTAAAGAGTCTGACCAGCGTAATCTACTCGTGTAGACGCTCGTGGTCGGCCATGCCGACACTCGGGGCGCTTGCGCACCTTGAGTGGGCCTCACCTCGTTGCCTGGCCATACGTAGACCGGGAACGGCGTACCCAAATTACTGATGGAATTGCCCATACCTGAATCCTGCGCCGGTTCTCTCGGAGGACAGCGGAAGCGATCCCCCGTGGGTGGGGACGCGCTCGCCTCAGGAGTCAAGACGTAACCGGCTCCCGGGGAATGCGATACCGCCTCGCTCTGGTCCGTGTTAGGACCTGCGAGCGGATCTAACTCCTGTTCGGCCATGATTCACGCTCACTCGCGCTTTTTATTCCTCACCAGAAAAGGACGGTTTTGTGGATAGTTATACGGACGTGGCGTATTCCGCGGTTGTTCCCTGGCCGAAACACCGATTTAAAGCCGGTTAAGCGGATCGGAATAACGATTCGTCACTTAATTCGAAGGCAATTGAACCAAATTTTCTGCTGTTGCTCGATCGGAACGCCCGTTACGCGAGGTAGTAGTGCAATACGTCAGATAGTTGCACGGGGATGACGGTAAAACTCGGGGTACTCGCAATGGCCTCGGAAAACAGATTTGTACGCTGAGCTTCGGTAAGCCGCTAGCAACGCGAGGTAGTAGTGCAATGCGTCAGGTAGTTGCACGGTAATCGCGTGATTGGCCCAGTAACATCGAAATAATTCCGGACCACCGCGAGGTCGCGGCGAAACTCAGCGACGATGTAAGGAAACGCGAGGTAGCAGTGCAATGCGTGAGGTAGTTGCACAATAATCGCGTTGTCGGCCCGGCAGCCTCAAACAATTTCGGAAAATCCAAAGATCGCGGCGAAATTCGGTAATGATGTGAAAAACGCGAGGTAGTAGTGCAATGCGTGAGGTAGTTGCACGATCGGAATAATCGCGTAATTCACTGGTGATACTGGTTGTTGAGCACGGCCTTGTAGGTCCGATCACGGAAGAGATCCGGTTGTTTCGATAGCTTGCACGATGTACTCAAGGCTGAAGAGGAGCGCACTGAACTAACGATCGCGGTCACGGATAACTGGTAAAAAATCACCCGAATCCGAGTCTTGCTACCGGCTCAGATGTTCTCCCCACTGGCGAGATGACGATCTTGGGGTGGGGCAACCTATTGCTGGTAACGGGGTGGGGTCTTCTCGCCCCAAAGAAATTGTTTTCCAAGTCGAAATAGTAGATCGCTAATCTCCTGACCGGGATTCGCTAATCCCTCGAACAATGGTAACAGGAACGCGCAAACAAGTTAATCCCTCTAACAATGGTGACAGAAACGCGCAAAACAAGTTAATCCCCCGAACAATGGTGACAGAAACGCGCAAGACGAGTTAATCCCTCGAACAATGGTGACAGAAACGCGCAAGACGAGTTAATCCGTCGGTCGTTATGTACGGTCCGTACGTGGGTTTTTGTCGGGCAACCGAGGCAACGTTGATTTATTTCCGGTAACCGCACGTGTTGAACAATGCCCAAGGATTGTAGAGAGTTCGTCAACAACTTGTTTCGGTTGCCAAAAAAAATTTTTTTTCGCCCTGACTCCGGACCTAGTGTTCGCGAATAATGAGGGATTACCGTGCAAGTCGAAAACAAGGGATTAAGCCGCGGATCAAAACAAGGGATTACGGTGTAGGAATAATAGGAGTTCGAGCGGAGAAAAACTGCTCCTGTTTTTATCGTCGTCGAACTTAATCGCGAGCAATAACAGAGGATTAGCGAGGAACCCGAAAAACAAGAGATTACGGAGCCAAATTCGTCAGAGCTCCAGGCGGGAAAAAAAATTGTTTTCGAATAATGGGCCACTGGCGGGAATAACATCGAACGCTTCGCAACAGAATTTTATGGCCGGATTAGCGGGCACACCATTGCGAAGTCTTCGGTATCTATTGAGAGATAGGCTCTCTGGATTCCCAAAATAAGCAAAGGTGTTTCGTTTGCTAAGAGCGTGATTTCGGGGAATTGCGAAAGGGACACAAGGGAGATAGAAAGAGAAAAAAAAAAATCCCTTTCGCCCACCACTTTTCCGCGATGAGTTCGCTTAGAAGCGGAATTTCGCGCTTACCATTACGTTTCATTTGGTAATTCTTACCTGTGAGTTAGTTTTACATTAACACTAGAAAATCTTAATATTAAGTTCCATTGACGTGGTCTCAAGTCACACAATTAGCCCTCAAATCAAATTACGACATATTCAATACTTAAACTTCACTAATACGCACAACTTCACTCTCTCAGCCGCGACTCATGCCGGCAATAACGCCTTCTCGTAATTCGGAACGCGATTAAACTCCAACCAAATTGTTACTCTCGAGCCCCACGTTGGGCGCCATTTGTAACGAGATTTTTCTATGAAATGGTCCAACCTGTCCCTTCTCGACTCACCTGGCCCACTAACCGGGTGGAGGCGCATCGGCGAAGCTGGGCTGGGCGCCAGGCACTAAAGTGCCGCCGGGAATACCGACCTTTGTTTCGCCCAACCCCGCCAAATGCGCTCCCTCGAACCACCCGGAGCAGGTGACCGAGGACGGTCCGGCTACTCAGCTCCAACTGAGATACAAAATGGTAGAGGGGCTGGTCCCGGGGAAAAGTAGCAATTCGGGAGAGCAGGAATGAATAATAGCCGAAACGAGCTAAATACTATTAAACATTAGAATTTATTACGTATCCGTAATCACAGTTACAATCAGAGGGAAAAGAGAATTTTCGGAAGCCAAATTACGTCGATCACGCGTCGAAGTTCGGTTCAGTCGATAAAACCCAAAACGGGAGATTATGCTAAATGCGTCCTGGCTTGGAGGCAACTTGACGACTTCGATCTTAACCAATGATAACAAAAGAATGGAATAATACGCGAAATTCCGGTACGGTCGGCAAAGAAATAATGGAATAATCGTGGCGAGGTAATCCAACAAGGATAGGTCAGCCACGATGCGTCTTGGCGTGGAGGCAACTTGACGACTTCCATTTTACAAATTATAATAAAAGAAAGAAATAATTCGCAACATTTCGGCGAAACCGTCAAAAGAAAATAATGGAATAATCGTGGCGAGGTAGTCCATTACGGATAGATAAGCCACGATTCGTCTTGGCGTGTAGGCAACTCGACGACTCCCATCTTACAAAATATAATAAAATAAAGAAATGATACGCAAAATTTCGGCGAAACCGGCAAAAGAAAACAATGGAATAATCGTGGCGAGGTAGTCCATTCCGGATAGATAAGCCACGATGCGTCTTGGCGTGTAGGCAACTCGACGACTCCCATTTTACAAAACATAATAAAATAACGAGGTTCGGCAAGAAATAATTCACGAGATTCGCAAGTCGATACACAGTGAATATGTCTGGAATTTCAGTCGAAATATGATAAGTCGGGTAGGCAAGGAAAGAATAGTAAGACGAGAGAGCGTCCAAAAAAAATGTAAACACGCGGGAACCGAGCCGGCCTTGAGCGCGCGCTGAGAGAGAGAGCGAGCCAATGTATCGTACGCGAAAACGCTCAACGAAACTAGGTAAAATATTACGACGTAATATTCGTCGTAATATCTTTGAAAAATTATAAAATGAAATCCAATTAACGTAAAGAAAAAAATTATAACGGAGTCGATTCGGATCGGGCTCGTTTTCTCCCCGTGATTCTCCATACTCTTATTAATTTTACGGAAATGAACGCGAGGCTATCGCAAAAGAACAAGACCGTACGAACTCGAAAGACAAAATACAGAAACGGTCCAAAGTTCCTGATCAAAAGTTAAAACGCCAAATAAATTGAGAATCACGGGGTTACTGACGCTATGATGAAGGGAATAGAGGAACGAGCTCACCGAGAAACTCCCGGAATCCGCCACGATCCATATAGGTAATCCAAAAAAAAGGGCACTTACACGATACGACTCGCCGCACCGGTTATCGATCGTAGACTTATGATCTCTCGCCTCGTTCGTAGGCAAGAGCTCCCGAATTCGCGTTATCCCCACCACTCATTGCCCCCCCCCCCCCGCGAAGGTCCGCGCGCCCGTGTCCCAGCGCTTCACTGTTCTCTCTCTCCTACTCTCGCGATTCACACGGTACTTCGGAGATAGGGGTGGTTTCCCCCGCTACGATCCAATGAACGGAGGATCGATGTGTTCGATTGAATTTCTTATCTCGCGCGCTCGAGTACAGGGCCGCTCAAAATTAATTATTGTCCCTTGGTCACCTTCCTCTAGGGCCATTCGGCGTTCGTCTCCGGAAAAGGGGGAGGCCTCCCTCATGAACCCAAGCGTCCCTGAGCCCACGGTGAGCCCACTCTTAAACCACCAGGAAATTCAGCACCCTTGACGCGAAGACGAACCCGAACCCCATTAGACGAGGCGCCGATTTACTCGAACCGCGACTTCCAAGGAGACAATGACGGGCGTTGCAACTCTAGGTTGCTACGGTGAGAGAACTTGCGGGCGGCTGCTGACACTGAGCCTTATTCCAGCGCAAGTACTCGGCGCCCACTATCCAGACGACGATGAGTGAGTCTGGCACGAAAAGAAGAGAAAAGGCCGCACTCGAGCATGCGATTTTACTAACAAGGAAAGGTACTTTGGTGTCCCCCTCCGATTTTGATAATTTTTATATATGTTATAGTCCATCGAAAATTAAGAGACACGTAATTTTTTTTATCGGCTTAAAGTTATTTTTAAGGGGTGAAATCGACCCCCAAAGTTGAGCATGTTTTGCATCTGGTAGAGTGTTTCATATAGAAGCACTTAACCGATCGTAACGAAACCAATTGCAAAACGTTTTTCACGTCAAATAACCTGTATATAATGTTCAACTTCTTATGCACCCCTATTACATGGGGATGATTCACCCCCGAATATCCAGAATTCTTTTGTATAAAAAAAACTTGCAATCCGATTTCAATAAAACAAACGCCATTTTGCAGAGCAAAAAAAATAAAATTGACGTATTTTTGGGTTTTTCTCAGATTAAAAAAATTAAGGGGGTAAAACACCCTTAAAATGTCAAATTTCATTTTGAGCACTGTCCCCTTCCGATTTCAATATTTTTTTTATAAAATGTAGCTTATCGAAAAATAAGACCACCTATTATTTTTATTGGCTCAAAATTATTTTTAAGGCGTGAAATCAACCCCCAAAGTTGGGCATGTTTTGCATCTGGTAGAGTGTTTCATATAGAAGCACTCAACCGATCGTAACGAAACCAATTGCAAAACGTTTTTCACGTCAAATAACCTGTATATAATGTTCAACTTCTTATGCACCCTTACTTACTGCAGGGGGCTGAACCACCCCCTGACATTCATAATTTTTTGTATAAAAGAAAAATTGTCATTCGATTTCAATGGAAAAACCAACATTTTGAAAAGCAAAAAAAAATTATAGTGAATGTGTCTAGATTTTTCGAATAAAAAAAATTAAGGGGGTAAAACACCCCTAAAATCTCAAATGTCATTTTGCGCACTTAAATGATAAAATTCAATTCAATTGGTCTCATTATCATTGCGTATCGACTTATATGCTAAATAATATTTATTTCGCATGTACATCCGCTGCCCTTCTGACATGCTTCACGTTTATAAAGAAGTGTTGGTATCCGTTCTATTTATATAAGTTTCTATTTTGAACGATTTACGAAAATAAAAAAAAAACTCAAATATCAAAAGAGTCGCATCAGCAATTCACCGCCCAGAATGTAAACAAAGCTGGCTCATGCCTTGCCATATTCTTATTCATATCAAGAACCGCTATAGTGGCTCGACCCCAAGTATTCTTGAAAAAGCCAGTTCGCTCAGGCTAATGTTTGAGGTATATCCGAAAACCAAATAAAAATGCTGTTTTCGTGGTGATGTCAGATCAAACCGCCCACTCAAGATGAAAAAGGTAAAACTGACTTTATATTATTCCAGAAGTTAAGTTGCTGTTCGACTGTTGATCAGTCATTATCGTGTCCGCTATCGTGAATACCGTATTGTTATTAACATGTCCATCAATCCAATGAACGTAATAAGACTGTTGTTTCTTACATTCGAGGTAATGAACATTCCTGACAGTCCTGTTAACAATAATGAAGTGGAATTGAAAGAGAGTTTCGCGGAAATTCTGAAGGCCTCTATGGCAGAGTTCAATCAGTTAGAAATCGTCGAAGATACGACATTAGATTTTCAAGAACCGTTTAGAGATGTCATAGTAGAACCTGTCGAAGATAATGACATCGAATGGGGTCTTAGAGAATCTCCATTAAGCCCTGAAACGTGTACTGACGATGAAGAAGATTTGAGCTACGACTACAAACAAAGAGCTGTTGAGTACTGGAGAAGTGCAAAAACGAAACAAAATAGGAAAATAGAAACAGTCCAAAACCGATTTAAACTCGTTAAATCTGTGCGCCAATTAAGGCGCTGGGCTCAACAAATTAATAAAGGCGGAACTTACAAGGAAAAATTGTCGCGCATTTCTGAATATACAATCGATAATTTAAAAAGCGCCATAGAAGCAGGTCTCATTGTACACGATATCGATCTTCGGAGATGGGCATTACAAGCCCAAAAATTGATTGGGCATGAGAATTTGCGTTTCAGGGCTTCGCCAACATGGATAAAAAAGTTTAAAAAAGTTCATCGAATAACAAGTAGAAAAATAAATAAATTCGTGACAAGAAAGACTCTCGAATCAAAGGACATATTACAAAACGATGCTAATAAATTTGTCTCCGCAGTTCAATTGAAAATTGAGGAATATGGCTTGGAAAATATTTATAATTCTGATCAAAGTGGTTTCCAATTAGAAGTCCATTCAGGGCGAACGTTAACAGAAGAAGGTACAAAACAAGTAGAATGCCTTGTACAATCCGTTTCAGCGACAACCCATAGCTACACCATCCAGCCGACAATATCAGCAGCAGGAAAATTGTTGTCACCTCTTCTGATAATTTTAAAAGAGCCATCCGGGCGGTTGGGGCCAATCGTAGAACGAACCATTTTTCGACCTCCCAATGTTTTTATAAGTGTTTCAAAATCTGGCAAGGCTACATCAGGTACGTTGGTATGTAATATTCAAATATAAAAAATAGATGTGCTATTAATTTTTACATATTGATTTATAGAACATTTCAAAGTATGGCTTCAAGAAGTGTTCTTCCCAAATGTCGGTGAGAAAAGTGTGCTTTTAATAGACTCATGGAGTGGACATTGCCCTAGTGTTGTCACGGAAGTTACACCACATAACAAAGAAATTGTTACAATGATCATACCGAAAGGAACAACAGGGAATATCCAGCCACTTGATGTCTTCGGATTTAGAATTTGGAAAAATTATGTCAGACATTTTTCAGACAGTGTCATGTTACTTGATTATGATTTAAGTCTACATTTACGAAATAATATAATCAAGCTGCAATCTCTAGTACATAATCAATTATCATCTCCGAGGTACGAAAATTTATTTCGATATGCCTGGTTCAAAAGTGGGTACATAGAAGAACGACCTGAGCATTTCGAAAATCCCGTTGAATTCGCTTTTGGTATGTCATCTCAAACACAATGTGAAATTGAAGGCTGCACAAATGTGGCTGTAGTAAGATGTTCATGGTGTAAAAAGTCACTTTGTTTCAAACATTTCTTCGAAGAACATCATTACTGTTCAAAATATAATCATTAAGTTCAGGAATGATAATTGAAACGAAAATTTGAATTGGAATCTATTTTTACTACATGAAAGATTTTAGCGCCTATGTATAACCTATATATATATATTTGTGTACAGACCATGTGTATACAAAAATAAAAAATCGTGAAGCTCACGACCACCGAAGATGTAGGAGTACTCAATTTTTCATATAATTAAAAAGCCGATGTACATGCGAAATAAATATTATTTAGCATATAAGTCGATACGCAATGATAATGAGACCAATTGAATTGAATTTTATCATTTAAGTGCGCAAAATGACATTTGAGATTTTAGGGGTGTTTTACCCCCTTAATTTTTTTTATTCGAAAAATCTAGACACATTCACTATAATTTTTTTTTGCTTTTCAAAATGTTGGTTTTTCCATTGAAATCGAATGACAATTTTTCTTTTATACAAAAAATTATGAATGTCAGGGGGTGGTTCAGCCCCCTGCAGTAAGTAAGGGTGCATAAGAAGTTGAACATTATATACAGGTTATTTGACGTGAAAAACGTTTTGCAATTGGTTTCGTTACGATCGGTTGAGTGCTTCTATATGAAACACTCTACCAGATGCAAAACATGCCCAACTTTGGGGGTTGATTTCACGCCTTAAAAATAATTTTGAGCCAATAAAAATAATAGGTGGTCTTATTTTTCGATAAGCTACATTTTATAAAAAAAATATTGAAATCGGAAGGGGACAGTGCTCAAAATGAAATTTGACATTTTAAGGGTGTTTTACCCCCTTAATTTTTTTAATCTGAGAAAAACCCAAAAATACGTCAATTTTATTTTTTTTGCTCTGCAAAATGGCGTTTGTTTTATTGAAATCGGATTGCAAGTTTTTTTTATACAAAAGAATTCTGGATATTCGGGGGTGAATCATCCCCATGTAATAGGGGTGCATAAGAAGTTGAACATTATATACAGGTTATTTGACGTGAAAAACGTTTTGCAATTGGTTTCGTTACGATCGGTTAAGTGCTTCTATATGAAACACTCTACCAGATGCAAAACATGCTCAACTTTGGGGGTCGATTTCACCCCTTAAAAATAACTTTAAGCCGATAAAAAAAATTACGTGTCTCTTAATTTTCGATGGACTATAACATATATAAAAATTATCAAAATCGGAGGGGGACACCAAAGTACCTTTCCTTGTAAGTCGTTTCGGTATTATTGGCGGGAACACGGTTGCGCTTTCCCCCGCGTGACGAACGGGTGTGGGACGGTTAAAGGAGGCCTTCTAAATTAGACGAGCTCCAAACCGAGATCGGTCTCTCTCTCCCGCTCCCAAACTCGGAGAGTTGAATTTAAAATCGGAGATATAGTTCGAGGTACGCGATTTCTTGCCGAGCCTCAAAGGGAATACACGTAGGAAGGTCTTAGAAGGCAACTTAACGCGATACTTATACTAGATTCTTAACATTACGTGAGTCCACGATTGAGTCGGTCCCGCGAGTCGGCGTGCGGCGTTTAAGGCGTCTTCTCACTTTGGAAATTTAAAAAAATCGATTTTTTTTTTTTTTTTAATTTTGAAAGTACATATCTTCAAAAATGTCATCTCGAAATTTCATAAAGATCGGACGAGTCTAACTACATTTTTTGGCGACCGTTAGGTGACTACCTGAGAGTACCCGGCGATCCCTTTCACGCCGCTCGGACGGTCCCTGTATATCTGACTCTATACAATTGAATAGCCGTGTTCTTTTGTTAATGTAGTACCCCTTGCTTAGGTATATTCTGTTTTCGGGTCTATACTCATGTAATAAGACCTTAACACGTGCATTTTTCAAAAGAAAATCACTCGGCAACGATGCTAAACTGTTATTTCATCAGTCTAATTTGAAACTTCGTAACGGCAACATCTCTGCGCTCAGGATTGTTATAATGGATAAAAAGACTTCGCAACAAAGTGCCACGTGGCGACGTCCAAGTTCGAAATCTAAAAAAAGAAAATTTCGTGGAGTGCTTCCACACCAGTCTGAAGCAGATACGAGTCATGCTAGTGCGAGTGCAGCAAAATTAAAAAAATCGGACGATACAAGTTTCGATGTACACATCGATCCAACGGCTGGATATAGTATTATTCAGTTTTTTCTTGTTTTTTCTACATTACAACAATATGTGAAGTGTAAAGTTTGTAACAAAGATGTTTCAAGAAACATCATCAAGAAAAACCGTGGAAATTGCTTGCCAAACAGCGGCATGCATTTATAACGAAGGGCTACAACCTGTTTTAAAAATTTTGGAGGTGATGGGTGTCAAACTAGGCCCTATCGCCGTTCAATACGCCGAGAAACGCGACAGTGATCGCGTACGCGTAGGGAACCGCCGCAGCTCTAACGCTTCAAAAGAGACTAGGTCGAGACGAAGGGAAGCTACTTTGGACGAACACACCTTCTACGAAGAATCGGAAGGTCCATTGTATGGAGCAGGCATCGCTGATTAACCCGAGGTAAGGTTTTTTCATGATTTTTCTGCAACCAAAACTTTAAACGCAGTTATCTCAAAACAAGGTTTTTCGGTGCTTTGTTGATGAAATTTCGGAAACTATCCGGCCGATTGTCATGAAATTTGAATGACATATGCTTCATAGTTATGGCTATAGCGCATATCATCAGATTTTTTAAATTTTGATTTTAAGAATTTTTTTTTTACAAAAAACTGCAAAAAAATCGTGGTTTTTTTTTACTTTTTCGAAAAACGTGCGCCATTTTGTTATTTTCGCGAATATCAAAAATCTGATGATATGCGCTATAGCCACTGACATACTGAATCTAAAACAGTTTTATTTTTTTGTTTCAGACGACCCGTCTCGGAGATACCATCAACAAGCCACGACCATAACATTTTTACACGGGTTTTTCAATGCTACTGATGTATTATAATAATTGTTTAAAAAAATAAAATAAAATTTTTTTCATGTACTTGAAAGATGTGTTTATTACATAGGATCCGTTTTATCCCATAATTTTAAGCAAAAATCCTCGAAAAAAAATCGCAAAAACAGCCTATTTTTGAGGCGTTTAAAGTGAGAAGATGCCTTAAACAGGACCGTAAATCCGGTCCACTGGTCGACACGGCTGCGTATGAGTGGCGTGGCTCTAAATGTCACGTCACAATATATATATAAATATATATATATATATATATATATATATATATATATATATATATATTGTAACGGGACGTTACCACCGGCCCAGCCACAGGAGAGCAGGCTCGGACAAGAGGTGTCTTATCATATCAGTGCTACGAATACAATAGCGATGCGAGACTAGTTATTCGGCCATTGCCTTATTTATTCATCAAAATCATTCGCTAGCGAAGATTCTCTATCCATTCGTACGACGGCCCACGTGCCAGCGGCCCTATCGCAGAACCGCGTCACGCTTGAACTCCATCCTTCTATCCCAAATTAGACTGCCTTTGTCACACGCTCGTCGATCGATCAAACCAATCAACAACGATCGATACGTCACGAGCGTCCATCTCGCTCGCACACGATAGTCCCTCTCTCACTCTCCGAGAAACAGGGAGATCTCAGGACACCAACTCGGCTACTATATCAGCCTGATATCATCGAGAGACTCAAACGAGAGCACCCGACACCAAAGGTAGGGATAATTGTTAATAACAAAGTCAACTACTAGGAGATACTTCCGATCATCCTGGGCATCCCTCTCCTCATGATCACGTGAGTCTCTCAACTCACTATCACGACAAGGAAGGGAAGACTCCCCTATCTCGCCTCAGGCTATTTAAGGGCGTGCAGAGCTCACTCGCTCTCTCAGACTAGCACTTTTCACTACAACCTTTATTTGATTAACCATCAACAATTCCACATTCGAGCATCAGCATCAAAGACATGTTGACTCGCTCCCAATGTAACATCATCCTGAGTTCGTGAGTAGGAACGCAATTCTTCTGGAAGTTCCCAGTATTGCATTGGCTGACAACCTTAAGAATTGTGGAATTAGTATGGTGACCGTTAAGTGAGGCTTTAGTTAAACAATGACGAGTATCGAAGTGTTTAAAGTCAATAATTAATTAAGCATCAGTCTATTACGCGACAACCATCCGAACTAGGCCTTAAACCTCGCTAACAACTTCAGGCTCGGCGGTTATCGTTTATTAAACAAAGTAAAGGCGATAATCACTTAATGGACGATCTCGTGATAACTAAGTCTGCGTATCGTCTCAAGAATTCGTCACGCGCCTTAATTAAGTCACGAAATCGACTCTTTCTACTTGCAGGGATGATCATGAAAAATTAATTATGCGATAATAATTAATGATTGTTATTCGTCGGCTTCACCGATGATTTCGCGTAGTCGCTTCCGTAACGACTATTGAAAAAGTATAAAATACTTTGATTAACCATGAGACCTGAGATTTGCCCGCGTAGGACTGTCTCGGTCGCTCTTTTTTATTAAGTCAGCTTCACTGACTTGTCGGGATACGAACTTAAGCGATTCGTTTCTCAATTACCGCTGACCCCTTAGAAAAATATTCTATTTGATTTCAAAGTTCTCCGAAGAAAACTCGTAGAGAATTAATTTCCTGATCACTCTAGATCCGTCGGTCTCGTTACTCGCCAAGGACGAGGGCATAGGACAAAAAAGTCCACAAGGCGGCAAAGTCGATTCAGAAAATTGTCTATTCTTTATTCTATATTCTTAAATTCCCCTTCTGGGCATTTAAGAGGTTTTCTTATCCTTGATTTACACGGATATCGTCGCTGGAAGCATTTCTCAAATTTCATTCACACTAGTCAGTTCATAATTGTCACTCTCTGCATAAAAACATCAGATCATAAATACGAGAGTTCCGTGACACGCTTCCCGTGCCTCGAGTATCGTGGGCTCGGTTACTCGAACGCGAAGACCACATGCGAAAGAGAGAGAGAGAGAGAGCGATAATCACCTCGCGTCGCACTCTGGAAATTATCTCCTCGCGGATTATATTCTCCTAGTATCCTCCTGATTTGTGCCCACCTTGGAACCATTATAAATCATAAAAAAAATTACAAAAAGAAATAATAATTTTGAGCATACTAAAACGACTAATTTTCCCGAAAGTAAAAAGTAATAATTCATCCAATAAAAATCTTTTTCTTTTATCCCTTTTTGTTTTCAGCAGCGATCCACCTTGTTATTAATGCCAGTGATAAAAGATCGATTCTCATTTGCACATGAAAGCAAGATCCCACTCTGAGGCTATTAAAATAACCCTAAGGGATCGTCTTTAAATTTAACCAAAGCAATAGAAAACTCTCGCGTCAAACCTTTGTTGATTGATAGTCACACTAAAAAAATTTCTTTGTCTTCCTGTTGACTTCCTCTCCTTAAAAGCGGGAGACACGCAGTGTCGCGAGACGATTGACGCTCAGTTGCACTGACAGATCCGAAAAGCTCGAATTAATGCTACGGCAACAGGAAAGAAGACTAATTCTCAATATCCTTTAAAAGACGGAATACGTAGAATTAAGGGGACCGTATGGTCTAGAGCACGAAAATTTCACCTATTTTCACGATTTTTTTTTTGCCTTAAAAAATTTAAAAATCGATGTTTTAACTTTTCGGGTTTATTACTACCTTTATTAAGTATACAAAAAATTTTTTTTTTAATTTTAAAAACAGTGTTTATTATCATATAATTGGCATTGAAGACGACCCTCTCGAAAAATCCGACCCGGACGGTGAAGATCGATCCGAGACTTCTACTCATCTGAAACACAAAATTCAAGAAGATTCTTAATCAGAAAGAGTGCAGTTATGGTCGGGACTAGAACAAATCGAAAAAATTAAAAATTGACAAAATGGCGCGCTTTTGAAAAAAAATTCGTAAAATCGGGTTTTTTTTTCACTAGTTTTTTAGTATAAACAATAAGAAATTATTTAAATAAAATTATGATTGTAGTTCCGACGATAGCCATACATGTTGTGAACAACATATCCAAATTTCAAGTGATTCGGTTGAATAGTTTTTTTGTTTTCACCTGCGCAGTGCCGAAAAAAGTCGTTTCGAGATAAATGAGTTTAAAGTTTGAGGTACAGATATTTTCAAAAATTGAGCAAATTTTGAATACTTACAGTTAATCCGCGATTCCGGCACCATATAGGATTCCTTCGGAACGTTCATAATTCAAGATTTCCTCACTCCTTTCATTTCTTCGAGCTGTCCGAGCCTCTTTGGAGTTGTCCGTGCTCCTACGG
Source organism: Rhimphoctona megacephalus (assembly GCA_963989365.1). Lineage (NCBI taxonomy): Eukaryota > Metazoa > Arthropoda > Insecta > Hymenoptera > Ichneumonidae > Rhimphoctona > Rhimphoctona megacephalus. Next base: position 2,816,284 of record OZ022423.1, read on the forward strand.
TTGGCGCTCGATACTCGCAGCTCGTCTCGGTTTTGCGCTAGTTGCTCCGCTTGTGGCCCGATTGTTATGCCCATGGTCTCCATTATTTTCAATAGGGATGCAAATCCTTCATTGAATATGCAAGCGGAAATGTGAGTGGCAATATCAATGATTTTTTTTCCGGCAAACAGATGTTTCGGCGCAAGGTGCCACACGCAAGCATTGAAACTTTCGTTATTGTTCTGCGTATTACTGCCAATACACCTTTCCAATAAAGTCTCTGCTGTCAATTCTTCATAAATTGGTTTTAATATCTCTTGTGCTTCATCGCACAGAGCAGGTGGGTGCTCGTAGGTGTCTAAAGTACCTGCAGCCTCACTTTGACGCCACTTGCACCACGATTCGGAACCTGGAGGACAGTACGAGTGTTGCGGATTTTCATCTGTTGAAATTTTGTGATAATATGCTGCCCATATTTCACTTCTCATCCCTTCAGTCGAATCTGAATTACGTCTAATTGCTAGACCGTAATAAGTTGACAGCTCTTGCAATAATTTATTCGTCAATTGTTGACGCTTCGGTGTTTTATTTATCGATTTCCGCTGTGTCTTTTTTCCCTCTTCTTTTTCTGTCAATTTCTTTGTTGCTTTCTTTATTTGTGCATGTTTTTTTTTCGCATCAACAGCACGTTTGTACAAACGTTTTTTAACATGCAAAACACATTCTTTTTTGCAAACTAAAAAATCATCCCCGTAAGGCTTTGTGTCCAATAAGGCTTTGAACGTTTTCGTGTCGCGGACCGCTCTCTACCTGCGTTATGGGCTGTAGAAGCTGTAATATTGAGAATTTCCGCATGAAAATTTCACAGTATATTCTTGAGATACTATACTTTCGACATATCGAAAAAAAAAAATCGATTTTTTCAAATTTCTAGACCATACGGTCCCCTTAATCAAAAAGTTACAATATATGTAAAGAAAATCGCGACATACATATAGTTGTCGTCGCTTCTCTTCAGTTCAAATGTGCCGCGCGATCGATGGAAGCGACAGACGGCGAAATTGATTACAAATTCAAGGAGATGACTGGGAGTTTCGAGAGAGGAGAAATGAGAGAGAATTTTCGATAACAATAAAAGAAAGAAAGGTTACCGCTGAACGCTGAATAAAGAAACATCATAGAAAAGATAACCATACGTGAAATAAGGACTTTAAATGTTGTTTCTTTGATTTTACAGGTAGGAATTAAAAGGAGGAATAAACTTTGTACATAGTGTAAATAAAAACTTTGATTTTACAGAGAAACGCAATTGAGTCTCTCACCTAACCTCAAAATTGGATAAGGAGAAAATTTATTACAAAACAACATTTCTGCAAATATTTCAAGACAATGGACAAATTAAGATTTGATTTCAAGATGAGGGGTTCAGCAGATGGAAAATCAACAATATTATGCCTAAGCTCAATAGGCACACCGGATGGTCGCACCTTTGAAATGCCAGATGAATATCAACCAACAAATTTACACAAAGAATTGACAGCATCACAGATATTTGCTAAGGTAAGGAAGACACTAACAAAGAGACACCAACAACGGAAAGTCTGGATTGGTCTAACAGAAGATTTATCTAAAGTATATCTAGATGAAGAAGAAAATTTACAATTTGGAGACTACTATTTAGAAGATATCACAGAAAAAGTAGTCGTTGAAACTAAACAGAACACCGCAGACGAGACAATAAAAAAATTATTAGAAAAGGTGCTGGAAGATAAACAGCAAAAATCAGAAACGCAGAACTTGGGGAAAATAGCAAAGGATTTTATGATTGAAAAATTTGATGGAAAAAATTCAAACGCCCAACAATGGATACAAGAATTTGAAAAGGAATGCGAACGCTGCATGATCAGGGAAGACAGGAAAATAATTGAAACTTTAAGATTTTTCCTTGAAAAAGCTAGTGCAGACTGGTATAGCTGCATGATTTTAAAATTCACAGTAGAATCAGAATGGATCACATGGAGGAAAAACTTTTGTGAAACGGTTGAAAACAAAGGATGGTCTTCAATTAGGTACGCTCTAGCTTTTAAATACCAAACAGGGTCCTTACTTGATTATGCATTAAAAAAAGAAAAATTAATACTGGAGATACGAAAATCAATAGATACTGAAACACTAATAGACCTCATAGCAGTTGGCTTACCCAACTACGTGTCTGACAAAATTGACAGAGGAAGCTTACAAGAAACTGAAGATCTCTACAATGAAATCGGTAAACTAGAACACTTCGTCGACAAAAAAGGAAAATATTCTGAGGGGAAGTCAAAAAAGGTGGAAGAAAAGAAACCATGCCAAATCTGTGAAAAGGGAAATAGGGGCAAACGCTTTCATCCTGAAGCAAACTGTTGGTTTAAGGAAAAAAATGAAAGATTTAAAAAGACTGAACCAATAAAAACGGTCAACAACTCAGAGTTGGAAATAGAACTAAATGGAAGAGATCCAAAAAACTAGAAATAACACCATTAATAAAAATCAAGTTATTACTGAATGACACGCTAGTAGTTTCGGGAATTTATGACTCGGGCTCAAATGTGTCACTAATCAATGCAAAATTATTAAAGATAAAACAGAAAAATTCAGAAAATATACAAATGGCAATCTTGAAAACTATTAATGGTGTAAAACAAACAAAAGGTACTGTAAACCTGAAAATAAAAATTTATGATATCGAAAAAACTATGGACATCTTTATTGTTGATAACGAAAATTTCAACTACGACTTTCTTGTTGGTCTGGATTGCATCAAAAGTTTCAAATTGATTCAAAATGAAAACTTAGAGATCATACAAGGCAACAACGAAGAAATAGATAGAAGTGCCGCGGAAAATAAAGATATAGAGAATGAAAATGTCGAGATTCCTAATGTACTAGGCGACAACCACGAAGAAAATGAATATTCAAGCTCAGAAGGACTCAAGCAAGAAAACAGACACATGAACAAATGTGAAGTAAATTTTAACGAACACATAAACACTGTCGAATTTGAAATTTCAATAAATCATTTGAGTTCACAACAACAATCAGAAATTGACAGATTAATTGATAAACAGAGAGCAGTATTTGCGAAAGATAAATACGACGTCGGCACTGTAAGGGAGTATGAGGCCCATATTGATCTAATGGTCGATAAATATTGCTACAAACGTCCATATAGATGCACGATTGAAGATCGAAAAGAAATAGAAGAACAAATAGCAAAACTATTGGCTAAAAATCTCATCGAGGAATCATACAGCCCATTCGCTGCACCAGTTACTTTGGCATACAAAAAAGAAGATGGAAGAAAATCAAGACTCTGTATAGATTTCAGAGATGTGAACAAAATCGTTGTTCCTCAATCACAACCTTTTCCACTAATCGAAGATTTGATGGTGAAAACAGTAAACAGCAATTACTTTACAACGCTGGACATCAACTCAGCATTTTGGTCAATCCCTCTGAAAATTCAGGATAAACACAAGACTGCATTCATAACACAAGAGGGTCACTTTCAGTGGACTTGCCTCCCATTTGGTCTAAAAACAGCTCCAGCAATCTTCCAAAGAATACTAAGCAACATCATAAGAAAATACAAATTATCGGATTTTGCGGTAAATTTCATAGACGACATCATAGTTTTTTCAAAAACTTTCGAAGAACACTTGACGCATTTATCAAAACTACTGGAAGCAATACTAATTGAAGGGTTTAGACTGAAATTTTCAAAATGCACTTTTGCAAATAATTATGCAAATTACCTAGGCCACAGGATAGAAAACAATTCAGTTAAACCTCTAAAAGATTATTTAACGGCTGTAAAAGATTTTCCAGTTCCAGAAACGAGAAAAAATGTAGGGGAGAGGCGGGCAAAGCGGAACACCCGGGCAAAGCGGAACACCCCCCCCCAAAAACGTGAATTTTTTTTTTCAGGGAAAAATCAAAAACTCCGATCATCCATTATACGAGATCGATTGAGACGACCAATTTTGGAGATGAAAAAAAAAAAATAAAAAAAATTTAAAAAAAAAGAGAATTCGGCAGAATTTTTTTTTCAAAATACTTTTTTTTAATCAAGAAAGCTTTTCGCTATTGTTGAAAATATCGTTCTCGTTAGGATGATTTTGAAACTTTAATTTGATAAATTCAATCGAGTCGAATGTAGACACGACTACGAGAATACCACGGATACTGTTTTGAGCATTTTTTTTATCAGTTCAGAAAAACATTATAATTTTAAATATTATTATTTTTCTATGTTTCGTGTTCAATTGTTTGTCCAACTAGATCCCACGCGGTAAATATAATTTTTAACAACAAGACAATTAAATCAAGGCAGTTTGTCGATAAGATAGACCGGCTGGGTTACCGACCGAGTGCGTAGCAACCGTATCAGCGTGCGCATGTGCGCATACCCAGCTTTGCCGGTAGTTTGACTCCATTTTTGTTATGAACTGTTCCAACAACAAATTAAACGACAAGAATCGACAAATAGACGATCCATCAGGATTCGATTAACTAAAATGGTTTATCAATACGTAAGAAAAACTGCCCAACAGTCATGGGATGAGATATCAATGGCAAAAGCCATTCGAAACATTATGGACGAAAGAATGTCTTATAGAGACGCTGCGACGCGATACAATATTTCGAAAACGACACTTGTTCGGAGAGTGAAAATTTACAAATTAAATCCAGACATGAGCTTAGCTATTCAAAAAGGTAAATTTTCCCTAGAACGCTGCGTGTGCATGTGTGCGTGTGTGTGTGTGTGCGTGCGTGTGTGCGTGTGTGTGTGCGTGTGTGTGCGTGCGTGTGAGTTTGCTTCGGATGTTTTAATTTTTTTTTTAACGCTGTGTGAGTGTGCGAGTGTGCTGCGGATTTTTTTTCTTGAGTGCTGTGTGTGTGTGTGTGTGTGTGTGTGTGTGTGTGTGTGTGTGCGCGCGCGCGCGCGCGCGCTCTTTTGAAATCGCTGTTTTTTCCGTCGAATCTTTGACCGTTTCATTTTTTCATATCGAAATAGGCTTGGGAAGGTTCAAGACGACTTTTGATTCCGAACAAGAACTCAAAATGGTTCAATATTTGAGCGAAATGGAGGAAAAATTTCACGGGCTCACGGCCCGAGAATTTCGCGCTTTGGCGTATCAAATTGCCGTCAAAAACAATTTGGAACACCCTTTTGTGGATGGTTTGGCCGGCAAAGACTGGATGATTTCCTTTTTGAGACGCCATAAACGGTCATTATCTCTCAGAAAACCGGAGCCCACATCCATTGCGCGCGCAGCCGGATTCAATAAAGTCGTAGTGGGCAACTTTTTCGAGTTGCTCGCGTCCGTTATTGGTCGGCTCGATTTGACGCCCAACCGGATCTGGAATGTCGATGAAACCGGATGTTCCACAGTGGCAAAACACCAGTCGAAAATACTGGCGACCAAAGGAAAAAAACAGGTTGGTGTTATTACATCGGCAGAAAGAGGGAAATTGGTGTCAGTTGAGATCTGCGTGTCAGCGGCTGGTGAAGCTCTACCGCCTTTATTCATCTTTCCGCGGGTAAAAATGAAAGAGAGTTTATTGGCCAATTCTATGCCTGGAAGCTGGGGTCAGTGTCATCCAAGTGGCTGGATGCAAAGCGATTTGTTTTTCGAATGGCTGAAGTGGTTTGTCCGAATGGTTGAACCGACGGAGGACAGTCCCGTACTGCTCCTTCTAGACGGTCACGTGACGCACACTCAAAATATTGCGACACTCAATTACGCTCGTGAAAATTGGGTCGAAATGCTCTGCTTCCCACCTCATTGCACGCATCGTTTGCAGCCACTTGACGTCACACTGATGCGACCAATATCGATGGCCTATTCCGAAGAAATAAAAAGATGGCATCGTTCTAATCCCGGGCAGTCTGTCGTACCCGGCGATATCCCTCGATTATTTAGTGCTGCTTTCACGAGAGCTGCTCGCCCTGAAACAATAATCAGCGGATTCAAGACCACCGGAATATGGCCATTCAACAAAAACATTTTCTCCGATGACGACTTCAGGCCAGCTGAAGTGACCAATCGTCCGAACACTTCGGAAGAACAGGCCGATGAATGTGCTGACGAGTGTATTGAGTCGTTGAGCCAAGATTTGGCACGAAATCTTTCTCTGGATGCAGATGCGGAGGCTCATTGCTCTTACGCTAATATTCAGCAAAAAGATGCACACTCCAGCAACCTTGAAATTTCGATTGGCAATAATAGTCTGCAATTGGATTCTTCCCCTGAGTGGGATGATGAACCCAGCTGCTCGACAGCCGAAATGGCAAATAAAAACCGGGAAAACTTTCTGGTAACGCCGCAGGAGATTCTCCCAATACCCGCAGTAGACAGCACTAAACCTCGTAAGAACCGTCGTCGGGGAAAAACAGCGCTATTGACAAGTTCACCATATCGCCAAGAACTAGAGAATAAACAGACTGCGCAAAAAAAAGCAGGATCGATCGTACGAAAACCGGCGAAGAAAAGAGCTAAGCTGTCGAAAACTGTGGAGGAATCTCAGGAAGATGCAGTGTGTCCGTTCTGTGAGCAATTCTATTCGACCTCAACCGAAAGTTGGGTGCAATGCACGCAATGCAAGTTGTGGGTAGATTCAGAATGCGCGGGAGTTGACGACGATGATATTCAATACACGTGTGATTTTTGTAAATAGGCTAAACTTGTTGATTATTACGTTATTCATTGTTATCGTTAATAATTCAATTTTCTATCGAAAAATATATTTTTTCCTCGTTAAAAATTTTTTTAAATTATTTTACTGAAATCATTGTTCTTGGCCCATGCTCTTAGTCAAATGATCAGATTTCTCCATTTTCCACGAAAAAAAAAATCACGTTTTCAGGGGGGTGTTCCGCTTTGCCCGGGTGTTCCGCTTTGCCCGGCTCTCCCCTACGTCAATTTCTGGGAAAAATAAACTTTTATCATAAATTCATACCACATAGTGCAATCACTCTGGACCCACTACACAACCTTCTAAGAAAGGAAGTAAAATTCAACTGGTCAGAGAAATGTCAAGAAGCATTTGATAAAATAAAATCACTAATGTGCTCAGAACCGATTTTGAAAATCTTGGATCCAGAGACCCCAATTGATATCTATACAGATGCGAGTATTAAAGGAGTGAGAGCAGTACTAAAACAAAAAAACGAAAATGGAGACAGCAAACCAGTGGCTTATTTTTTAAGAAAACTAACTGACAAGGAAAGGTACTTTGGTGTCCCCCTCCGATTTTGATAATTTTTATATATGTTATAGTCCATCGAAAATTAAGAGACACGTAATTTTTTTTATCGGCTTAAAGTTATTTTTAAGGGGTGAAATCGACCCCCAAAGTTGAGCATGTTTTGCATCTGGTAGAGTGTTTCATATAGAAGCACTTAACCGATCGTAACGAAACCAATTGCAAAACGTTTTTCACGTCAAATAACCTGTATATAATGTTCAACTTCTTATGCACCCCTATTACATGGGGATGATTCACCCCCGAATATCCAGAATTCTTTTGTATAAAAAAAACTTGCAATCCGATTTCAATAAAACAAACGCCATTTTGCAGAGCAAAAAAAATAAAATTGACGTATTTTTGGGTTTTTCTCAGATTAAAAAAATTAAGGGGGTAAAACACCCTTAAAATGTCAAATTTCATTTTGAGCACTGTCCCCTTCCGATTTCAATATTTTTTTTATAAAATGTAGCTTATCGAAAAATAAGACCACCTATTATTTTTATTGGCTCAAAATTATTTTTAAGGCGTGAAATCAACCCCCAAAGTTGGGCATGTTTTGCATCTGGTAGAGTGTTTCATATAGAAGCACTCAACCGATCGTAACGAAACCAATTGCAAAACGTTTTTCACGTCAAATAACCTGTATATAATGTTCAACTTCTTATGCACCCTTACTTACTGCAGGGGGGTGAACCACCCCCTGACATTCATAATTTTTTGTATAAAAGAAAAATTGTCATTCGATTTCAATGGAAAAACCAACATTTTGAAAAGCAAAAAAAAATTATAGTGAATGTGTCTAGATTTTTCCAATAAAAAAAATTAAGCGGGTAAAACACCCCTAAAATCTCAAATTTCATTTTACGCACTTAAATGATAAAATTCAATTCAATTGGTCTCATTATCATTGCGTATCGACTTATATGCTAAATAATATTTATTTCGCATGTACATCGGCTTTTTAATTATATGAAAAATTGAGTACTCCTACATCTTCGGTGGTCGTGAGCTTCACGATTTTTTATTTTTGTATACACATGGTCTGTACACAAATATATATATATAGGTTATACATAGGCGCTAAAATCTTTCATGTAGTAAAAATAGATTCCAATTCAAATTTTCGTTTCAATTATCATTCCTGAACTTAATGATTATATTTTGAACAGTAATGATGTTCTTCGAAGAAATGTTTGAAACAAAGTGACTTTTTACACCATGAACATCTTACTACAGCCACATTTGTGCAGCCTTCAATTTCACATTGTGTTTGAGATGACATACCAAAAGCGAATTCAACGGGATTTTCGAAATGCTCAGGTCGTTCTTCTATGTACCCACTTTTGAACCAGGCATATCGAAATAAATTTTCGTACCTCGGAGATGATAATTGATTATGTACTAGAGATTGCAGCTTGATTATATTATTTCGTAAATGTAGACTTAAATCATAATCAAGTAACATGACACTGTCTGAAAAATGTCTGACATAATTTTTCCAAATTCTAAATCCGAAGACATCAAGTGGCTGGATATTCCCTGTTGTTCCTTTCGGTATGATCATTGTAACAATTTCTTTGTTATGTGGTGTAACTTCCGTGACAACACTAGGGCAATGTCCACTCCATGAGTCTATTAAAAGCACACTTTTCTCACCGACATTTGGGAAGAACACTTCTTGAAGCCATACTTTGAAATGTTCTATAAATCAATATGTAAAAATTAATAGCACATCTATTTTTTATATTTGAATATTACATACCAACGTACCTGATGTAGCCTTGCCAGATTTTGAAACACTTATAAAAACATTGGGAGGTCGAAAAATGGTTCGTTCTACGATTGGCCCCAACCGCCCGGATGGCTCTTTTAAAATTATCAGAAGAGGTGACAACAATTTTCCTGCTGCTGATATTGTCGGCTGGATGGTGTAGCTATGGGTTGTCGCTGAAACGGATTGTACAAGGCATTCTACTTGTTTTGTACCTTCTTCTGTTAACGTTCGCCCTGAATGGACTTCTAATTGGAAACCACTTTGATCAGAATTATAAATATTTTCCAAGCCATATTCCTCAATTTTCAATTGAACTGCGGAGACAAATTTATTAGCATCGTTTTGTAATATGTCCTTTGATTCGAGAGTCTTTCTTGTCACGAATTTATTTATTTTTCTACTTGTTATTCGATGAACTTTTTTAAACTTTTTTATCCATGTTGGCGAAGCCCTGAAACGCAAATTCTCATGCCCAATCAATTTTTGGGCTTGTAATGCCCATCTCCGAAGATCGATATCGTGTACAATGAGACCTGCTTCTATGGCGCTTTTTAAATTATCGATTGTATATTCAGAAATGCGCGACAATTTTTCCTTGTAAGTTCCGCCTTTATTAATTTGTTGAGCCCAGCGCCTTAATTGGCGCACAGATTTAACGAGTTTAAATCGGTTTTGGACTGTTTCTATTTTCCTATTTTGTTTCGTTTTTGCACTTCTCCAGTACTCAACAGCTCTTTGTTTGTAGTCGTAGCTCAAATCTTCTTCATCGTCAGTACACGTTTCAGGGCTTAATGGAGATTCTCCAAGACCCCATTCGATGTCATTATCTTCGACAGGTTCTACTATGACATCTCTAAACGGTTCTTGAAAATCTAATGTCGTATCTTCGACGATTTCTAACTGATTGAACTCTGCCATAGAGGCCTTCAGAATTTCCGCGAAACTCTCTTTCAATTCCACTTCATTAATGTTAACAGGACTGTCAGGAATGTTCATTACCTCGAATGTAAGAAACAACAGTCTTATTACGTTCATTGGATTGATGGACATGTTAATAACAATACGGTATTCACGATAGCGGACACGATAATGACTGATCAACAGTCGAACAGCAACTTAACTTCTGGAATAATATAAAGTCAGTTTTACCTTTTTCATCTTGAGTGGGCGGTTTGATCTGACATCACCACGAAAACAGCATTTTTATTTGGTTTTCGGATATACCTCAAACATTAGCCTGAGCGAACTGGCTTTTTCAAGAATACTTGGGGTCGAGCCACTATAGCGGTTCTTGATATGAATAAGAATATGGCAAGGCATGAGCCAGCTTTGTTTACATTCTGGGCGGTGAATTGCTGATGCGACTCTTTTGATATTTGAGTTTTTTTTTTATTTTCGTAAATCGTTCAAAATAGAAACTTATATAAATAGAACGGATACCAACACTTCTTTATAAACGTGAAGCATGTCAGAAGGGCAGCGGATGTACATGCGAAATAAATATTATTTAGCATATAAGTCGATACGCAATGATAATGAGACCAATTGAATTGAATTTTATCATTTAAGTGCGCAAAATGACATTTGAGATTTTAGGGGTGTTTTACCCCCTTAATTTTTTTTATTCGAAAAATCTAGACACATTCACTATAATTTTTTTTTGCTTTTCAAAATGTTGGTTTTTCCATTGAAATCGAATGACAATTTTTCTTTTATACAAAAAATTATGAATGTCAGGGGGTGGTTCAGCCCCCTGCAGTAAGTAAGGGTGCATAAGAAGTTGAACATTATATACAGGTTATTTGACGTGAAAAACGTTTTGCAATTGGTTTCGTTACGATCGGTTGAGTGCTTCTATATGAAACACTCTACCAGATGCAAAACATGCCCAACTTTGGGGGTTGATTTCACGCCTTAAAAATAATTTTGAGCCAATAAAAATAATAGGTGGTCTTATTTTTCGATAAGCTACATTTTATAAAAAAAATATTGAAATCGGAAGGGGACAGTGCTCAAAATGAAATTTGACATTTTAAGGGTGTTTTACCCCCTTAATTTTTTTAATCTGAGAAAAACCCAAAAATACGTCAATTTTATTTTTTTTGCTCTGCAAAATGGCGTTTGTTTTATTGAAATCGGATTGCAAGTTTTTTTTATACAAAAGAATTCTGGATATTCGGGGGTGAATCATCCCCATGTAATAGGGGTGCATAAGAAGTTGAACATTATATACAGGTTATTTGACGTGAAAAACGTTTTGCAATTGGTTTCGTTACGATCGGTTAAGTGCTTCTATATGAAACACTCTACCAGATGCAAAACATGCTCAACTTTGGGGGTCGATTTCACCCCTTAAAAATAACTTTAAGCCGACAAAAAAAATTACGTGTCTCTTAATTTTCGATGGACTATAACATATATAAAAATTATCAAAATCGGAGGGGGACACCAAAGTACCTTTCCTTGTGAGGCCCAAAAGAAAAAGAAACCGATATACTTGGAATGCTTGGCAATAAAAGAAGCCGTCAAATACTGGCAACATTGGCTTATGGGGAAAGAATTCACAATATACTCCGACCATAAACCCTTGGAAAATATGAATCTGAAAGCTAGAACCGACGAGGAACTAGGGGATTTAACGTACTACTTATCTCAATATGATTTGAAAATAAAATATAATCCAGGAAAATCAAACCAGGAAGCAGACTGCTTAAGTAGAAATCCGGTTCTAGAGCCCCACGAAAATACCGAAGACTTCTTAAAAGTGGTAAATTTAATTAATCTAAGGGATATAAAAAATTACCAAAACGAAAACACTAACATACAACGTAACAAAAACAAATTGACAAAAAAAAATGAAATTTATTACAAACAGACTAAAAGAAGAGAAAAAATCATATTATCAGAAACGCTAAGTAAGAACCTGATAGAAAATGTGCACAAAACCTACTGTCACATTGGAAGAACTCAAATGCTGAATAAAATAACACCATTGTATACAGCAAAAAATCTCATAACAAATATAAAGAAAATCTGTGAAAACTGTGAGATTTGTATAAAGAACAAATCGAGAAGGAAATCAAAAAACGGATTGATGTCACACCTAGGCCCAGCGAAATATCCGTTTGAAATCATATCTATTGATACCATCGGAGGTTTTGGTGGATCTCGTTCAACAAAAAAATATCTGCACCTGCTGGTTGACCATTTTACGAGGTACGCTCATATATTAACATCGAGAAACCAAAACTCAAATGACTTTATAAAACTAACCAAAAATGTAACACAAAATTACAACATCGACACAATACTAACGGATCAATACCCTGGCATAAATTCGAAGGAATTTAAAGAATTTCTAAAAGACGAAAACATCAAAATGATTTTCACTGCGGTGAACACACCATTTTCAAATGGTCTCAATGAAAGGTTAAACCAAACCTTAATCAATAAAATACGATGCAGAATAAATGAAAGCAGGGAAAAATTGCATGGACAACTATCGCACAGAAGTGTGTCGAAACATACAATAAAACAGAACACACAGTCACAAAATTCGCTCCAAAATACCTACTGGAAGGGGAAAACGTAAATATTCTACCACAGGAATTGAAATCAAGATGTACAGACGACGATCTGGAAAGAGACAGAAAACTAGCCCTCAGAAACACGATCAAGTCCCACAATTATAACAAAAAAAAAATTGATCGGAACCGAAAAGAAGTAATATTAGAGGTAGGAGATCGAGTCTACGTGGAAAATGGGAATCGACTCAACAGGAAGAAACTACAGGAATTGAGAATTGGACCATATAAAATACTAAAGAAGATTTCAAACTCAATTTATGAAGTCGACAAGGGACACAAAAAAACAGAATCAAATCTGTTCCATATTACAAAACTAACCCCGGTGCTAGGCGAGCTAGACACTAAACAATTACCTACATACTACGCATAATTGTTCTTTTTTCGAGGGCGGAGATGTAAAGAAAATCGCGACATACATATAGTTGTCGTCGCTTCTCTTCAGTTCAAATGTGCCGCGCGATCGATGGAAGCGACAGACGGCGAAATTGATTACAAATTCAAGGAGATGACTGGGAGTTTCGAGAGAGGAGAAATGAGAGAGGATTTTCGATAACAATAAAAGAAAGAAAGGTTACCGCTGAACGCTGAATAAAGAAACATCATAGAAAAGATAACCATACGTGAAATAAGGACTTTAAATGTTGTTTCTTTGATTTTACAGGTAGGAATTAAAAGGAGGAATAAACTTTGTACATAGTGTAAATAAAAACTTTGATTTTACAGAGAAACGCAATTGAGTCTCTCACCTAACCTCAAAATTGGATAAGGAGAACATATATTATATATATATATATATATATATATATATATATATATATATTGTGACGTGGCGATTTTGTTCACGTCACTAAAAGTTGAATATTGGCACGGCACGGGAGGAAACGTCAGGATTTAAGGACGAATTCCTCTCGAGAACATGTTAAGGAGACAAATGCGAGCGTATTTCCGTATTTTAATTTATTTTTGTTCATTTTTATTTTGTACGAGCGAACGGCGGTTTATGGCGAGAATCACAGAGAGAGAAGGAAGCCAAAATATAGTCGCTGGCAAATATTATCGTTATAAGGGAAGGCATAGGTCGTCAAGGTCAGCCGGAGTCTTCATCGACGGAACGCTCGAATTGTATCGAGAGTGGTTGCTTGCTCGAAGCCCTCACCCGGAGCTGTCTAATCTCGAGAGGTGCGTCCTACAGCATCGGGAGTCTTCGGAAAATCTCGGTTATCAAGGGTCATCGCCCGTCATCGAAACGTTCTGCCGAAATTCGAATTTGCGAGAATGTTCGAGAAGAATCTAGACTCCGCGAGTAAGCGAAGGGTGGGGGGCTAGGACCCAAAAGTATAAAAACGCGTTACCGTAATTTATCAGGGACTTTTCGTATCGATCTCAACGGAACCTGACGTTTTCTACCGAGCCGTCGTCAACCCTTAACAAGAATCCGACGTAACCGGAATTATCGAGAGAAAATATTATCCGTGGTCTTTTTCCGGATTTCCTTCTTCTGAAACCGTAGCGGTGAGCCGTCGTTTCGCTTTCATTATTGTTTTGTTGAATTTTGTAATTTTGTAAAAGCGCTTTAAAAATTGTCGTGATCGTGTGACGATCTATCGAGTTTATCGAATTAAAAAGCGATATTGTTTCGGGGTACGTTCGCTTTTGAGTAGGATTTTTATTTAACGTTTGATCACGGTATAATATCGACTGTGTTTTCCGTTGTCTTAATTATAGAATTGCCGAGAGGAATTCGAACTTGATTTTAGTCGACGAGAGTCCTTAGATTAAGAATTATTGTTTAAATATCGAAACGGTTAACTAACGACGAAGACTTGTAATACGGTATAGTCTATAATTTATTATTGTAATTTGATTAAAAACAACTTTGTTAATTACGCAAATCTCGAGACAGACGAGATATTATATAGCATATTTTTTTCGGAACGTTAATTTTTCAATATTAATTATGATTATTTTATTTAATAAATAACTTTTGTTATTCCGAAATTGTTTCTTTTGTTTTATAATTTATTTTGTTTTGTTTAACTCCGCCCCTCTGCCAAATCGTTAAATAATACGGCTACGACCGGGTAACCACCTTTATTTATTCTCGATAATTCACAATAAAATTTGTTTAAGAATTTTCTTAAGCTGGCGTCCAAGAGGTATCGAGAGTAAATATATTTTGTGCGACTCTTGGAAAAAGTCGTTACAAATTTTGGCGCCCAACGTGGGGCAAACGTTGGAAAAAATATCATATAAAATATTCCGAATAGTTGAGTTAAATAATTTATTAGATATTTTATTTAGGAAAATTTAAGACATTTATTACCGATATTATTCAGTTTCCTATTAAAAATTATTGAGTTGAATTAAAGAAAAAAAAAAATTTTCTCGAGCATAATTTCGTTGAAAAATTCTGAGAGAAAATATTATTTATTTCGAAAAAATATTCCGTCAAAATCAGATGTTAACCGTCAAATTTCGTATTATATTATTTTGTTTTGTGTCTTTGTCACTCGTATCGTATATTATTTCGTATTATTCTCGAAAGAGTTCGAAATTTATCGATACGAGTCGTCAGTGTGTTGCATGTTTTGTGTTGGTGTTATTGTGTCCTTCGTACTCGCTTCGCGAGGATTTCACGTAAGGGTCACACATTAGCGCCACAGTGCGTAATTTTGAGAAATTATTGTCGTTGTTCTCGCGGAACGCTTTAGTGTCTCATCAGACGTGAGAAAGCGAAGTTTTGAAAATATTTATTTGCGAAAGATACAAGTGAATTTTGAAAATAAAAGTTTATATTATCGAGGATTATTGTGAGAAAAATGGATAATAACGAAAATAAGGAAAGTCGAGTAAGTTTTTATTGAGTTCTTAAATTCTTTCTTCACTTGCTTCGAGTGAGAACTCGGCTCGGTAATTGTCGTCAATTTGCTGGGGAAAAATATTTGTCGATCTCATTTAATTTATTATTCTGTTTAAATTCATTATTTCTTTTATTAGTTTGACTAATTTATTTCCATTTTAATAATTGACTATATTTTAATAATTGACTATTATTTTGTACGTGAATTTTATTTATTGAAAATTTTTGTAAATAATTAACTATATGTCCGACTTGAGCAATCGGCATATATTTTATTTCCAGCAAAATAAGTGAAGTGAAGTGAATCTCTCATCTTGTGCAGGTTATATTTTTTTTTCGCCCTCACCAACGGGCCGTCCTAAATTTTTTTCACGTTGTTTTGCCCTCACCAACGGGCCATCATAAGTTTCGCGTGTAAATTTTGATTTTGCCCTCACCAACGGGCCTACATAAATTCGTGTATCGGGAATTTTGTTATTGCCCTCACCAACGGGTCATCTTAACATCGCGCGTTTTATATTTTGTTTTCGCCCTCACCAACGGGCCTACCTAATATATTATTGTTTTCGAGAAGTGCCGGTATCTCGACGCGTGTGTGTGTGAGAGTGTCGCGAGAATACGTGTGTCGAGAGCGCCGTGTGTGAGCGAGGCAACGCGCGAGAATACGTGTGATAAGAGCGTCGTGTGTTAGAGAGCCGTCGCGAGAATACGTGTAACGAAGACGCCGTGTGTGAGTGAGGTAGCGCGCGAGAAAAATAAAAGTAATAATCGTGATTATTTTTCGTATTTTGAGACAAAAATTTTGTGGGTTTTTCGTGGATAATTAGACTTCGTTTTCGCGTGTCTTTTAAACATTTTTCAATAGATTATTGACGAGTTAAATTATCGTGTTTATTTCAAACTTATATTAGATAGAAAAATGTTTCCGTTTCCGCGTACGCCACCGCTGAGAAGTATGTCGGTAACAGCTGATCCTCAAGCTTCGTCGTCGCGCGGTCAGCTGTGTGAATTCAATCCGTCGTACGGATTACCGGATAGTGGTGTAGGGTCGAGAAACTATACGCGAGAAAATATCGGAAATAATACACAACCACTCAATTATACAAATCCGGTATTTCATAACGTTGTAGATAATTTAGAAGGTACAATAACTCGTCACTCGCGAATTACAGAAAATTTAAGTAATGAAATAAGAACGCGAAATGAGAGTTTATCAAATATCGAAACCCAGGCTCGCGTAAATTTACCGCCTATCAGAGAATCGAGAGAATTCAATCGTAACGATAATTTTACGGAAAATAATAGTAGACAATTTAAATTACCGACACATTCGTCTCCTCATCATAATTCTCGTTTATTACCGGAAGTATCAAATATGCGTTCGACATATGAAATGCTTCGCAAATGGGGCATTAGTTTTTCGGGAAAAATAGGCGAAGATGTCGAAAATTTTTTATTGCTTGTAGAGAGAGGTCGACGCATGTTGCCGGCTAACGATCAAGATTTATTAGATTGTTTAGAGTTTTTCTTTCACGATACTGCTTTGTGGTGGTATCGAACGAACCGAGTGAGTTTTCACACTTTTTCCGATCTTGAAGTAGCTATGAGGAGTCGGTTCGGCGCGCCAAATTATCAAATGGCTTTAAGAGACGAAATTTCGAAAAGAACTCAAGGAGCTCAGGAACCCTTTTCGGTTTATTTAACGTGTATGAGAGCCATGATGGAATGAGTTAGGCCACCGTACAGTCTCGAAGAACAATTAATGTACGTGTGGAAAAATATGAGTTCAAATTTGAAACTCTTTATACAATATGGTACGGTGCGTGATTTCAACGATCTCGAGACTCGGGCTAGGGGAATTGAACAGAGTGTGGAGGACGATAAGTATCGTCAGCCACCTCCAAAACCGGAACGGGCTTTACACCCTGATTTCGCGTATCACCCGCCAACCCAGTCGTCAAAAGAGAATAGTAAAGCTTTAGCTACTATTCCAACTTTTGATAAATCCGTACCGCCACCAAAAGTTCCGAATAATTGTGATAAAAAGAAATTTCCGAAAAAGTCTTTCGGAAATAAATCGAATTCTCGTCCTCCTAATAAACCAGCTGCAAGTTCTTCGAAGGAAGTCTTGAAATGTTGGAATTGTGGGGGGGAGAATCATCGAGCGTCCGGTTGTCTCGCGCCGCGTACTAAATACTGTTATAAGTGTGGTATGAAAGATATAACCACTCGCGATCCACACAAGTGTAAGGAAAACTCGATCGGGGAACGCCAGTGAGGGTAGGGGGGACCCCGAAAAATAGTGAGACCCTCTTAGATTTTGAATTACCGGCTGATATAAAAGAATATCTTTGTAGCCCGCTGAATGGAAATAAATCGAGGCCACTTTTATTAGTTAAAATTAGTATTTTAGGTCATATTTTGCCAGCTGTATTTGATAGTGGCTCAACGAATACATTTTTGGGTGAAGAAATGTTATTAGTAGCTGCTCGTTTGGGATTAGAGCGTCGTAAAACTTCGCCACGTCCGAGTACTGTCGCGAATAATGAGAAAATTTTTTGTAATGAGGAAATTGAATTTCCGTGTCAATTACGAGATCGCGAAAGTGTTTTGATAGGTCGAGTACATCCGGATTTACCTGTCCCGTTGCTTCTCGGTCTAGACTCGTTAGAAAACTTGGGCGTGGTTACCGATCACCGAAAACGTGTATGGTTTTTCAGTGGAGAGCCGGAACGCGAATTTCAATATTTATCATGCGATAGTCCAGAGCAGGCTAATATAATACTTGGAATTTCGGATTTAACGCGGTGTGAAAGTTCTCGTCTGGCGTCGTTTTTAGAAACGGAATTAAAAATTTTGAGTGCAGTTCCGGGGAAAACAAATTTGATTATGCATTCGATAGATGTCGGTAACGCAAGGCCGATAAAACAAAGATATTATCCAGTTACTCCGGTAATTCGTGAAGCCATTTATGCTGAAATAGATAGATTACTAGAGGAAGATGTTATTGAACCATCACACAGCGATTGGTCGAGTCCAATAGTAATGATTAAGAAACCGAATAATAAGTATCGTTTTTGTTTAGATTTTAGAAAAGTAAATGATGTTTCGAAGAAAGATGCCTATCCTCTTCCATATATGACACAGATTTTAGATCGGTTGCGTTCGGCTAAATATATTTCGACAATTGATTTTAGTGCCGCGTTTCATCAAATACCGATGGATGAAAAGTCGAAAGAAATTACTGCTTTTACCGTGCCGAATCGTGGGTTATTTCAATTTAAAAGAATGCCGTTCGGTCTTACTGGGGCTCCTGCAACTTTTCAGAGATTATTAGATCGTATTATTGGACCGGATATGGAACCGCATGCGTTCGCGTATTTAGACGATATTATTATAGTCACCGAGACATTTGAGGAGCATTTACAATGGCTCAAGCGCGTTTTTGATAAAATCGTGAGCGCAGGATTAAAAATCAATCCAGAGAAATGTGACTTTTGTTGTCACGAAGTAAAATATCTCGGTTTTCTGGTGAATCGCGAAGGGTTACAGGTGGATCCGGAGAAAACTAGACCGATTAAGGAGTTTCCGGTTCCCACAAGTATAAAACCAATACGTCGATTTTTAGGAATGAGTTCATGGTACCGTCGGTTTATTCCGAAATTCGCGGAGATTGCGGAGCCATTAACAAGATTAACCAAGAAGAGTCAACCTTGGGTTTGGAAAAAGGAACAACAAAATGCGTTCAATAAATTAAAAGAAGCTCTCGCGAACCCTCCAACGTTAAAATGTCCTGATTTTTCGGCTAAATTCATTTTACAGACGGACGCTAGTATGACAGGTTTAGGAGCGGTTTTGACTCAAGAAATAGAGGGTGCAGAACATCCTATCGCGTATGCGAGTAGAACACTCTCGGCGGCTGAAAGGAACTATACGACGACGGAACAAGAATGTTTAGCTATAATTTGGGCTATTAAGAAATTTCGAGCATATTTAGAGGGGTATCATTTTACCGTGATTACGGATCATCACAGTTTACGGTGGTTACAGACGCTCAAAGAACCAACGGGTCGATTAGCTCGTTGGGCTCTTCAATTGGCACAGTACGATTTTGAGATAGTGTACCGAAAGGGTGCGCTTAATCACGTACCTGATGCTCTGTCTCGAATGTACGAAAAGGAACCAGCATCTACCGTGAATTTAGTGAATGAGGAACCTCAGCCAAATTATTTATTGCCTGTCGGAAATGTGCCTGGAGGGGTAGTACCGCGACCGGTAACGGAAGCGGACGATCCGTGGTATTTTAAAAGGCTTCGGGACGTATTAGCGAGACCGGGTCGTTTTCCGAATTATAAAGTTCGACAGGGTCGACTTTATATTTGTCGTCGTGTAGCTCGTCGAGTAATGGCCGAAGGAGATGATTCTGAGTGGAAACTCGTTGTGCCACGTTACTCTCGTCGTGAGGTGTTACGTGAGTGTCACGATGAAGTTCAAGCGGGTCACCTTGGCGTACAAAAAACATATGAGAGAGTTTTTCAATCATATTTCTGGCCACGAATGTTTCGAGAAGTATCTCGGTACGTGAAACATTGTGGAATTTGTCAACGAGCCAAGGTAGAACAACTACCGCCTCTCGGTCTTATGGGTCGTAGAGTAGTGGAAGAGCCATGGTCAGTGGTGGCCATGGACATAATGGGACCGTTTCCTCCTAGTCGATCTGGAAATGTGTATGTTCTTGTGATACAGGATTTATTTACGAAATGGATTGAGGTGTGTCCGTTAAAAAGAGCTAACGGAAAGAAAATAGGCGAAGCATTGGAAGAACTAGTTTTTTCGCGTTGGGGTACTCCACAGGTCGTGTTGACGGATAACGGTACCGAATTTAATAATAACCAATTAAAAGCGGTCATTAATGATCGCGGGGTTTATCATTCAACGACTCCTCCTTATCATCCTCAGGCTAACCCGGTCGAGCGTGTAAATCGCGTAATTAAAACAATGATTGTATCGTTTCTCGGAAATGATCACCGTGATTGGGACGTCCATCTGTCCGAGTTTCGTTTCGCTTTTAATACCGCTCATCATACATCAATTCGAAACACTCCCGCATTTTTAAATTTCGGTCGTGAGCCCAAGCCTCACAATTATTATCGTCGTCGTGAAGAATATGCCGTAGAGATCGAACCGTTGCCATATGAAAATTAGTCAGAGAGAATGCGTGGATTGGGTGATTTAAGAGTGAGAGTGACGCATGATCTCGAGGAAGCGTATCAACGCCAAGCGTTGCAATATAATAAACATCGACGCGACCGAACTTTTCGAGTAGGGGACTTAGTTTTGCGAAAACAGAGAATTTTATCGTCGGCAGCCCAAAATATCGCAGCGAAATTAGCAACCAAATATTCGGGTCCGTTTCGAATCGTGCGAATACTATCTCCCGTGGTGTATGAGGTACAGGATGAGAGAGGGGGGAGAATCATGAAAGTTGCGATGGAAGATTTGAAATCATACTTAGAACCCTTAGATGATTGATTATGTTTGGAAATATGTTTTATTTGTTTATTCCTTGTAGATTCCTTGTTTTGTCCTATTTATTATGTTGTCTTTGTGCTGTCTTGTTTATTTTGCATGAAATTAGGAATCTCGTTGGGTGAAGGATGGAACGAATATTCATTCGGTAATTGTTCCTTTTATTTTATTTTGATAATATTTGATTTGAATGACTCATTAACAATGTTCTCGATAGTGACGTGCCTTGAAACAATAGTTTCAATTTAATTTATTAAAGATTTAGTTTGGTTTGAAAGCGAGGCGTCGGTCTTGATCGGCCGGGTCGTCCTTTTTCATAGGGGGGGAGGTGTTGTGACGTGGCGATTTTGTTCACGTCACTAAAAGTTGAATATTGGCATGGCACGGGAGGAAACGTCAGGATTTAAGGACGAATTCCTCTCGAGAACATGTTAAGGAGACAAATGCGAGCGTATTTCCGTATTTTAATTTATTTTTGTTCATTTTTATTTTGTACGAGCGAACGGCGGTTTATGGCGAGAATCACAGAGAGAGAAGGAAGCCAAAATATAGTCGCTGGCAAATATTATCGTTATAAGGGAAGGCATAGGTCGTCAAGGTCAGCCGGAGTCTTCATCGACGGAACGCTCGAATTGTATCGAGAGTGGTTGCTTGCTCGAAGCCCTCACCCGGAGCTGTCTAATCTCGAGAGGTGCGTCCTACAGCATCGGGAGTCTTCGGAAAATCTCGGTTATCAAGGGTCATCGCCCGTCATCGAAACGTTCTGCCGAAATTCAAATTTGCGAGAATGTTCGAGAAGAATCTAGACTCCGCGAGTAAGCGAAGGATGGGGGGCTAGGACCCAAAAGTATAAAAACGCGTTGCCGTAATTTATCAGGGACTTTTCGTATCGATCTCAACGGAATCTGACGTTTTCTACCGAGCCGTCGTCAACCCTTAACAAGAATCCGACGTAACCGGAATTATCGAGAGAAAATATTATCCGTGGTCTTTTTCCGGATTTCCTTCTTCTGAAACCGTAGCGGTGAGCCGTCGTTTCGCTTTCATTATTGTTTTGTTGAATTTTGTAATTTTGTAAAAGCGCTTTAAAAATTGTCGTGATCGTGTGACGATCTATCGAGTTTATCGAATTAAAAAGCGATATTGTTTCGGGGTACGTTCGCTTTTGAGTAGGATTTTTATTTAACGTTTGATCACGATATAATATCGACTGTGTTTTCCGTTGTCTTAATTATAGAATTGCCGAGAGGAATTCGACCTTGATTTTAGTCGACGAGAGTCCTTAGATTAAGAATTATTGTTTAAATATCGAGACGGTTAACTAACGACGAAGACTTGTAATACGGTATAGTCTATAATTTATTATTGTAATTTGATTAAAAACAACTTTGTTAATTACGCAAATCTCGAGACAGACGAGATATTATATAGCATATTTTTTTCGGAACGTTAATTTTTCAATATTAATTATGATTATTTTATTTAATAAATAACTTTTGTTATTCCGAAATTGTTTCTTTTGTTTTATAATTTATTTTGTTTTGTTTAACTCCGCTCCTCTGCCAAATCGTTAAATAATACGGCTACGACCGGGTAACCACCTTTATTTATTCTCGATAATTCACAATAAAATTTGTTTAAGAATTTTCTTAAGCTGGCGTCCAAGAGGTATCGAGAGTAAATATATTTTGTGCGACTCTTGGAAAAAGTCGTTACAATATATATTGTGACCACAATTTTTACTAAAATAATTCCCGATGTCACAAAAGTCGTTCTCTCTCTATCTCGTCGATTTATTATATCAAAAATTCCGTGGGCGCCAGTCGCAAAGCGACTCGACGATGAGAGAGAGAAAGACAGGTGACCGGCTTGATTCAGCGGGAAGGGCGGGGTGTACCGGAGAATAACGGACAATACACTTTAAATCAACGGTTAATTTTAAATTATTATTGTGTCACCAGAAGTTGAGAAATTTTACAATATTTAAGTTCGCTCGAGATAATGTTTAATTAACTAAAGATTTACCGGGAAAAAGCACGAATCTATAGAGAAACGAAGGAAAAAGCCACGAACTCACGATCTCTCTTTTCTCACTCACACCTGACCGGGATCCTACACACTTTACAAGATATTCCGAGCTCGTTTTCGTCTGTCAAGGATCTACTCATGAACAGAGATTTTGTTAAGATGTTAATTGACGTTATTGAAAAGTTACGGGAGTTTATAAAATCACCGAGCACCCGATATTCGGTTACTCAGCCGAGCTAACACCCGTCGTACGCGTTCGCAGTCCCGGTCCTCTCACTCCTTCTCACTCACTCTCACGCACTCTCACACACTCACTTGTTCCCGGCTTTTTCCGACGATTAATACCGAACGATTATTAGCCCAAAATTGAGATTTTCGCGTCGGCCACGTTACAAAATTTTTCTTTAATGATTTTATTTGTCGGAAGACCCACTTCGCAAAACCGGAACGCGGGTAGAAAAATTGTAAACGACGATTAATAACACGTGGTGAAGCCGCCGCCGCGACCGCGTTTTTCTCGAGTTTAATATTATTATTACACGGGATTAACGTTTCTATTTCTTTTTATTTCAACCCGTATTCTTGAGAATATCGAATCAATTCAAAATGAAAATAATTCTCGGGAAAGGACAATTAGAAATCGAGAGCCCACTGAACGAACGGAACAATGAAAGGACAACACTCACGGCTTTGATTTTTCTCTCGTGATCGCACCTCACCCGCTCGATACTTCACGAAAATCTGACGAAATCGATGATCCTTCGCGAGCCGCTGTCCACTCCCCTCCTCCCCCCTACTCTACTTATTTCCCATATTCCCGAAATACTTGACAGGTCCGTCACATTGAAAATTAATACGAGCGTTAGACGGGGCTCCGACTGATTCGATTGTCGGAATAATTTTTATCGATGTTTTATTTCTTATTTCAATTATTTTCCCCTAGCTCGACTAATTCGATTTTATTGTAGACGATAGATATTTTCGGGAATCATTCATTTTATTACTGACACTGATATTTTTAACGATGATAATTTTTGACGGGAGATTTTCGCTTATTATACTGCCCTGAGTTCGTAAGGGAGAGATACGCTCGCTAATAATAATGTAAAGATTTCGCCGCTCGAACATTCTAGAATGTTCGATAAAATTCTTCGGTTAGATTCGTTGTCCTTTTCGTTTTCTCCTGGAATTCGTCGCTCAAGATCTCGTCCTTGGACAATACAATGTGGAAAACGGCCAAATGTATGAGCCTCGCTCGAAATACATGGATGTTCAACGACGATTGGCCTTCCTTCGATTTCTCCCTTCTTTCCCGATTCGAATTTCCTTATAAAATACTCGAACATGGCTCTCATGGAAAAAAAATAAAAAAATAAGGTCCCATGACGGGAATTAAAATATATTTTTAATATTTTTGCCCTACAAAAGCTTTGCGAAGTGGGTGCGTGGCCGAAGTACCGAGCGATAGAGATGGGAGAGTGTTTCTCTATCTTTCTCTATTATTTTCTTTTGTGACCCCAAAAAAAAACCGTCACAATATATATATATATATATATATATATATATATATATATATATATATATATATATATATTGTGACGAAAAAAATTTTGAGCGAGTCACATTTAAAAGAAAATTCGTCGAGCCTCCCCGACCCTCCCGCTCAATGCTCCGGCCACAACAAAATCTCTTAGGATCTATTCCGGGAAAACAAAAATTATTGTAACCCTTATTAATTATTTTTGATTTTTGTATTTTAATTTCGAGCCATATTTGAAACCGGGGCTAAGGGCTGACACACACCGATCTGATCAGCTGTATTGACGTCTGAACGAGAGCGAGAGAGACAAACAACTTCGGCCAATTACTGTCATCGTTGGTGTATTTCGAGCAGGGCTCATACACTTGGCCATTTCCGCCTTCGATTTATCGCTGCCAATCTCTGGATCTCGCCCAACAACTATACTGGATAATGAAATGATAAGGATTGAGGATTCTCGTCGTCGCGCGTCGTCGATTACATTTTTGCCGTTACGATATTTCGTCCAATGTTTCTCATCTCCCGGAAATATTTTGTGAAATCAACAATCTCATAAAGAATGGCTTGTCCACGGAAAAAGGGTAACATCAAAAGCTAGGAGTCTGAGATTGAATTTTCGTTATCACTCAATTTCGAAAATCTCAGCTCCGTCTCACGCTTATTTAAATTCCCCTGTATGGAAGCCTGTACATCGTATTCGGGAGACAATCGAGAACATTCGGTAATTAGAGTAGGGGGAGAGTTCGCTATCCCGCCTGAAACTCATCATTGCGATTATTGTTAGATTTTCACGTGGCATTGAGCGCGACGGACGTCCGAGATTATCCTCAAAGTACGTAATTTTGCCTGACGCGATTCGTATGGTCGGTGAACCCGTCCCGATATCTTTTGGCGTTTTCTTTAAAACATAAAATAAAGTCTAGGCCATTGTAGCGCTAGAGTTCGGCTCTATTGTTCAAGTTAACGGTCATGGCAACGGTTTTGCCTTTTTGTAAAATTTCGTTTGGTTTCTTTCCCGCGAAGCGATCTGTGCTACGACACGGGAAAGGAAAATATTGTGGCCGGTAGTGAAAATCTCGTATTTTTGTCCGTGTATTAAAATATATCATGTATTGGTTTTGTAGGCATCGAGAAAGGAGCGCGAATTTCGGGAGTGTTAGAGAGTGTAGCGTGAGTGTGTGTGTGTGCGGCCGGGAGAATCGCCGTCATTATGTCAAGTTAGAAAAGTCCGGCCGAGTAACCGATTATCGGGGGCTTGGTACCTTATTTTTCGTGTCTTTTGGTTGAACATCGATTTTCCTGTATTTTATAAAATTCTTTTCGCGAGTAGAACCGCGGCGAGAATCGTGAAGGACTCGGTTAATTTTATAATCGTGTGTGTAGGATCCCGGTCGTGCGAGTGTGTGTATGAGTGTGATCGCGTTCGAGCTTCTCTCTCGATGACCGTTTGCGCGCGTATATTTTCTGACTTGTGTCTCGCGAATGATTCATTCTTAATTTTTTCTATTGTACCGATATTTAAAATTATGATTTATTTTTCCTGGGATTTATCCCGTAATTAATTTGATTATTAAATAAACTTAAATTGTTGAATTGAAGGACAATCCGATTTTCATTTTGTTCTCAAATTTTTCCAACGTGCCTAACTCCGCCCATTCCGCTGCAGCAAAGCTGGTCAACTTTCTCTCTTTTTCTCCCGTTAAGTCGCTTAGGCGACTGGCGCCCAAATTAATAAAATAAATTAACGTGGAGGAAGAGAGCGAATTTTGTGACAATCGCGGCTAGGAAAATTTCCGTCACAATATATATATATA
Organism: Rhimphoctona megacephalus; assembly: GCA_963989365.1. NCBI lineage: Eukaryota > Metazoa > Arthropoda > Insecta > Hymenoptera > Ichneumonidae > Rhimphoctona > Rhimphoctona megacephalus. The sequence goes on from OZ022423.1 coordinate 2,842,688, forward strand.
TATATATATATATATATATATATATATATATATATATATATATGAGTAGATCCATTGGTTTTCGAGCATTTTCTCGGGAGGGGTCTTTCGAATTTGCTAAAAATTGGGTACTTCGAAGTACCTCAAAAACTATCGCCAAATACCAAATTTCAACAGTCTAAGTGCCCAACGTCATGAGAACCAGCCTTTTAAAAGTCTAAAAATCACCATATTTAGCCTATCTTCAAAATGATGATTCACGAAAACCTCACGTTCAAATTGAATGATACAAGTCACATTTTGTTAAGTATGCCATCTAGTTTGTAGAAAAAAAATTTGAGTCACCTAAGCCGAAAGGCCTTTTATCCCGACTACGTTAAATAACTTGAAATTTTCAATAATATGATGATATTAAAATTGTCGCCACAAATTCATTTTTAATCTCACTGACTTCTAGCATGGCTCATTTTTTTCGTTCTTTTATACCCTTCAAGCGAATGCGGCTAAAAATTTCATTTGCGTAAAGGAACTCAGAGATATTCCATTTCAAAGTTAGTCATTTTTGAAATATTACGAAAAATCGCTGACTTTTACCTTACCCTACGCATTTCTATCAACTTCAATCGTTACCAAAATTTAGGTGAGAGTAGTTTTTTATATCTAGAATGACTCTCCTTAAGGAATTTCTGGGCCTGAACTTCCATCACTCTCTACAGCCTGCTGAAGATCACAATAATTCTGATTACTTTTGATTCAATAATTAATAATGGAGTGTTTATTACTTTTTTTTTTGGAGATTATTTTACGCACATTTCAATAGGGTCAAAGCAAGAAAATAATTTTTATACGTGAATACAAGAAGCTAAAATTCGTTGCAATTTACTTTCAATGCAGCTCATCGCTTTTATGCTGATCTGATTTTATAAATGTGAATGCTGGTAAATTTAAACGCCACTCATTGGGTTATTTCCTGTTATTTAATTCGACTCAGAAACACAAGAATATATAAAACTCCAAATGGAAATTGCCATTTACCTAAATTCATTTGGGAGCGTCATATTTATACCAGATTTAATTAATATTTTTACGATTATATCAATACACATGAAAAATCCAATGTTTACGCCACACACAGTCTACGCAATATCCACTTCGTTGACGCAGCCCAATTTAAAAAGACTGAGGTTATAATTGTATCAATTGAGGAATTGAGGTTATACTACACTTTTGAATTGAGGTTATGAGAGGTGTTGACATGGCATATATATATTACAAAATTGTACTTTGCGATCGCAGCGCCTCTCATTTTCTACCGATTTTTGGGTACACTTCTTGTACGGTGTGTTCACTCCTTCTCTCTAGTCTCCCTGGCCTAGACACCGGTATCCAGGAGTAACATAAAGAGACACAGCTCACCAATAGGGACCGTGCGTGAGCTATAGAGAGCAGCGCCACCGCCGATGTGCGCGCTCTCTCGTGTCTGAATGTGCAATTTGTGCGGTGTTATTTTGGCTTTGAATGATAGGAATAAAGACAAATTTTACGATTAATAATGTTAAAAATGAGCAATTAAGGTTTTCAGCTCATGATTAACAATCGTGCTGGGGGCCAAAATTATATAAAAATTTAAAAAAAATGTGGCTCAAGATATATCTCAAATGTCGTAGAAACACAAAGCACGGGCGATGAATCGGCCATATAATTCATTCCGTTTGTTTCTCGCTCTTTCATGCGAAATGGGCAGCGCTCTCGGGAAAAGAACAGTATTTCATAAATGGTCAATCTTCTCGAAACCAAAATGGTGTGTGAGAGCTGCCCTGCATTTACCAATATCTTTTTGATGAAGCAAAACAAACAAATCAATTTTGTATCGTAAATCAATTAAAAAATCTTGTCGCCCGCGTATACGCGCTTGATTACTTAACACTTAGCTAATGTAGAAATTGCCCACTTCGTGGCATTGTAAGCACCACGCACGGCCCCTATGGGGGTTGAGTAGATACACTCGAATAATTATTGCTTCTTTCACTGATAACTAGATGATGCGAATAATACATTACTTATTTTACGAAAATGATTCAATTTTAAATTATGAGAAAATAACGTTTCTGAACGAATCTAAACAATGAGATTCGTAAAAATTAAGAGCTTGTCTATCATAATTGGAAAAATTTATGTATTTTAATTGAAGTATTGAAAACATGTTTTTATTTTAAAAGAAATACACATAAAATAATTTAAAGTAAAAATTTTGACTTAAATATGCTTTTTATAACGTGATAATAATGTTAAAAATTTCTTTACAGTTTCTAATGCAATATTAGCTTAAATTTAGTGTGACCGTATTGAAATGTGCGTAAAATAATCTTCAAGAAAAAGTAATGAACACTGCATTATTAATTTTTTAACTCAAAAGTAATCAGAATTATTGTGATCTTCAGCAGGCTGTAGAGAGTGATGGAAGTTCGGGCCAAGAAATTCCTTAAGGGAAGTCGTTCTAGATATAAAAAACTACTCTCACCTAAATTTTGGTAACGATTGAAGTTGATAGAAATGCGTAGTGTAAGGTAAAAGTCAGCGATTTTTCGTAATATTTCAAAAATGACTAACTTTGAAATAAAATATCTCTGAGTTCCTTTACGCAAATGAATTTTTTAGCTGCATTCACTTGAAGGGTATAAAAGAACGAAAAAAATGAGCTTTGTTAGAAGTCAGTGAGATGAAAAATGAATTTGTGGCGACAATTTTAAAATCATCATATTATTGAAAATTTCAAGTTATTTAACGTAATCGGGATAAAAGGCCTTTTGTCTTAGGTGACTCAAATTTTTTTTCTACAAACTAGATGGCATACTGAACAAAATGTGGCTTGTATCATTCAATTTGAACGTGAGGTTTTTGTGAATCATCATTTTGAAGATAGGCTAAATATGATGATTTTTAGACTTTTAAAAGGCTCGTTCTCATGACCTTGGGCACTTAGACAGTTGAAATTTGGTATTTGGCGATAGTTTTTGAGGTACTTCGAAGTACCCAATTTTCAGCAAATTCGAAAGACCCCTCCCGAGAAAATGCTCGAAAACCAATGGATCTGCTCATATATATATATATATATATGATTATACTATCTGTCTAGATTTCAAATAAATTAGGATTTTTATAGGATTTTTGAAGCAACTACATTTTATATTTCTAAGCGAATAATAATACGATTATTTTATCGAAATATTACGAACATCGTTCGCACAGCTCATAGCCGCAGAACGTGACATGTAAGGTGATACTATGTTTATAAAACGGAGCAATCACTGGTGTCTCTGGTACAATATTGCAATAACACAAAAATGAAGATGATTTTATTATAATATGTCTGTGGCGAGTTAGCCGGCAGCGATAGGCACTCACATACATACGCACGCACATGCATACGTGTGCATACAGTGCATCTGCAACACTATAAAAAGAGGGAAAAAAAGAGAGCAGATACTTAGTTACCCTTTTGGTTCACGCATTTTCCGTTATATATATATGATTATAAACGGACCAAACTATAAGAAAAAGACAGTCCAAAAAATCCTCAAACCTGACACCTGCGAGAAAATTTCGATTCATGCGTAAATGACTCACTATTATACAGATGGCAATGTCTGTTGAATCACTTCAAACATCCATCATACATCTATCGAACCACTTTGAACATCTATCATACATTCATCGAATAATTTTGAACGTCTATCGTACATCTAACGAACGACCTAGAACATCTATCATACATATGTCGAATCACTTTGAACGTATGTTGAACATCCATCCAACCACTTTGAACGTCTATCGTACATCTGTCGAACCACTTCGAACATCCATCGTACATCTGATGAACCACTTTGACCGTATGTTGAACATCCATCGAACCACTTTGAACGTCTGTCGTTCATCTGTCGAACCACTTCGAACATCCATCGTACATCTGATGAACTACTTTGAACGTATATTGAACATCTGTCGAACCACTTTGAACGTCTATCGTACATCTAATGAACCACTTTGAACGTCTTTCGTACATCTGTCGAACCACTTGGAACATCCATCGTACATCTGATGAACCACTTTGAACGTATATTGAACATCCATCGAACCACTTTGAACATCTATCGTACATCTAATGAACCACTTTGAACTTCTAATAAACCACTTTGAACGTCTATCATACATCTGTCGAACCACTTCAAACATCCATCGTACATCTGATGGACCACTTTGAACGTATATTGAACATCCATCGAATAACCTTGAATGTCTATCGTACATCTAACGAACCACTTCGAACATCTATCATACATCTATCGAACCATTTTGAACGTCTATCGTCATCTAACGAACCACTTAAACATCTATTATACATCTATCGAATCACTTCGAACATTCATAATACATCTAACGAACCATTTTCAGCGTCTAGCATACATCTAACGAACCACTTTAAACATATTTATATTGAACATTTAAATAACTGACACCAATATTTTCTACATTTTTGTAATTAGAGAGCAGCGTTTCGCTCAACTTACTAAAATCAAATATTCGCCATAATTACATGGTCGGATATGAATGTTAGGATATGGATGGAAGAAAAAGGATAAGATAAAAAAGACAATATGTATTGTAACGTGTGGTTTTTATTTGGTTGAATTATTGTTATGATTCGACCACTAATAGAATATTTTAAATACATTTTGTAATGCACAATGTTTCGTATGCTTTTCACAACGTAGAGTATAACTAACATTTAATTTGTTTAAATATTCATTATCATCATATTCATCATCTAGGGTTTCAATAATTATATTTTCCACATCATGATTAAGTATTTCAGTCAACCATTCTCGTTCTTCATGTCCTTTCACGTACACGATAGAATGCGTCTCATGATCTGTAGGACCCATAATTGACGCTCTGATTAAGTGTTCAGCCATGCTGTATGGAACGTTCCCGTTCTCCCGTCTTAGTCCATGATGATTCCGAATTGTCCAAGAAGTTTGACATCTCTCAGACTTTGTGAGCGTTCGCCATGGTATAGGATTACAGAATATGTAATGGGAAAGTATATTTCCTTCCCGTAATACAGCGGCTTCTTTTACGATAAAGTTTTTACCAATAACAAATCCTTGTAAATCGACAAATGTTGGCACAACCATGGTAATAACAATAGCAACCAAACAAAATTCGTTCACAAGAGTATATCGATAACTGCGGTCAATCATAAAGAATCTCGATCTTTATATTATTTGTCTCATTTTTTATAGTCAGTTGGGAGAAATATATGATCTAAACAATTTTACGTACTACATTGGTCAGTGGACAATATTCAATAACGCGGTCATGCAAAATAAGGCAATATGCAGTTGTATTTGCGGGTATATCTTCTTTACATTCAAAATCTATCCTTACATCAACTGTTCCATTTTTCACAGACTAGTTTTGACGCGAACAATCAATGACTGCAAGAGGCCCGTTGTACAAAAATTTCGAAATGGTTACAAACGTATCATCGTCATCACATCCGTGATACGATTTTCGAAAATGCGAGTACATCTCAAACAAAATGGCGTATCTATTCTTATCGAAATCCAAATTCAAATCATCATAGGGATAGGATTCCGAATTTAGAAAGAGCTTAACGTTGGTTAATTTGCAGTCGTCAAATAGATTGATATCTCTAGACATGACATTTTTTTTGGCAGTCTGCAATGCAAATATCACAAATCGAGGTTTTTCCAGTTGCGAAACGGCTTGAACGGTCCATGAATGCTTAGTAGTATTATGTAGTTGTGGAAATTCATATAGATCCCAAGAGCGGAAACTCATATTGAAATATCGCCCACTTTCCAATGCTCGAAGTAAAGACAACTTATTTATTTCATTCAATGTCACATGAGGCATACGCCATTGTATTTTGAGCAACTCAATATCAGCCTGCACTTCAGGATGACTGCTGAATATACAGTTGTTGTCATTACGAGAACGTATGAGAATCAACTCATGAGGCGAGTTAATCGCAACACGCTTATAATCTTCACAAAATCCCAGAAGTATATTTAGTGGTACACAAAAATTAAAATGAGCTTCATCACTATGATGTGCCACATCCCATGCAGCATTCTTCAAAGTTTTACCCCTTTCGGTTGATAAAGAGAGGTAATTTTTGATAGTGGTAGTTATTCCTACGTTTCTATGCCGATCAATTTCTACACCATCAAGTTCATAGCGAAGTTCATCAAACATGAATGCAACGCAATTGTTTCCCAATACCAGCGTTTGTTCACCCGTTTTGTTAAGCACTTTCAGCTTCCCTTCAATGTAAAGAAAGCTTTTACAAGGCAGCGTATACAAATCCTGATGGTGTATAGGTATCCGTATTTCATCGCTATGTCCGAAAGTTGAATTAGCGTATGGATTGTGCGTATGAGTTTCAATCTTGACAATGCGATCGTCGAAAACTGGCTCTCCCCCGATATTCAAAATGTCAATCATATTTTTAATTGTTATGTACAACAAATCCCAACGATTGTAAAAATTCACGATTCAATGCGCTAAGCTTCTTCTTGGTAGATATACTGCTCTTTGGCGTCACTCTTCTGCTTGAAAAAGTATTTCTCAGCGCAAAAATATTATCTCTCACGTGCTCCGTTTTGTTCAGAACAAGCATTACCGTCGTCGTCGTCGTATATGCAATCTCACTGTAATTTCCTCTTCGCGAAAATCAAGTAATCGACCTTCTTGATCCACAACACGTATCGTTAGATCAGTAATGCTTCCCACGACGATCGGGAGGTAAATGATTTGTGCTGGCGTTTCCGAGATTTTATATCCTGGTGGCATGCTCGGCGAAAATTCATGTATCGTGTGTACCCGCTTACTATTGCTATAAGCGCCAGTGATTTTATTGCATTCGATTCGGATAATGTTTACATTAATTATTTTTATCGGTACATCAGATTCCTGCCATTTTCGCGGTTCCAATATTCGATTGGATGAATATCCCAATAATGATCCTACATTATCTGGTTTACTGAAATTTATTCTGTAGGAGCATTTGACTTCACTCTTCAATGTATTATGATTAGCGCGAAGCACTAGTGGATATTCATCATTTCCTTCAAGATCATTTTCATTTATCCCAACACCGTTGTTATAAAACTCATCGCCAGATGAACTTTTTTCCGTAAAATTTCACGTTTCAGATACTCATTTATAGCATACAATTCGTACGATCCTTCGGGAATTGTAATTTCCTTATCACCGCTATCAAAGTAAATTTATTGTTCGAAGAATTCATGTTTGGTATAGTATGATATGTTTCAAAGTCCGTAAGACCAAGCTCATATTCGCCATCACTCAGATCTATTACTGGAAAATAATTTGCAGTAAGCACGTTGCTCTTGCCGGTCAATGTAAGTGTTTGTGAGATGGTTCAACGAATACTGAGATATGATATGACATTGCCACTCCTTAAATTCATATAGATTGTCAACAGTTTGAAGAAATCGTAGACACAATTGTTCGCAAATGCTTTGATTATAATTTTGATAAGATGTGTAATTGTATTTGATTTTCGCACTAGGGCCGAAATATTGCACCAATTCCTTGGGGGGTCGGAGATTTCCGAAACTGTCAAAATACATTACATGATTTCCCCTCTTTGCATATGCAACCCAATCAGTACCAGGACCATCTGAGTCATCCAAATTGCTAATACCGCTCGCACACCGTCGTATACCGCTTATCGGAAAATTATTGCGCATAAAAACGCCTCTAAAAAATGGAATGTGCATTTGTTTTGCCAACTCTTCCAATTGTACATTAGTTGTTATACCGGAAGGAATTTTTAATGGATGTTTTTTTTGTTCTTTGAGCATCCGCTTCCACGTTTGTATGGAGTTAGATAAAGTCCATGGCCTTCCATAGCGAGATTATGGCGTTGCATTTCTTCGAGCTGTCGCTGCGCCGCTTCGCCATTATTCACCGCCTTTGCGATTCCTGCTGCTCCACCGGCCAATGAGCCAAGAACTCCCAACAACGGTAACAATGGCAATATCCCACCACGCTTCGCTTTCGGGAGCACTCGTTTTTTCGAGGCCTTTTTCTTTGCTGCCGTCTTTTTCATCTTCAACCCCATGCCCAATTTTGTTTCAGCTTTCATCGCAGCCCAAACAGTTGTCGCAGCTGCTTTCTCTCCGAGAGTGGAATCTGTCGCCGTAATACGTTTACGTGCTTTTTTCGCTAGAATTTTGTCTGCAACGTGTCTTTCTCCCATGTGATTGCTTCGTGAGTAAGTTATATCATGTTCGCCACATGCAGCATCTAATGGATTGATACCTCGGTCGCCTTTGGCTAATCGAGTTTCTAAATGAGTCCCTGGCCCACAAAATTGATAGCCGGGAAGATGTAGCTCAAAGGGAAGGGTGTTTATTGCCTTGTTCAATAGCCCACAACCTTTTCTCCTCGACATTCGATACAATTTTTTATAAAGGGTGTTGGACCATCAATGTGTGTCTGCTGCCACGGTTGATTCCAATGCTGTGTGCATCGACGATATTGTTGAACTTCTGAATCAGACCTCAAATGTTCTGGAAGCCTGTCCCACAATATTTGCATGTAGTTACCAAAGTTTTCTAGTAAAACTGTTTTTGAAATAAATCGTAAATTCTCGGGCATTACTTTAAGAACATCATAATGGTCCGACAGATTGAACAACATTTTCCATACAGAGCTATTTCGATTCGGCTTACTCCTATAAATAGCCCCTTATCATCATTTTTCAATGAATCGGGTTTGAGGTTTGCAACAGAAAACATGCGGTTCGTATGACAAACGTCGGTAATTAATGTTACGAAATTTGACAGTCGACTAATGGCGAAAAAAGAAGTACGTAGGCACGGATACATACTCCCAATTACTATACGTAGTATTATTTGCGGTCCTTCCAACTATGGAAAAACTAATATTCTTATAAGTTTAATAGAAAGCCCACACTGTGTACGTTTTGAAAACCTATACGTGTACTCAAAATCACTCCAACAGTCGAAATACCAATATTTGAAAAATTTGTTAACACATATTGATGAAATTGGTTACTTTAAATTTTCTAACAATAGCGAGGTACTGCCACCTAGTGAAGCGCTTCCAAATTCTATTTTTATTTTTGATGACGTAGCATGTGACAAGCAAGACGTAATACGAGATTACTTCGCCATGGGTAGACATTCAAAGGTTGACTGCTTCTACCTTTGTCAAACATATGCCAAAATACCAAAGCATCTTATACGTGACAATGTAAATCTGTTGATTTTGTTTAAACAAGATGGCACCAATTTGAAACATGTATACAACGAGCATGTAAATACAGATATGTCGTATAATGATTTCTATGAATTGTGTCAAAAATGTTGGGAAGACAGATATGGATTCATGGTAATTGATATAGTACATTGGTCGATGGACGGTATAGGAGAGGATTTAATGATTTTGCAATACCCTAATCCAGTTAGTTGTTATCGATATATCAGTTGTGCAACGTCTACGAAAAGCTGTTATCTGCAATATGGCGACGACTGATAATGATAATAATGACAATCGTGAAAAGATTGTGAAAGAAATTGCGAAAACGAGCGAATCAATTTGCCAGAAATACCGAGCTCTGAAAACTGGGAAAATTGAGGAAGACATAGTATTGGAGAGACACTTCAAACCGATTACGAAACCTTTGAAACAGATTGCTGAAAAGTCCCGTGGAATTGAATAAATCGCAATAAAAATGGAACCCGAAGAGACACTTGGGAAAAATAATTTACCGCATGGAAAAAAACGACCACGATCACAATTAGATGATTCACTGATAACTTCTACGCCCAATCAATCAAATCGTAAACGAATGAAAAACGTACCAGATGATACTGCTTTCGCGCATCAAATATTGCGTGCGCAACCACCTGCATTTGTTGAAGAAGAAGAACCAGAAGAAGTTTGCGAGACCACATCCGAATCACTTGTGTCATTAGTTCAACGTCAATTACAAACATCCGAAGGTCAAAAAACATTGCGTGAACATTTTGGACCACTTGGGCAAAAATATGTGGCTAGCATTTTAGGCAACTCGTAGAGGAATTGCATGCTCCGGCGAGAAAAAATTTCCCGCGAAGACGTGTCATCGTATGTGGGTATGATGACTTGTGGCAAACTGACGTAGTCGAAATGCGTCCTTACGCACGATTCAATAAGGAATATATTACATTCTCACTGTTATCGATGTATTGAGCAAGTATGCTTGGGCCGTACCACTAAAGAGTAAAAAAGGGGATGAAATGTGTGCAATGATCGCAAAAATAATTGGGGACTATAATCGATGTCCCAAAAATTTGCAAACTGACCAGGGAAGGGAATTCTACAACGCAAATGTGCAACATCTAATGAAGAAACACAGCATCAACCATTATTCAACCTATTCTATAATGAAAGCATCTGTAATAGAACGCTTTAACCGTACTCTAAAAAATAACATGTGGAAAATGTTTACGTTGAATAGAAATTATAAGTGGATCGATATGCTGTCTGAGCTTGTTGATAACTACAATGGACGAAAGCATCGAACTATTGGTATGAGATCCATTGACGTTACTCCAAGAATTGCGAATAAACTTTGAAGAACGGTTTATAGCAATGTGAAGATTGCAGCTCCATCACGATTTAACGTAAGCGAGTCTGTACGTGAGAGTAAATTTAAAACCATTTTCGAAAAAGGCTACATACCAAATTGGACCACCGAGGTGTTTAGAATCGTTAAAGTGCAGAATACCAATCCAGTGACTTACATACTCCGAGATTCATGTGGGAATCCAATCGCAGGAGGATTTTATGAGTTCGAGCTCCAACGTGTTACAAATCCTGATGTATACCTTGTGGAAAAGTTGATACGCAGGAAGGGTGATATGGTTTTCGTGAAATGGTTGGGAATGAATAAATCACATAACTCATGGATACATAAAAATAATATATTGTAAACACATGTAGCCATCGCAGCAAAATCTATTTGTTTTTTACAATAAATATACGTTGTTGTATACAAAAAATACATCGTTTGTTTGATTCAAACCCGATTTCGTCATTACAATATACATGAAATTCTAAAATTTATCAATTTATCTATGTTTACAAATACAATTTAATATTTACAATGGGATTTTGTAATGACTCCATGGTAAAGTATTTGTCGTGTCGGGTACGATATATCGCTTGTCATCATATGGACTCAGAGCAACTTTGGTCTCGCTAATTGTATATACTTCATGCAGTTTCGATCTTATACACGATTGTTGACGAGTCATTTCAATTTCTTCCTTCAAGCAATGAGTATAATCATCAAACGTTATTGTTTTTGCGACAACATTACTCTTGACACCCTTCACCTTTTTTGTATCTGTTTTACCTTCAACTCGTAGTGCATACATTTTTGCTCGAAGTCCCACAAATTCTGTCATTATTGCACCGTTATTTTCATCCTTCATGAGACCGGGTATTTTTTTATTAACAAGCGGTATGCTATATATATTATCCGTCGGGTAGTTGCTAGTATCAAAATGCATGATGTTACTCTTCATGTCCATGTATATATCATCTCACTCAATGTGATATATAAGACTGTCTGTATCGGTGTACATAACTTTACATTTCTCTCTATACAAAGGTACCATTAACTCATGATGAAACTCATAGAAACACGTTTTCGATATGTCAAGTATAGACATACCAACATAGATTGGTTTGTTGAATTTCACCTCGAGATTGCGCAATTCTACCGCAATAAGATTTTCTGAAAAGACACTTCGACTATGAAAATTTGGTTTCGCAATCATTGCCTCTGCACCATATCGCCCATCCCATTTTGTCAAAAGTTTTACATCTACTCGATTACGAACATTTTCCATCGTTTTGCCAAACACTGCATTATTCATTAATTTGTATAGGTTTTTTTCAAAATCTGTTTTCGCAAGCGTTCGAAATTGAGTATTCAATTCGATGTATGTACGCAGCCATGAAGACTGTGTAAATTGTAATATTCTATGTATTTTGGTAACTCGAAGACCGTGACGCATACATTACTGCAAATTGCGGTAATGTATCACGTAACGTTTCTTGTTATATAATGTTGCGAGTAGCTTCTTTTGCGGCTTTCCAGGTGGTTTGTCGTCAGCTGGGCAAAACGGTAAGTCGGCATGCGAATCGTGTAGACGTTGCGGATATTCAAGATCGACTTCAAGTATATAGCCTTTCGGCGGATCTAACGAGACGGATGTTACATCAAAATTGGATACATCATCGACCCATTCGAAATCTGCGTAGGGTAAAGGTTGACACATTGCCCATCCATACAAATTATTCACATCAAAATACGTTAAGTAAAATGAAGGTTTCGATGGGTCATATGATTGCATGTACTTATTGTTAGCGTGTGCATACCTGTTTGAGTATTGACTAAGACCCCCGCGAAGACCTCGCTCAACGAATAAAACCATATCAATATCCGTAAGCAATTCGAACGTAATTTTTGTATGCTTCAACATATCATCCCAGGTGTATCCCGGGAGCGTATAGTAATATGCCGGATCGAGGCCATAACTCTCAATACAGGTATCACGAAAATTTTCAAAAATGTCCGCTAACAACAAGACATCTGTTTTTAAATATAAATCGCTATATTCGCCTAATGTTTCAATGGAAAACCGCTCCCACACATTTTCAGCGTGTGCGTACTCGCTCTCGCTAACTGTATCGTTGGTCAATGAACTGTAGAGCAACTCTCGCGGTGGTAAGCTTTTATCTTCCAATCTGATAGCATTGTCAATGTACTCATAGGGAAATACCCCTTTCGCGTCAATAATTGAAAATTATCCAATGATATATCAGGAAATTGAGATTTTTAAATTTTTAGTTTATCCGTTCTTAGAAATGATGCTAATTTATCAAGACCTGTATTTAAAAATTTGTAGGAATCGATGAATCGCAATTTAATTTGATTTTTTGAATCTTCTGAGATCTGAACGGTTTTTGTAAATGAAATGTATTTTTCCTTTGTTATTGGAAGCACGTCAGTTTTTCCTTCGAATGCAGTGGCGACTTCCTTGATAATAAAATGCGCATCGTAACCAGATAAATTATGGAAAACTACGGGAATGAAAAAAGGTTCTTTATAATTCAGATTGCAATTGCTATGGGCGGGGCCTCTGTATCGTCCCGTTAGATGGCAATGGTCTCGAATGCGTATATCGTTTTCTGCAAATGGTTCCTCACACATATGACAATTAGTAGCATTTATAAATTTGAGCTCTTCATCTGGTGTTAAAATTGCCATGGAAACATTGCCAGATAAAATTTCTTTTACACTTAGTGCCAGATTTTTAAGATTTTTGACAAACCATGATACGCAATCAGTATTGCGACGTGTATGGTATGTGGATAATGATGGATTATACGAGCAATGTACAAAGTACGCGATACTGGATACCTCATGGTGTTGATACATTTTTTCCCCATGTTTTTGTTGTCAGTTTTCGACAAAACGCACTCAAGGTCGGCATACACCACAAATGGTAGACGCTCTTTATGATTAAAGTTTTGAAACGTCAAGAACTTGTTCGTGTCGTTTGGAAGTCGGATGGCGCAGGTGTTGATGTTTCCACAATCCACAGTATGTAGCAGTAATTTCTGCTCTGAATGAAAGTATTGTAAACATCTGTAACAAATAAAACAAATTGTTGAAAAGTATGTTGTAGTTTTGGTATAATTAAAATTATATATATTTTTACACGGAATTTACATACCGGTCCCAGATATATTTTTTCGCTTTGTGTTCATTCAACTGTGAGCTGACGAGACGAGATAGGTTTTTAATCCATGCGAAATGTCCGACGTTGTTGTCCAGCGGATCTTGAGAGTACAGTAAATTGATGTGTTTATCCTTCTTGCACTCACTAATGCGTATCGGGAGAGTAGTATCTTTCTCGAAAATATATACATTAATCGATAATTCGTTCTGAACTTCAAATTTTTTAATTTGATTCAGTGCCACAGGAAATTCAATGTCTTGGAGATTCAGTACCGTTGTGTAGTGTGGGTATGAAGTTGTTCTGTCAGTGTGCGTCTCAGCTAGACATAAAGCAGCGACAACTGCCCACGCAAAACAAGCATTATCTCTTGATTTAATATTAATTACTGCTCGCGTCATCATTACTTTCCGTGGTAATGTAAAATGACATCCAGCGCGCATAGGGTTATATTTATTTATATTTACTGTCAAATTCAATATTCGTGATAAAGCTCATCCATTGTCACGTTCTTGGAATTCTTCAAGCATTGCTAAAGTGGATCCAACAACCCGTTGCTCGTACCACTCATGTAAATTAGACGTGAGAAAAAGATCAAAATTACTTGTATTAATACTTTTATTCGCCTGCTTATTACCTGTCACAAACTCGTCATTGAATACTGTATTAACTTTTACACTGTTCTGTTTTTCAATAGCGTCTTTTATATGTAAAAGCACAATATCACCAGCATTTACGAGACATTGCCGAGGTTCGAAGTGATTGTAATTTATCACTGCACCTGTCAATATACGACTCTGGAAGGCTGTATCGATTTCTCGCCAAATGAATCCAGTCTCACAATTTTCACATCCTGCACCCACACGAAGAAAACGACATCGTGTTGAATTTCTCAAACCTTCCAGTCATATAATTTGAGCTATTAACGATTGTTGATTTCCAATCGATAAACGCGGACGTTTGATTCGACTTTGTTCTTCCAAGGACTCGATAAACTCATCACATCATTGCTCCCATACGACATACTCTTCCACCGAAGTTATTTGTCCGGCTTTTTCATACAAGTCATGTTCGACGTTACTGTCCGTCATGTTCTTCTTTTAACTAACAGCAATGCTCCTTGAAACCGTGAAAAGTATACTGGGAGAGAGCAGCTCTCAAAGAATGATTTATATTCCACCTTTACTTCTATGACTAATTCTTCAAACTCTGTGTAAATATGCATGTGTGTGTGTGTGTGCGTGCGTGTGTGCGTGCGTGCGTGCGTGCGTGTGTGTGTGTGTGTGTGTGTGTGTGTGTGTGTGCGCGCGCGCGCGCGCGCGTGTGTGCGTGTGTGTGTGTGCGTGTGCGTGTACGTGCGCGCGCGCGCGCGCGCGCGCGCGCGTGTGTGTGTGTGTGTACGTATGTGCACATATTATAATAAAATCATCTTAATATTTGTGTTATTGCAATTTTATACCAGAGACACCTGTGATTGCTCCGTTTTATAAACATAGTATCACCTTACATGTCACGTTCTGCGGCTATGAGCTCCGCCAATGATGTTCGTAATATTTCGATAAAATAATTGTCTTATTATTCGCTTAAAAATATAAAATGTGGTCGCTTCAAAAACCCTATAAAAATCCTAGTTTATTTGAAATCTTGATAGATAGGATAATCATATCAAGAGACTCGGTAGAGTCTCGAGACAAGTACATTGACAGCTCTGTCATCTGCTGTCCCGAGGCTCGCCGAGTCTATATTATCTCTAAACAAGACGATTCGCGGTGGTGGGGGTAAAAATTTTATGACGTTTTCGCTAATTGTAGAGCCTAGGAGTCATTTGGCGGCTTGAAAAGCGAACTTTTGACTAATTGAGCGATGCTCTTTCGATTGAGCCTAAAATCAGCACGATTGGTTGCGTAATTGCTGAGAAAAAACTTTACACAGGCTTAGGATTATGCTCGATTCTACTACATTCAAGAATTTGACGTGTCTGTATATGCGCTCAGATGATACAATCAAAGGCGTTTTGATGCCCATCAAAACCCATTTCCATAAAAGCCGGTCTCCGGCAACGGAAGCAATGAGTTGCGATTGGTCACGACGACTCGTCTTTCCTCTGTACGGAGCCAACATAAAGTTTGAACGTTGTTTTGACATAACGAAGTATGGGATGTGTGAGCAATTTTATGGATAAATTTATTAAAAAAATCATTTCGTGGTTCAGTGTGGTGATATTCGATCGATCGTCCATATGACAGCTGACCAATATCTTTTTTATAACAGTCATGAGATTATAAAGATCGCGGTCAATTTCAACTTTTGGTCAGAGTGGTGTTTATAGATAGACGAGTAAAGAGTGACTTTTATATAGATAGAAGAGTGACGGTGGGAAAATAAAGTGTAATAATGAACCATTGAACAGTGCCTAAATAAATATTTTTTTAATTAAACCTAGCCCCTACAATTTTTTTCCAAACGTAAACTCTGCTACAACGGAATCGAAAATCATCCCTTTTCTCTTTTACCATCAAAATATTCCCCGAATGCAATAACAAGGTTTATTTAGAAACCATTCTCTTTGTTTTTTCTGTTAACCAAGAGACTGGTGTATGATAAACTCGTATTCGGTGAATATTTAATATCTTTGTCGTGAGGTTATAAAGATCGCGGCCAGTTTCAACTTTTGCTTAAAGAGACTTTTATTATAGATGGAAGAGTGATAGTGCAAAAATAAAGTGTGATTCAATACATAAACTTTTGGACAGTGTCTAAATAAATACATTTTTTTATTAACCCTAGACCCAACAATCCATTTTTCTGAACGTAAACTCTAGAACGGAGTCGAAAACGGTGCCTGTTTACTTTTACCATAAAATGTTCCTCGGATGCAAAAATAAGGTTTATTTAGAA
Organism: Rhimphoctona megacephalus; assembly: GCA_963989365.1. Lineage (NCBI taxonomy): Eukaryota > Metazoa > Arthropoda > Insecta > Hymenoptera > Ichneumonidae > Rhimphoctona > Rhimphoctona megacephalus. The sequence goes on from OZ022423.1 coordinate 2,859,442, forward strand.
ACCATTCTCTTTGCTTTTTTTTTTTTGATATCTAAGAGAAAGGTGTATGATAAACGCGTATTCGGTGAATACTTAATATCTTTGTTGGGAGGTTATAAAGATCGCGGTCAGTTTCAACTTTTGATTAAAGTGACTTTTATCATATTACCGATGGAAGAGTAATAGTGCAAAAATGAAGTGTAATTCAATAAATAAACTTTTGAACGGTGTCTAAATAAATATTTATTTTTATTAACCCTAGTCCCAACAATTCATTTTTCCGAACGTAAACTCTAGAACGGAGTTGAAAGCGGTGCCTCTTCTCTTTTACCATAAAATGTTCCTCGGAGGCAATAACAAGGTTTATTTAGAAACCATTCTCTTTTTATTTTTTTATAACTATATAAGGGAATGGTGTATGATAAACTCGTATTCGGTGAATAATTGATATCTTTGAACAGTCGTTAGGTTATAAAGATCGCGGTCAGTTTTATTTGGTTAAAGTGAAACTTTAGGTTAAAGTGATTTTAATATGTAGATAGAAGAGTGATAGAGTGCAAAAATAAAGTGTAATTCAATAAATAAACTTTAGAACAGTGCCTAAATAAATAATTTTTTTAACCCTAGCCTCAATATTCCAATTTTCCGAATGTAAACTCTACAATGGAGTCAAAAACGGTGCCTCTTCTGTGTTACCATAAAATGTCCATTGCATGCAATAATAAGGTTTATTTGGAAACTATACTCTACGTTTTTTATATAACCGAGAGAATGGTATATGATACCACTCTAGGTTTGAATTATACATAGTTTTAAGCTACCCTAGAGTGGTTAAATACATGAAAATACTATTTACACTTGCAACCCAAAATGGAATCAAGTGACGCGAAATAATTTTTAGCGAAATGATATTTGATTCGAGAAAAAAAAATTCATAAGTACTTTACCAATGTTGTTTTCCCTATTGCTCATGAGATATAATTCGTGATCAATAAACGTTATAAAAGAAAAGCTCATGTGGCACTTCGACCGAAATTCTTTTTTCCAATCACACTTTTGCTCTCGAAATTTGGTGCGCATACGTTTTAGGGTTCCGTACCCAAAGGGTAAAACGGGACCCTATTGCTAAGACTCCGCTGTCCGTCCGTCTGTCTGTCTGTCCGTCTGTCACCAGGCTGTATCTCATGAACCGTGATAGTTAGACACTTGAAATTTTCACAGATGATGTATTTCTGTTGCCGCTATAACAACAAATACAAAAAACAGAATAAAATAAATATTTAAGGGGGCTCCCATACAACAAACGTGATTTTTTGCCGTTTTTATAGATGATGGTGCGGAACCCTTCGTGCGCGAGTCCGGCTTGCACTTGGCCGGTTTTTTTTTGTTTCAAAATCTCGTTTCGTTATGATTAACTTTATTGAAAAACTTTCGGTGCATTCTGATGATATTGGAGTAATTTCTCGATGTCATTTTTTATGGAATACTTTTCGATCTGTCGATCTGTTGGAATGGATGTTTCAGTGTAATATTTTTTCAAATTTTTTTACAAAATCAAAAAAAATTAAATTTTTCATACTTGTTCGTGGTTTTTTTATCAAGAGACTCGGTGGAGTCTCGGGACAAGTACATTGACAGCTCTGTCGTCTGCTGGCCCGAGGCTCGCCCGAGTATATTATCTCTGAATAAAACGATTCGCCGTGGTGGGGGTAAAAACTGAAATTCATTTTCTTTAATTACGAAGCTCATGAGGCATATGATGATTTGAAAATTGAACTGGAGATTTATTACGAAAAAATACTTCGATTGAGCATTAAATCAGCACGATTGATGCCGTATTTGCTGAGAAAAAAACTTTGCACAGGCTCAAGATTATGCTAACATCGAAGTATTGGCATGTCTGTATACGACGCAATGAAAGGCCTGTTGACGCCTTCCGAGCTTGTGATTGGCCATTCCGTTAGATCTTTCTCGTTAGATCTGCAGTTTTTATTTTCCACACTTAACTCTACGATGGAAACGGAAGCGATCTCTTTTCTCTTTCGCGATTAAATGTTCCTCGTATGAGATTTCTTAAGAAATCATTCTTTTCGTTTCTTTGATAACTATGAAATGGTGTACGTTGAACTGTTAATCATGATTAGTGTGAATCGATGTTAATTTGGAAAAGAAACTATAAAACTAATAATGAGTGTTAAAAAAATGTATATGGCAAAATTTGTTATTGTCATGCCGAGTTTTGAGCAGTGTCTAATGAATATTTTTTTTAACTCTACACCGTTGACAATTTATTTTATTGGTCCCTTTCCTCTTTATTATAAAATGTTCCTCGCTTGCCATAATAAAGATTTGTACATCATAAAATGTTCCTTGCATGATAATTGTTGGTCCATTTCAAAAGTTTTTCGACGTTGTTTTTCTATCCAAAATATGGTGTAAAATCATCTCGCGTTTGATGAATTAATAGACAAATACACTGTCAACCTGCATCTGGATATATATGGATGCCTCTGGATGATAACCGTAGTAAGTAATGATATATCTTTATGTGAAAATGGCTTGTATAATATATCCTTATGTCAAAAGACTATGGCGGTATATAGTCCATATCCTGGTATTATCAAAGTTTGTATATTCGGATTGCAACGAATACATATAGACTCTAAAAATTCTGTGAAGCGACAAATGTACCAAGTATTTCCACTTCTTGGCTCCAATTGTAGCATCATGAATTGATAATTTTGTTATGAAAATTCTTCGGTTGCTCATTTGTCAATGGGATCAAAAATATTGTCTTTGGAACACCATGGATATATGCAATATTTCAGAATTTTGTTTGGCTCAATATGGTCTATATTTTTTCACATCCCCGCTTTAGTTGTAGCATAATGAATTTTAAAAATTATTTCAGAAAGTTTTTCGATGTTTTTTCTGACATTATCAAAATTTATATCTTTGGATTGCAACGAATGCCTACAGACTTTGGAAATTGTGTGAAGCGACAATTGTACCAAGTATTTCTACTTTTTGCCTCCGATTTTAGCATTATGAATGGAAAATTTTGTTATGAAAATTGTTCCGCTGCTCATTCGTCGATGAGATCAAAATTATTGTCTTTGGAATGCCATGAATATATGCAAAATTTCAGAATTTTGTTTGGCTCAATATGCGCTCTATTTTTTACTTCCCCACTTTAGTTGTATTATGAACTTTGAAAAATTGTTTCAGGAAGTCTTCCGATGTGTTCTTACTGATATTATCAAAATTTGTATAACCCATTAACGCCTGACTTGACCAAAATTCTTCGCTAGTTTTGGCCTAATATTTTGCATCGAAAAAAAATTCTAAAAATTATTGCATCCATCTTTCCTAATGTTTTCAGATCCGCTCTAACCGAATCCGCGATCAGATTGACATAAAAAACAGTTTAAACAATAGTTTTTTAATGTTTTTCAACAAAAAACGTGAATTTTGCTGGTCTATTTTTTTTCGAAACGTCAATTTCACTTCGATAAAACTGTAAAATAATGCTTTAAACTATCCTATCGTGGTCATCGATAGTTGCTCTTGAGACATACGTGGTTGAAATTTTTTTTCCGGTCTCAATAAATAAATATGGCGGTTGTTTATATGCGACGTCATTCGCGTAACGCGTTACATGTATTTACTCGTCAAGAATGCATCACAGGAAAAAAATCATAAGTACAAAAGTTGTTTTATTTGTTGAGATCTTTTCAATGATGGTCCCAAAAATGGGGCCCGATAAAATTTTGGGTCCGGTGAGGCCCAAATCACGATTTTTCATAAAAAAAACTCAGATTTCATGAAAAGTAAGTTTCACATTACCCGGAGCTCCCCTGTTGGTGGTCCCAAAATTGGGCCTGATATGAATTGGGCCTTATAGGCCTCAATAAGGCCTATAAGGCCTAATTCATGTTTTATATGCAAATGTTATTCCTATTATCGTAAAATTTGACCAGCTCTATTACTTATCATTATCTTTGGCTAACTTTCGAACATGAAAATTTTGAACATCCAAAATTTATGTTTCTTCCCTAATTGAAAAATTTTGTTTTTTGTCTTGTATTCTTTCTCAATAAATCTCTGTTATATTTCGAGAAATTCATAGAAAGGTATATGTCAATTCATTTCTGCTTATATCTGTAATACATTCAATTTCACACTCGTGATCGTCATACGTATATTCTGAATATTTACACTCACGCTCCTGATATACATATATCTGCAAACGACCTCAAAATGTCGAAGAACAGAGGAAGTCGATATGAAATAACTGAGAACGAAAATCACGATGAATGCCTATTCATTCCTGGTTTGGATGATTCGGGAGAGTCAGATAATGATGGATCCGGTGACGAAGATGAACTCGATGAAAATGTTGTAAATGACTCCATTGTTCAATATCCTTCTCGTTCATACTCTGAAGTATATGATGATTACAATAATACTCAAAAAAAATTGGAAGAAGCGCATGAGTACGTTTGGAAAGAAGGAGAGAAGGTGTACAATCATTCTCTTCAGAATGAGATTTTCTTTTCCGAACCAGACAAGAGGAAAATTTCCAACAGCTCTCCTGCCGAGATATTTGAGTTCTTTTTCTCTCCAGAATTGAAAAATTACCTCATAGAGGCTACGAAAGAGAATGGATATGAGTTGTCTCTAACGGATTTGGATACTTTTCTAGGTATAATCATTTTCTCAACATATAATAAGAGACCAGCTCAACGAGACTATTGGTCAACAGACCCATTTTTGAGGAGTGATATAGTTTGCAACTCCATGAGTCGAGACAAATTTGAAAAAATAAAAAGTTCTTTGAAATGTTCGCAGTTGGAAGACAAAAATGAGTCGGATAGAGTTTGGCGTGTTCGAGCAATAACAGAAATATTCAACAAAAATATCAAGATGTTTGGCTATTTTTGCACAGCATTTTCCATCGATGAAATGATGGTAAAGTACTTTGGTAGATGTGCTCTAAAACAGTTTATAAGGGGAAAGCCAATTCGATTTGGTATAAAGCTTTGGGCTCTATGTAGCAGTTTTGGTTACCTTTTTCATTTTGACATTTACTGCGGAAAAAATGAAACAATTGAAAGACTAGCAAATTGTGCTTTGGGTAGCAGAGTAGTTATGCAAATGCTGGAACATATGTTGAAATCTTCATCTCCTCGTAAACTGGGCCTGAATCATATTTATTTCGACAATCTTTTCTGTAGTCCAGATTTGCTGGTTCATCTGAAGAAAGTTGGGCTTCAAGCCACAGGGACAGTTAGAGAAAATCGGGTGAACACAAAAAATGTCGTGGACAAGAAAGCTCCTAAAGGGACTTATGTTGTACAGCATGATCAAAGTAGTGGAATAAATTTTATTACTGTACAAGATTCGAAGCCTGTTTCGATTCTGTCCACTGCAGCAGGTGTCAGTCCCCTTGGCGCTGTAAAAAGATACAGTAAAACTGATAAGCAGAAAAAAGAAATCGCATTTCCGAATGCTTTTAAAAATTACAACCAATTCATGGGCGGAGTTGACCTCCACGATCAGTATTGCAATAAAGTTTTACCCATTTTTCGATCGAAAAAATGGACGTGGAACATTCTGATGCGAATAATCCAGGCATCCATTACAAATGCAACTGTTTTGTGGAACACTGTTCAACCGGATAAAAAACAAGGGATAAAAGAATTCGCGATAGAAATAAGCAAGCATTATTTACAGAGAGTTTCGTTGAAAACGCATGAACTGGCGAAAGGAACTAAACGATCATACTGCTCGGAATGCAAAGTAAGAAGTTCGAGATCTTGCGAGAAATGCAACGATAAATATTTTTGCGAACCATGTTTCAAAAAAAAACACTAATGGTTCTTTTCTTCAAGGAAAAAGTCGGAAAATGATAAGCTAAAATCCAAAAATAGGAAAAAAAAACAAAAAAAACAAAAAAAAAACAAAAAAAAACAAAAAAACAAAAAAAAAACAAAAAAAACGAAGGTTTTCAACGAATGCTCACCTCCGCGTGGTAAAAACCGGGCAACGTTACATTCAGCAACGGCTAAGAGCATTCAAAAATTTTGAATTAGGAGAAGTATGGACTACCTTTTCGTATTTCATAGTTGTAGAACAAAAAATCATGCGAAAAGTCAAGTTCTACGATAATAGGAATAAAATTTGCATATAAAACATTATTTGGGCCCTACAGGCCCCAATATTCATATCAGGCCCAATTTTGGGACCACCAACAGGGGAGCTCCGGGTAATGTGAAACTTACTTTTCATGAAATCTGAGTATTTTTTATGAAAAATCGTGATTTGTGCCTCACCGGACCCAAAATTTTATCGGGCCCCATTTTTGGGACCATCATTGAAAAGATCTCAACAAATAAAACAACTTGTGTACTTATGATTTTTTTCCTGTGATGCATTCTTGACGAGTAAATACATGTAACGCGTTACGCGAATGACGTCGCATATAAACAACCGCCATATTTATTTATTGAGACCGGAAAAAAAATTTCAACCACGTATGTCTCAAGAGCAACTATCGATGACCACGATAGGATAGTTTAAAGCATTATTTTACAGTTTTATCGAAGTGAAATTGACGTTTCGAAAAAAAATAGACCAGCAAAATTCACGTTTTTTGTTGAAAAACATTAAAAAACTATTGTTTAAACTGTTTTTTATGTCAATCTGATCGCGGATTCGGTTAGAGCGGATCTGAAAACATTAGGAAAGATGGATGCAATAATTTTTAGAATTTTTTTTCGATGCAAAATATTAGGCCAAAACTAGCGAAGAATTTTGGTCAAGTCAGGCGTTAATGGGATAATGGAATTGTAATGAGCACCTACAGACTTTGAAAATTCTGTGAAGCGACAGATGTGCCAAGTATTTTCCCTTTTTTGTTTCGATTATGGCATTAGGAATTGAAAATTTTGTTATGAAAATTCTTCGACTACTCATTTGTCGATGGGTTAAGAATTGCTGGGTTAAGAATTACTGGCTTCAGAATGTCACGCAAACATGCAAAATTTCAGAATTTTGTTGGGCCCAATGTGCGCGACATTTTTTCAATTCCCTAATTTAGTTGTAGCATAATGAATTTTGAAAAATTGTTTCAGGAAGTCTTCTGATGTTTTTTTACTGATATTATCAAAACTTATAGCATTGGATTGCAACAGATACCTACAGATTTTGAAAATTCTGTAAAGTAACAAATGTACCAAGTATTTCCACATTTTGGCTCCGATTGTTGGATTATGAATTAAAAATTTTGTTATGAAAATTCTGCGGTTGCTCATTTGTCAATGGGATCAAAATTATTGTCTTCGGAACGCCATGAATATATGCAAAATTTCAGAATTTCATTCGGCTCTATTGAGCTATATTTTATTACTTCCCCACTTTAGTTGTAGCATAATAAATTTTGAAAAATTGTTTCAGGAAGTTTCAGGAAGGATGTGTTTTTACTGATATTATCAAAATTTGTATCATTGAATTGCAACAGATACGTACAGACTTTGAAATATCTGTGAAGTGACAAGTGTGCACAATATTTCCACTTTTTTGCTAGAATAGTGGCATTATTAGGACTTGAAAATTTTATTATGAAAATTCATCGGATGCTCATTTTTGGATGGGATTAAAATTTGGTTTCGAAAAGTAATGGCTACATGCAAAATTCATAAACTTTATTGAGCCCAATGTGCGGTATGCTTGAGTTGTGGCATGATTAATTAAAAAAATTGTCAGAAAGCCTTTGATTCCTTTTTTTCTGGAAGTATAAAAATTTGTTTCATTACAACGCAACGTATACTTACAATCTTTGGAAATTTCCTGAAGCAACATGTATGCTCAGTATTTCTACTTTTTAGCTCCTCTTGTGGCATAACGAACTGAAAATTATTTTCAAAAAAATTTGCTCTACGGATGCTCTGGTTGTGATGGTACGAAAATTTGCACGAAGATAATGCAACTGGTCCAACTCAATTCGATCCATTTTCTTGGGCATAGTATTGATCTAAGTTTATCCGCTTGGTTGAATTTATTGTTTTAAAATATCCATAACATACTTTGTGAACTTTTCAAAATTCAAAGATAATATTAAAATATCTGTAAGTTCTAGTTTTGAGGCTTTCACAGCCATTATTATTATAAATGGTATTTGAAATATCATAATTTCACCTTGTTGATAAATATGGGAATGAGGAAATGCATAAACTTTTTGTACAATGGATTCGATACGTTTTCTGTCCTATTACGTAAAACTGGTTCTTTGATGTTCCATTTATCTAGAGCGAAAAATTTCGGAAAAAAATCTGCCTTCCATTTCTATCGTCGGGATAATTTTTTCGTTGATATTTACATGAATCCAAGTAGTACTGCGAGTTGTTCTACTTGGATTCATTAAAATCGTAACGAAAAAATTATCCCGACAAAAAGATGCGATATTTGGTTCTCAATAACCCAGATCAATACGCATAACATGAATGACTTTTTACGTTTCGAGATGAAACCAATGTGGACGAATATTTATTCACATCACATTTTATGGTCGATTGCCGGAATTACGTTTACGATAGTTGCTTTTATCTCCTGTAATTAATTCAAAAAATTGTAGGACCTTCAAAGCTCATAAACTTTATTGAGCCCAATGTGTGGTATGCTTGAGTTATGGCATGATTAATTAAAAAAATTATCAGAAAGTCTTTGGTTCCTTTTTTCCTGGAAGTATAAAAATTCATTTCATTGGGAGGCAACGTATACTTACAAACATTGGAAATTTCCTGGAGCAACATGTGTGCTCAGTATTTCTACTTTTTGGCTCCTATCGTGGCATAACGAATTGTCAAATATTTTGAAAAAGATTTGCTCTACGGATGCTCTGGTTGTGATGGTACGAAAATTTGCACGAACATAATGCAACTGGTACAACTCAACTCGATCCATTTTCTTGGGCACAGTACTGATCTAAATTTACCCTCTTTGTTGAATTTATTGTTTTAAAATATCTATAACATACTTTCTGAACTTTTCAATATTCAAAGATAATATTAAAATATCTGTAAGTTCTAGTTTTGAGGCTTTCACGGCCATTATTGTTATAAATATCAAAATTTGTATCAAAATTTGTATCATAGGAATGTAGCCGATACCTACAAACTTTTAACATTTTGTGAAGCGACATGTGCGCCAAGTATTTCCACTTTCTGTCTCCGATTGTGGCATTATGAATTGAAAAATTTATTATCAAAAGTCTTCTGCTGCTCATTTTTGGATGGGATTAAAATTTCTATCCTCGGAACGCAATAGATACATCCAAATTTTCTGAACTTTGTTGGGCTTAAAGTGCAATATGTTTTTTCACTTTTCATACAAATATAATAAGGAGATACTGCTATTTAATATGTTTCTTTGATAAGCACGAATTCAAATTGCTACAAATTCTATGGAAGAGTTCTGACTGCTCTAATCTTGCTCTCAAAAGCTTTGTAAATTTTTGTATCGGACTCCTAGTTCCCGACTTATTTTAGCCTGATTCCAGAAAGGTAAATCGAAATGTCAAAACAATTTGACTGGCTCAAGAATAAAAAAAATATCAAATTGAAAATTCCAACACACGTGTCCCTTTATGTCATGGGGAAAAAACCAGACTCGAAGTAGAAGGGGTCATGGTTTGGAAATAAAAAAGCGATAATTTCCGAATATAACCTTTTTCTAATCTATATAAAGCGAGATGTTCGAAAAGAACGAGAAAAAACGAATCATATCATGCATAAAAATCCCCCTCGCGGAAGAAACCTGGACAAGTACATTTGTTGACCGTCGTTCCCATATTTTTCCACGAATATACATACACTGCAAAAACCTTTTCTCGCAAAAATCCCTGAGAAAATCAAATCCTATCAAAAAGTAAGAAAAGTGACCACTCTCAAAAATGTATCAAATAAATTTAAATCACACAAAACAAAATGAGTTAATCCTCGCGAAAAGCTGAGGTTGGGTTTTGCAAAAAGTTATAAAATAAATTGAGTTATACTAATATATATGTGGCCAAATATGGGAGGCCTTATAGTGTGACAAAATCTTTAAATAATGTTGAATGTTGATAGAGAAAAGAATCAAGTTCGAAAATGCAGTTGTTTTACCTACCAGAATGAAAATAACAACTCTGCATCAATAAGAGTCTGAAGCAAAAAAAGATTGCAAACGAAAAAAAATTAGATGAAAAAGAATTTCGGCCGAAGTACTTGCCGAGGTTGTCACTATGACCGACACATTATGTCAATTAAGTGAAAAAAACATTCGTCAAGTACTTCGGACGAATTTTTTTTTAATCTAATTTTTTTCTATGTTTTATAAAACAATTTGTAAGTCAAGGACGATGCATCATATTCTTCCGTCATTTCATCTTTGAAAGAATAACAATTCTGAGGCTCCTGATAGTAAAGTTAAATATAATTATCTATTTATAGCTTAGACCGAAATTGCTAATATCCTCGCTGCCTTTTTGCCCATAAATGCCTTATTCTAATACACAACTTGATAAATGATAATGATAAAGTATTTAATTTTCTGAAATTTTGCCTTGGGGAAAAACTGATAGTTGACGTCTCTTCTATAACACTTTCCTGCTAAGCTATAATCAAATAATAACCTATCAACGAATTACTAACATCTCGAAAATACTTCGAGTCTGTAGTTAACTCTTTTAAAAACATTATAACTTTTTTCTTATCGCAGGAACGAAACGCTGCTATATTTAAACAACCTCAATAACAATGAATTTATGGTAGAAAATTTGTCTCATTCTCTTATGTCGAATTAGTAGTGTGAGCAGTACTGATTCCTGTCATTCAAATAAATCGATGATGTAATGATGCAAACACGTTGTAAGTTTTTTTGTTATATGCAGACTCTATTGGAGTCTATATAAAGCGAAATATATGAAAATACTATAGGAAAAAGAAGTGATATCAAATAGCAAAAATCCCCTCCCGGGGAAAAAAACCTGGACAAGTACATTGGTGGTCCCTCGTTTCAATATGATATAACAAAAATTCCAAAACCCCACTTAAATTTTTTTTTTAATATTTACTAATTTTATTCATATCCTGGAAGGAAACCAACCATATAGATCACGAAATATCCGGCCAAAAATCCAGACTTCACAATAAATGTTACTTTGAATTTATTTCCACAAAACAAAACAGGAATCAAAACATTAAAAAGTCAGCGTTATCAAGATGAGAAAAATACCACTTATAATTGGTGTGTAAGAAGTATCAAAAGTCTAGAAAAAAATGAAAAAAGTTCGACATCTAAGTTACGTGCTGCAGTAAAATTTATGATATCAGTACTAGGACAAGTATTTCTTTGGTGACTGAGAAGATATCAATATGGACGTACCGGCAACGTAGGGCATGCAGTTGGTGCATTGCTTCTGGGATCTCCTAAGTCGAGTAGCTACTTTTGTTTTGGCTATGGAGCGACTAATGTTGCCAAATAGTATTTACTTATATGACCTAATGAAACAACATTGCCCGCGCCGTGGCTAAAATAACGAAAAACAAGCAGGAACAGGAAGTTTCGCATAAGATCCCATGCTTTTGTAATGTTAAAAAAAAAAAACTTTAATTCATGTCTGTACATGTTAGCACAGTTTTGTTTGATTGGTAATAATTTGATGAACGTTCACCACCGTACGTTGAGCGCATACGCACAGAGTACTTGTCCGGCCCATAACTTTTTAATAAAATTGCCCATTCCAGTAAAAATCAGGTGTCTCTCTCAAAAATCAAGGGTTATAAATACGCACTTTTTCATTGTTGGTATTTTCTTATTTAATTTTCATTTTTTTATGATTAATCCCGCATAACGGTTTAAATTCTTATTTTCAAAACATAAAGGGCTATTTTGATAGCTGGCGCCCAAGAACGTCAAAATTAAATGAACGGAAGAGGATTATTTTGTGTGAAATTTGTGTGATCTTAAAACTTTGGATACAAATTTGACGGTGCATTCACAGCCTGCATTGATCTTTTGACTATTCACCAGTGGTTACTTAGATCTTCTACTAATAAATAGTAGCTTTCCAAAGTATAATATCTTTCATTGCTGGCAATAGTAGTTTTCGAAAGTATGATACGCTACATTGCTGGCAATGGTTTACTGAGTCGCATTTTCAGAAATTTCATAACTGACTGCACTTTATGTTAATGCAATTTTATGATGACTACGAACACCATTTTATTCCGATTGAATCGACGTCGAATGTTGCGTATGATACAAGGCCATTCTGAAATTCGCAGAAGAATTGATTTTCTTATAAATTTTTGACGGCGAAAAGCAACGCATGCAACGACAAGCACCTCCAATTTGATTTTCACTTGAATGAGCAATTTTAATAAAAAGTTATGGGCCGGACAAGTACTCTGTGCGTATACGCTCAACGTACGGTGGTGAACGTTCATCAAATTATTACCAATCAAACAAAACTGTGCTATCATGTACAGACATGAATTAAAGTTTTTTTTTTAACATTACAAAAGCATGGGATCTTATGCGAAACTTCCTGTTCCTGCTTGTTTTTCGTTATTTTAGCCACGGCGCGGGCAATGTTGTTTCATTAGGTCATATAAGTAAATACTATTTGGCAACATTAGTCGCGCCATAGCCAAAAGAAATGTAGCTACTTGACTTAGGAGATCCCAGAAGCAATGCACCAACTGCATGCCCTACGTTACCGGTACGTCCATATTGATATCTTCTCAGTCACCAAAGAAATACTTGTCCTAGTACTGATATCATAAATTTTACTGCTGCACGTAACTTAGATGTCGACCTTTTTTCATTTTTTTCTAGACTTTTGATACTTCTTACACACCAATTATAAGTGGTATTTTTCTCATCTTGATAACGCTGATATTTTAATGTTTTGATTCTTGTTTTGTTCTGTGGAAATAAATTCAAAGTAACATTTATTGTGAAGTCTGGTTTTTTGGCCGGATATTTTGTGATCTATATGGTTGATTTCCCTCCGGGATATGAATAAAATTAGTAAAGATTAAAAAAAAGAAATTTAAGTGGGGTTTTGAATTTTTGTGGTATCATAGGGAAACGAGGGACCACCAATGTACTTGTCCAGGTTTTTTTCCCCGGGAGGGGATTTTTGCTATTTTATATATATATATGAAGATACGAGAGAGAGCAATATATATATATATATATATATATATATATATATATATATATATATATATATATATTGGAAAATGCATGAACCAATAGGGTAACTAAGTATCTATATTGCTCTCTCTCTCGTATCTTCATGAGACTGTAAGCTAACTATATCGCTCTCTCGCTCTGTAAATATGGCTCCTCTCGTTCTTTGCCACGCGTGGATCGAGAAGAAATATACGGTATCACAGATGCACCGTATGCACACGTATGCATGTGCGCGCGTGTGTATGTGAGTGCCTATCGCTGCAGGTTAACTCGCCACAGACATATTATAATAAAATCATCTTCATTTTTGTGTTATTGCAATTTTGTACCAGAGACACCGGTGATTGCTCCGTTTTATAAACATAGTATCACCTTACATATCACGTTCTGCAGTTATGAGCTGTGCGAACGATGTTCGTAATATTTCGATAAAATAATCGTCTTATTATTCCCTTAGAAATATAAAATGCAGTCGCTTCAAAAATCCTATAAAAATCCTAATTTATTTGAAATCTAGACAGATAGTATAATCATATATATATTGGAAAATGCATGAACTAAAAGGGTAACTAAGTATCTATATCGCTCTCTCTCTCTCCCTCTTTACAGGTATATATTAAATCGCAAAAAACTTTAAAAAAGTAAAAAAAGAACGCCAAGTATTAAAAGACGCGACCTTAGTTATAAAATAACCATTCAATATTTTTTCTGTTATTATATTATAATTTTTACACCTTGAAAAAACCAAACAAAAAATGTTTATACTTAATTTCCAAAAAAAAATAAGTAAATATCAACATCCGTTTCTCTTCCGTAATACTGAAAATGGTACTTCACCCCAAAAACAATGAACAAACATACTAGAAAAATTTTGGCATTCATTATCGAATAAAAACCTATTTACATGTTTTATTTTGTTTTTGTCTTGATATGTGATGAGTACATAGAAAAAAGATCTAGTTGTAAATTGTTGCCGATGATTGAAAAAAAAATGAAATCATTTCAACGTAGCCAAGAATGGTGAATGAATTACGAGTTTCGGAATGGAATCATGTACATCTTGAAGATTGACCTGCTAGAGGTTTTTGTCACCTCAAGGGCTTCAAAAAAAATTCTGCGGATATAAAGAAAATGTTATTCTGCTTTTAAGCTCGCTAAGCACTAAGAATGTAGAACACAATTCCACAGAGAATAATACAAAAAACCATTACATATAAATGCGCAAATACGTGTACAAATGCACGTGTTGTATTTACACGTATGTACCGCACTAATTCACTGCAAATACTACACACAAACTTGGCGTGCATGGTTTTCAAATTACAGCTCGGCGAAGGAACGCTCCATCCATCTGTGTATTGAGCGAATTCAAATCACTGTAAAAACCAAGTGTGTTATTCAAACACACATTGAGTGTCTTCTGTGCTTAACGCCATAAGCAAACTATAGATTCGTTGTAGCCGATTTCTACATGTTTTAAAGTGTGTTGAAAATTCTACAGTTTGCTTATGGCATAAAGTCCACCCATGAATTCATTTACTCGCCTATTTATTTCTTCGTTCATCCTAACCATCTATTCATGTAGCCTATCTAATCGTCTGTCCGTACGTTCAAAAAATGAGTATACGGTAGAACGGATAGATGGGTTCAGAATTAAGACGTATAAGCGGTTCAAGTTCCGTGCGTACATCTTATTCCGTCATCCCATCCATTCATTTTTTTCTATCCGTCCGACGATTCGATCCATTATTTTATTCACTGAACTCAATCAATCATCGATCAATGAATCGATTCTATTTAGCCAGTGGGCCAGTCCATTCATAAATGCATCCCGTTCATCGATCCATTTATCTTATTTTGCCATTCCTTTTATTTGTACAATCCAACTCTCCATTCATCACATCCATTCATCATTTCATCGATTCAATTATTCGATTCGTTCATCGATATATACTGTTCAACTATCTACTGTTCACCCATTTCATTCATCCATCTTTACAGTTCATCTCATTTTATTATCCATTCGTCCTTTTCATCCATTTTCATCCCTAATCTGTACAACCTAGTCATGTATTTCGTTGATCAAATCATTAATCGGTTCTCTCCCGTTCTATCTACGGATCGGACTTCTTTCACTATTGATAGAAGAACTGGTTGAATATTGATTTGGATAGCATATTTAATCAACTGTGGTGTCTTCTCGAGCTGTAATTTGAAAACCATGCACGCCAAGTTTGTGTGTAGTATTTGCAGTGAATTAGTGCGGTACATACGTGTAAATACAACACGTGCATTTGTACACGTATTTGCGCATTTATATGTAATGGTTTTTTGTATTATTCTCTGTGGAATTGTGTTGTACATTCTTAGTGCTTAGCGAGCTTAAAAGCAGAATAACATTTTCTTTATATCCGCAGAATTTTTTTTGAAGCCCTTGAGGTGACAAAAACCTCTAGCAGGTCAATCTTCAAGATGTACATGATTCCATTCCGAAACTCGTAATTCATTCACCATTCTTGGCTACGTTGAAATGATTTCATTTTTTTTTCAATCATCGGCAACAATTTACAACTAGATCTTTTTTCTATGTACTCATCACATATCAAGACAAAAACAAAATAAAACATGTAAATAGGTTTTTATTCGATAATGAATGCCAAAATTTTTCTAGTATGTTTGTTCATTGTTTTTGGGGTGAAGTACCATTTTCAGTATTACGGAAGAGAAACGGATGTTGATATTTACTTATTTTTTTTTGGAAATTAAGTATAAACTTTTTTTGTTTGGTTTTTTCAAGGTGTAAAAATTATAATATAATAACAGAAAAAATATTGAATGGTTATTTTATAACTAAGGTCGCGTCTTTTAATACTTGGCGTTCTTTTTTTACTTTTTTAAAGTTTTTTGCGATTGATTTCACTTCTTTTTGAATAACGGCCATATTCACCAACTGTCCTATAGAGGTAAAAAAAATTCTCATTCGGGAACAATGATTAATCAGATTTTTTTTGACATAAGTTGAGTAACTTCCTTCATATGACAAAAACCAATCGCAGAGCTAAACAGTAATTTCTTCCATCACTGACGCACAAACACTGCTAAATGAGTATTATACGAGGAAAACAAGTTTTAACAATGAAATGGAAAGAAAATGATAGTTATAAAGAAAATCAATTTTTTTGCAATGTAATATTCGGATGTAAGGTGGTCATTTGACAACTAAGGTTACAATTTTTTAATATTTGGCGTACATTTTTAATACCTTTCTAAAGTATTACATACAACAATTTTTCAAATTCTAAGCGTAAAATGTTTTTCTCCACAGTGTCAACCCCCTTCGATATTACTCTTGAATTTTTATCAAAAACTACTTCCATTTTCATCAAAAACTTTGATGATGGGGAAATCGTTCGTTGTATTTTTTATAATTGAACTGTGGATTTTTTTTACTATTAATCATGCACTAATCTCTGAAAAATCATACAAACCGAATGGATAAGTGGATCAAATTTTTCGTTTTGACAGATGCTTTCATTGAAAAATATGTCAACAATTGTTTAAAGATTACGTAAATCAATTTTTAAATTACAAGCAAAAAATGTTTTTTCCCGCAGCGATAGTCCCTTTTAATTTTGCTGTTAAATTTTCATAGGAAACTATTATTCATTCAATGCATTTCAAGACTAGTATAATCGTGGGGAAATATTAGTCTAATCAACAACAAAAATGTCTATTAAAATTAACAATTCGAAAAATAGAACTAGCTATTTTCTCATATTTGTACTTCGCTTAAAATTTATTAATTGAATTATGCTTCCGTACAAACATTGAAGAAACAAATTAATTAGTACAAGCGCTATGAAAAAAGGTTATTTTATCTTAGGATAAAAAAAGGTAGGTGATGTAAACTTCGAATAATTTTTCACATAGTTTTAAACAAAGTACATTTCAGAACAAAAATGTTAACCTCCTAGACGATTCGCTTTGTTCGAGTTTTCAAGGAGCTATAGATAATAGATTGTAAAAAAAATCGATATTTTAATTATAATAATAATATACAATGAATGATTTCCCTACGATCACACTTAAAATATGCTTAAAATTTCTCAAAAAAATAATAGTTTTTTTTATAAAAAAAATAACAGAAACCAAAATACTAAACTAACTAAAATAACAGAAATAACAATAATGAGAAAGAGAGCGAGCGCGCTACGAGCGAGAGAGAGGGGACGAAGATTCGCGCGCTGTCTCTCTCTCTCAGCGGCGCGCGATAAAAGGGGGTATAAGCCTCGTTCAGCGGGACTGGGTGACGGAAAGCAGAGAAATGTAGATTCTTATCAAAAGGACATGTGTCTCACCTATTCAAGCGTGACTTACGCCCGTTTGTCTCCAGGAAGACAGATTATCCCGAAACATTCGATTTTAATTCATTAAATTATCATATCTCGAGATTGGCCAAACGGATCTACTTACAACAAAGACCAATAGAAAGAGAAAAATCGAAAAAAATTCGTCACAAATATTCAGATTTTTTACTCAAACGGTTCGTTCGTGAGAGCGATTTAAAAACGCTATGACGTCATAAAACCGGCATATTCGTGTATATAAAAGTGCGGCAGGGCTCGCGCTGACTTTTTCTTTTAATAATTGGCGTTGAGCCGCTACCGCGTCTCTTGATTTGAATAAAAAAATGATAATTCAGGGTACAGAAAGGGAGGACAAAACAATAAGGATATGTCAAAAACTAAAAGCGAGAGCTGATGGAAAATCTGAAGACAGGACACAATTTTTTCGGAATCACTATACTTGCACTGAAACTTCACTCATATTCAAATTAATATAACTTAAACAGAGTTAATAATAAAATTTCAATTCAAGACGAAAATTTAAAAAATTATGTTTCCCTCACATTTTATCGCATATTACTACAAAATACGCGCGCTGACGGTCTCGCAGGGGAGCAGCCATCTCAAGTATCTACGAAGATGATTGACTGGCATTCAGCGAGATTACACAGCGGTGACAAAACGTGTCCAAAATTATACTGATCGACATATAAATGGCATCCTTATATTTGTAGAAAAATTTATACAAAAACTTCATTTTTTTTTTTAGTAAAAAATAAAGAATAACACAGTGTTAGAGCGCGCGATACTGAAAACATACGATATTTTCATTCATTATTTATTGAAAACAAATGAGAAAGAGATAAAACGAGCGCGGCTTTGCGCTCTATTTTTTTTTTTTTTTACTCTTACTCATTGTCAATGACACGCGATATCATATATTATATATTAATATTTTAATTATTACATGTGGTTATATTATTACATGTGGTTTATTTCTCATGTGTATACATATCAAGAGACGCGGTAGCGACTCGGTAGTTAGTGCATACAGGAAGTACAGGAAGAAATGCTACGCGTATTATTTAATTCATGTAATTTAAACCAATTTTAAACAACTGAAAAAAAAGTGAAAAACGACCATGTTCAAAAATGTATACAAGGTCCGAAAAAAATCGTAAAAGTATTTAAATAACCCAGAATGAAGCTGTATATGCACTCTTCAAAACCTTGTTTGCAAAATTGGAATATCTACTTTTTTGGCAGAGCAATCGAATTTTTAGTGGGGCTCCAAATTTTACGATTTCGGCCGGCATATATATATATATAGAGCGCGCGAAACAGCGGGAAAGAGAAAGCACGCTATACAAGCGAGAGAGAGGGGACGAGGTTTATCGCGCTGTCTCTCTCACTCAGCGGCGCGCAAGGAGAGAGGGTAGCCTCGTTCAGTGGGCAGCGTGACGGACAGTAGAGAAATGTAGATTATCGTTAAAAGGGCGTATGTCCCGCCCATTCGAGCGCGGCTTATACCTGTCTGATCCTAAGAATCCTAAGAAAAGCACAGTATCCCGGAATGTTCGATTTTATGTCGCTAAATCATCATATCCCAAGATTGGCTGGACGGATTTACTTGCAACAAAGAGCAATAGAAAGAGAAAAATCGAAAAAAAATCGTCACCAATATTCAGATTTTTTGATCAAACGGTTCATACGTCAGAACGGTTTGAAAACGCCGTGACGTCATAAAACCGGCATATTCGCGTATATAAGAGTGCGGTAGGCCTCGCGCTGGCTTTTTCTTTTAATACTTGGCGTCGAGCCGCTACCGCGTCTCTTGATCGAGCTCTCCTTTTTGTGCGGATCTTCGTAAGACTGTAAGCTAACTATATCGCTCTCTCGCTCTGTACATATGGCTCCTCTCTTTCTTTGCCATTCGTGGATTGAGAAGAAATATATGGTATCACAGATGCACCGTATGCACATGTATGCATGTGCGCGCGTGTGTATGTGAGTGCCATCCGCGGCCAGCTAACTCGCCACAGGTCTACAGATGCACTGTATGCACGCGAATGCATGAGCGCGCGTGTGTATGTGAGTGCCTGCCGCGGCCGGCTAACTCGCCACAGGTCTACGCGCGTGACGTCATCCGTTTCGCGGTGGGGTCAGCTCGAGACAGCCACGATCGGCCCCTCGATTTCCCCTCCTTTGGCGACATGTTGGGGGAAATTTCCCCTCTCGGCTTGGGTTAGAATCCCCACAGCTCTACTACTTATAACCCTTGAATTTTGAGAGAAACCCGTGATTTTTTACTTGAATGAGCAATTTTAATAAAAAGTTATATATTTAATAAAAAGTTATAATAAAATATAGTTATTAGATTACTTAAAAACTTGTAGTAGTTCTGAAAAGATACGACGTATAAAAGAACCACGAACAAATAAGAACTCATTTTTTTTTGTAATTTTGTAAAAAAAATTGTTCAAAAAATATTAGCCCGAAATATACATACCAACAGAAATAAAATGCACTAAAAGTTTTCGAATTTAATAAAAAATCTAAATAAAACAAAATTCTCGGAGCAAAATAAAGTATGTAAAATATACGTCGAATTAAAAAAAAAATTGTTAGGAACAAAAAATTCCATATTGAAAAATATTCCATAAATAATTACACCGAAAAAATACTTCAATAGCATGAAAATGCACTTAAATTTTTTGACTAAAAGAAATCAAAACGAAACGATATTTGGAAACAAAAAAAGGTATGTGCACAGAATATCGAGAGCAAACGTTCGATTAGAAAAAAGAATTTCGGCCGAAGTACTACACCAGTTTTTTTATAACGTTTATTGATTACGAATTTTATATCATCAGCAATTGGTAAAAAAAAAGAAATTGTTGAAGTGCTTATGAAATTCTATTCTTTTAGCTCAAAATGGTTTCGCATCACTTGCTTCCGTTTTGAGTTGGTTTCATTCTGATTGTTTTTTTCATTTAAAAAATTCAGGAGCATTTTATTTCTATAAGAATATTTCTTCATATACTTAACGGACAACACCACTGTGACGGCTTCAAAAAATCGATTTTTTGAAAACCATTTTAAAAAATCTAAAATACTTTTAAGATTGAAATGCCGTTGGACCCAGGTCGAAAAAATAATTATTTTCGTAGATATTGAATATTTTGTGGAGCGGTGCAGCGGTCCGCGACGCTCGGGGTCCTAACTTTGAACGCGTTTTTCTCAAAACCACTTTTTTGAGTGCGGCACGCAGCAGAACTCGAGCAATTTTTATCCGATCGACTTCAAATTTTTACTGTATCAATAAAAGTAGATTATCTACAGAAGTACATAAGATTTTTTCGATATCTCAATAATTATAAAAGTTATAGCCTATTTTCGATGAGAAATTTTGCTCAAAAATCATTCTTTAATTTCAAAGGTGTGCCTATTTTTTAAAAATCAATATTTTTCCAAATCCCTATGTAATTCTCTTCAAAATATCATATTATTAATGAAAACACTCGGTATTATTTTCAGATCGACGTTGAAGAGAGTTCTGCTGCGTGCCGCGAACCACTGCGGAGATGACGCGAGAGCTTCCCCAGCGCCACCATGCGGCGCGAAAAATGTGAAAAAAATGTTTTTTGATACATTAATAAACAAGGAACAAAACCCAAAAAATTTTTTTCGAATATCTCTTTTTTCCCACAAAAAAAAATTCTTGAAAAATGTGAAAAAATAGGGGGTCACAGTAGTGTTGTCCGTTAATCTCTTTTTGAATTTGCGAAACAACCAAATTTATGCTGACAAAATTACCGACTAAAAAAATTTGGATAAAAAAAAAGTTTCGACGGAAGTACATAGCGAGGTTATGACAACGTTTATCAATTATGCATAGTACATTGTGTACATTTAGCAACAAAAAATTAGCGAACTACTTTAAGCCAATTTTTTTACAATAAAAATTATTTATTTTATTTCAAAATTATTATTTAGTTTTTTTGATTATAATTGATACAATGTGCTTAATTTAATTCAATTTGTTTAATTGATTTATGGTTATAAACTCGTGAAGTACTTCGGCCAAAATTTTATTTTCAATCTAATTTTGTTCTTTTGAAATTTTTTGTTGTATCCGAATTTTTTTTCATTCTAATTTTTTATTCTTGTTCTTTTTGCGTAGAACAACTGTACTATAACACATCGATATTTTTAATTAATAGGAAGATTTTTTGTTAGATTTTAATAGGCTTTAATGTGTTGTGCCCCACATAGCAACATAAAATTAGCTGAAATCAATTGCAACATAATTTGATGGACAACAGGAAGCATAAGTAAAATTGTAAGACAGCACATTCCTACGATCGATAGTCGAAATGGGTCGATCCAGATCGAGAACACCCTAGAATGCTCACAGGGCATTACGCCACCGAACATTCGAGAAAGTTCGACAGTCGACTAATAAATCAATAGAAGGGGTAAAATCGATACCATTTGGGGGAAACTCGTAAATCAATAAAAGCAGAGACAATACCCAAATTCGGCAGTCTGCGACAGTCTGACGATGAAATATTGAACGATAGATCTCAAGGCAAAAATACCTTGACTTTGTATTTTTACCTTTAACTTTATCAATAAACCTACGTTAACTTGTTTTAATTACTGAGTTGGAGTTTTGGCTCAATTATTGGCAATAATCCTCAAAATACCCGTCCTCGATAACTCGTCCCCACGTGACGGTCTTCGCGGGCACAACAAATGTTTTTTACTATTAATGCTTTTATAGTTTTAATTTATTTTTGGAAAATGTAGACTTCATTTTTGGTCGAATTTGAATTAGCATCTTTTGTGAGATTATGATTTGATCGGTAAATTTTTGTGAGGCTGTCTTGTAACTTTCTGTAAGGTTCTAATTTATTGAGAAGATTTTTGTGGGGTTCTCCTATAATTTTTTGAGAGATTTGATGTGAATGAGAGAATTTTTGCAAGGTTAGTTTTTTTGGGAGGAAATCTCTTTTATAACTTTTGTTAGGGTTCACGTTCAGAAGGAGATTTTTTACCGGAACAACTATTTGGGGAGAGCAAATGTACTTGTCTCAACTTTTTATACAGCATATATGCTGTTTTTTTGTGAGGATTTGTTGACTTTTTTGTATGAAATTCATAGCTTGCCAATTAAACATGTCTATATTGTGTACGTATCTGAATGATACAAAAGAATTAATATTTTTTTCGGTATTGTAGTAAAATATGGTAACATTTTATCAAAAAGTGATTCTCTCAAGAATTGGATCCTGAATAAAAATTTTAAAGGTCGCTCAAGCGATTTTTTAATTGTTTCTGCTAAAAATGGATACATCATCGAATTTCGAGCTGGTGTATCGCGACTATATTCGGACTAAAAATGCAATGTGAAATATTGATCTAAGAAGTGTTCAAATGAATTCAATCTTCGTAATTAACCGTCAATACTTATAAAATTATTAGATTACTTAATACGTACAGTAGTTCTGAGAAGATACGACGCATAAAAGAACAACAAACAAGTAAAAACTTGAATTTTGTTAATTTTGTAAAAAAAAATTTCAAAAGATATTACACCGAAATATGCGTGCCAACAGATCAACGGATTGGAAAATATTCCATAAAAAATGATACCGAAAAAATACTCCAATAGCATCAGGATGCACCGAAAGTTTTTAAATAAAAGTACTCATAACGAAAAGAGATTTTGAAACAAAAAAGTATGCGCACGAAATTTCGAGAGCAAACGTTTGATTGGAAACAAGAATTTTGGCAGAACTACTACGCGAGTTTTTCTTTTATAACGTTTATTGATTACGAATTATGTCTTATGAGCAATAGATAAAACAAATTGGTGAAGTACTTATGAATTTTTTTTTCTCAAATCAAATATCTTTTCGCTAAAAATTATTTCGCATCACTTGTCTCCATTTTGGGATGCAAGTGCAAATAGTATTTTCATATATTTAAGTTCTCCACCACTCTAGGGTGATTCAAAACCATATATAATTCAAACCTAGGGTGGTATCATACACCATTCTCTCAGTTATATAAAAACGAAGAGAGTAGTTTCCAAATAAACGTTATTATTTCATGCAAGGGATATTTTATGGTAAAAGAGAAGAGGGAAGAGGGACCGTTTTCGACTCCGTTCTAGAGTTTACGTTCAGAAAAATGGATTGTTGGGGCGAGGGTTAATAAAAAAAATTATGTATTTAGGCAAAAGTTTATTTATTGAATTACACTTTATTTTTGCATTATCACTCTTCTATCTATATATTGTGACGTTGTGGCCACTCCATCATGAGTCGTGGTGGCGGTCCACCCAGCACTGTCCTCGGTACTAGCTTTAAGCCCGTAGACTTAAGCGTTCCCCGTCTTAAGACCCCTTATGAGTCCCCCACGTTGTAGCCCTAGGCCACGTTGTAGGCCTAAGTCCTTCGCCTGCGCACGCCGCCAACACCTGCAGTCCCTGGACCATCGCACCCGGGAGCATCACCTGAAAACCATCAGCGCAACTAAATCATGGGCCGACAGCTATGG
Organism: Rhimphoctona megacephalus; assembly: GCA_963989365.1. Classification (NCBI taxonomy): domain Eukaryota; kingdom Metazoa; phylum Arthropoda; class Insecta; order Hymenoptera; family Ichneumonidae; genus Rhimphoctona; species Rhimphoctona megacephalus. The sequence goes on from OZ022423.1 coordinate 2,883,576, forward strand.
AGAACCCACACCGAGTCCCCGGAGACACTCTACTCCGCGATCCCTTTCCCTCACCATTCTAAACCCAGCCCCCAACAAACAAGTCCTCGCACACCACTCCCTGTTTCCCACAATCACTCAGCCCCGCATAACTCTAACTCCTCCCCGAACTCCCAATACTTGCCCGTCCCCGAAGGAGATTGGCAACTCACCTCGGTAAGGGATTAAATCCCTTACCAAACAAAGAGACAAGACCGCACGATCACCGAAGCCGAGTCGGGACGCCTAACCTCAAAATCACCCACTGTCGTCGGGTTACGCGGGGCCTTCGACCGCGTAACACCAAGGAATCGCCTCCCGGCGTCTAGGCTCCTGCCCGCGGCGAGAATGCATCGTCGAATTCTTCGATACGAAGAAGACCACGTTCGTGCCGGCATTTCTAGTGTAGCGCTCGTACCGAGCCCGAGCTCTGTTATTTTCTTTTTCTTGTTTCCGGCGAAGATACGCGGCGCAAACGTCCGCCCGCGACTAAGTAAATCGTCCATCGATACGTCGATTCAGTTTCCGTTTTCAGTCAGTTTACCTCTTTTTTTTTGTTCACGCCGTGTTCACGCTCGCATACAGTTTTTTTTGTGTTAGCCCCTCTTGTCGATAAACATTCCGCGTTTCATCTACCGCATGCTCACATTGAGTAATCCCCCTTTTTGTTATTAGTTTGCGTTTGTTATTATGATTAGCTTTGCTCACGGGTATTATAAGACGCCTGAGTTACAGGTGCCCGCCGACCCGAGTTTACCGAGTCTTCGCTCAAGTATTGCATTGTTATTATTTTCTTTCGCCCCGAGCTAGCCCCATTTTTGTACATTAGTCCTTAAGTTAGTCATTTTGTTATCAAGTTGAGAGATCAGAAAAGCCGATATTTATTTATTTGTTTTTGTTATTTTCTTGTATTACTAAAAGAAAATTAACTGGCGCCCAAACTGTAAATGATCAATAAAGCCAAGTGATTATGACTGACTCTCTCCCAAATTTCCGCATTAATCATTATTTTCTTGCCTCCCTGAATTTCCCCATTTTCAGGGATCGGTGGCGAAATATCGTCACAATATATAAAAGTCACTTTAAACAAAATTTGAAACTGACCGCGATCTTTATAACCTCACAACAAAGATATTAAATAATCATCGAATAGGAGTTTATCATACACCATTCTCTTAATTATAAAAAAAAACGGAGAATGGTTTCTAAATAAACCTTATTATTGCAATCGAGGAACATTTTATGGTAAAAGGGAAAAGGTATCGTTTTCGACTCCGCTGTAGAGTTAGATGTAGAAAATAAAAATTACAGGCTTAACCATAATAAAAAATACATATTTGTTCAAGCACTGTTCGAAAGATGATTGAAATGAATTGCACTTTATTATTTTCGCACTATCACTTTCTTATAATTATTAAGAGTCACGGTAGCGACTCGAGACAAGTACATTTATGAAGCGAGTCGCACAAGACACTTTTACCAGAAGGACCGAGATTCTGCTTGTTCTCGAAAATTGTTTCTTTAATATAAACTAAATTACAGCATTTTGGAGGTTCATTTAAGTTCACATATTTTTTATTTTTTTTTCTCTTTCGAACGCCACTAATTGGAACCTCGTAGCTTAAATAGTATAAAAAATATTAATGTTTTTTTTTTTCGTTGTGCCGAGAAATTGAGCATTTTTTCGCACACATTTCGATGCGCAACTGTCTTTTTCGCAGTCGCTGCCTAGTGACACTTAGTGATATCAAGAGACTCGTTAGAGTCTCGGGACAAGTACATTGGCAGCTCTGTCGTCTGCTGGCCCGAGGCTCGCCCGCCGAGTCTATACTTTCTCTGAATAAAGCGATTCGCGGTGGTGGGGGTAAAACTAGCATGTCATTTTGTCGAATTATTGAGCTCAAGAGCCGTTAGGTATTTTGAAAATTGAACTAGTGATTAATAGAGAAATTCTCCTTCGATTGAGCCTAAAATCAGCATGATCGGTGGCGTATTTGCTGAGAAAAAACTTTGCACAGGCTCAAGATTATGCTAAAATCTCTAACACATCGATGGATTAATCGTGTCTCTACATGCGCGTGCACCAACACAAGCAAGGACGCTTTGCTTCCAGCTCTATAATTGGTTGCTACCGAATCCACGTTATTTTATATATCTGTAGCGTGAGTCTGTCAGTTATGATGGTCATGAAAACACGGAGTTTTGAATTTACGAAGTGCGGAACAAAGACAATAAGTATAAACGTTCATCGCATAGTTCAGTGTAAAATAATAATCTTTAGTTTATTAAAAGTGGTTGTGTGATCAAGGCTCTGATTTGATTTATCCATTCTGTACATCGGAACATGCGAGCGAAGTTTTATAACCCGATGTGTCGGACTTACGAGCCATTTAGATAAAGTTGTAAAATGTTAAATTTTATAGTTCAGTGAATATACCATCCGAGCACCGGTGAAAGTATTTTCGTTCGTTAAAAATAAGTTTTACTATAATAACGCATGCTTTTATAGGATTTGCGATAAAAAACATAACCTGAACCACTAGTCTGTCTGAGAGTTAATAAAGAACGAAATGCGTAATGACATTGATAAATTAAGAAAAAAAGTTATGTCGGAATTCAGCGGAAAAAAAGGGTTGAGTATTGAATTTATACGATAAAGTTATACGTCTGCCAATAACATTTATAAGTATTTTGATACCCAGCGACAAAAATAGGTCCGATAACCTACGTCTCCGCATTTTTTTTTCCAATCTTAAATTTTATTCTTCTATGAGGAAATAGCACGCAAATATTATGTTCATGAATTCAAATAAACCATCGAAATTTTACGTTAAATAAAATGTGTACAAACTAAATTTGTTGTGGAATGGTTATTTTTAAAAATTGTCCTTTTTTCCATTTATTTCAGGTTTACCCTACGGTCACTTTTTTTTGGCTCATTGGTATGCAATGGTTCCATACCAAGTATGTGTATTTCTAGTTCTTCACTTTAACTGTGGCAACATGAATTAAAAAATTTGTTACAGTCTGACTGCTCATTTCTGCATGGGATCAAAATTTCAGTCTCCGTGACGCAATGGATACATTCAAACGTTGAAAAATTTTGTTGGGCCTAATGAATGCTGAGTTTTTCATCAATTTTCCGCTTTGGTTGTAGCGTTATGAATGCGAAAAGTTGTTTCAAGAAGACTTTGGGTACACTTTTTCTGATGGCATCAAAATTTGTATCACTTAAATGCAACGAATACCTATAAACTTTAAAAATATAGTAAAGTTAATGTGTGCCAAGTATTTCAACTTTTTGTCTCTGACTGTAGTATTTCTTTTTTTAATTGTATTTGCCATTGCCTAGGATTCTCCCCTTTTTAGCTTGCCTCCCCTCCCTTTTTCAAAGACACCCCCCTGTGCGGCTGCAGCCGACTTATCCTCAACTGTATCGAATTTACCGAGGGCGAAGGGAAACTGCAGAAAACCTTGCCGATACAGCTGGTACCTACCTAATTTCCCCAGGTAGCAATGCGAGCATGCTCAAGCACAGCTACCAGAGGCGCTTAAGAAAGGTACCTCCTCAGCTGTAATGTAATGAGCTAGTCAGTACAAGGCTAGGGAGCCACCATCCGCACGATGAGAACCGTCCACGGGAGGCACCCGGAGCCGTACACCGACCGCTCAGGCATCACAGCGAGGTCTGGACATGATTTTTATAAAGGTGGAGTCCAAACCACCCGGGATTACAGTGGAAACACGTGAAAAAAATTTTTCATTGGTGTTTTGGTCGGGATTCGAACCCGGGACTCACGGCATGCGAGCCCGAGCCCTTATCCACTAGACCAACTGTTCTCCCGTCTCTGATTGTAGTATTATCGATTAAAAAGTTTATTACAAAAAGTCTTTTGTCCCTCGATTTGGGATGGGATCAAAATTTGTCTTTGAATTGCAATAGATACATAAAAAATAGGTTTTGTGATAATAAATTCCACAAGTTTTTTTCAGAAAGTCTTCGGGTGCTTTCTTTACGATAGTACCGGAATTTATGTCATTAAAATGCAACGGATACCTACAAACTTCGAAAACTTTATGAAGCAACATGTGTGCTAAGTATTCCCACTTTTTGTTTCTGACTGTGGTAATATGAATTGAAAAATTTGTGACAAAAAGACTCCATTCGCTTGTTGCTGGATGGGATTAAAATTGCCATCTTCGGAACACTATGGATACATCCAAAATTTATAAATTTTAATGGATTGATAAATTTTGTCCACTAAATTCTTTCACTTTGTCGCTTCAGTTGTGGCATAATAAATTTTGAAAAGTGGTGTCAGAAAGTCTTCCGATGTTCTGTTTCTGATTTTATTAAAATTTGTATCATTTGATTGCAACAGATACCTACAAGCTTTGAAAATTCTGTGAAGCGATGCGTGTGGCAAGCATCCTCACTTTTTGTTTCCAATGTGTCATTACGAATTGAAAAATTTGTTATAAAAAATCTTCATTCGTTTATTCCTGGATGGGATCAAAACTGCTGTCTTCGGAACACTATGGATTATCCAAAATTTTTAAATTTTGATGAGCCCACGGTCCGCTAGATTGTTTCACTTCGTCACTTTGACTATGGCACAATAAATTTTGAAAAGTGGTCTCGGATAGTCTTCCGATCTTCTTTTTCTGATTTTATCAAAATTTGTATCATCAGATTGCAATAGATACCTACAAGCTTTGAAAATTCTGTGAAGCGATATGTGTGAAGAACACCTTGGCTCTGAATGTGGCATTCTGAATTGAAAAATTTGTTACAAAAAGTCTTTGGTTGCTCATTTTTGGATGAAATGAAAATTCAGAACGCAATGGATACATCCAAAAATTTTGAATATTGTTGAGCGCAATTGGCGGTATGTTTTTTTACTTCTTTCCTTGAGTTGTGGCAGAATAAATTTTAAAAGGTGTTTCATAAAGTCTTCGGGTGCTCTTTTTCCTGAAGTATCAAAATTTTTATCATTTGGAATGCATCGGATACTAAAAAACTTTAGAAGCTTTGAGAAGCGATATATATGTTGTGTATTTCCAAGTTTGGCTACGATTGTGGCAATATAAATTGAAAAATCATGATTCAGAAAGATTTTCTCTACAGTCACTCTGGCTTTGATTTTGTCAAAACTGACACGAAGATAATGCAACTGATGCAAACAAACTCATTGGCATGATCCTGATCTAAGTTTGTTTGCTTTGTTGAATAATTTATTTTAAAACACTCATAACATACTATCTGAACCTGTCACTATATTCAATGAGAATATTGAAATAGCTGCAAGTTTTCATTATAAATGGTATTTACAAATATCATGTTTTCACCTCGTTGTCAATAAAAATAAGACTACAGGAACGCATAAACTTTTTTCACAGTGGATTCGATATGTTTTCTATTTATATACGATTACTTAAAATTGTATTTTTGATGTTTCATTTATTAAAAGTACAACATAATAAATAATAAAAAATACAACATAATGTACAGAAGTTACTGCTATTCAAATATGTTTATTTGATGAAATTGAATTTATAGCTATAAAATCTATAGAAAAATTCTGTCTGCCTTGAAATCGCGCTCAAAAAGTTTGTGAATTCAATTACTTTTTAGAAAACCAATTTGTTTTCAATAATTCATTTCTCAGGCGCTCAGATTCTGACGTATTTGAGTCTGAATCCAGGAGGGCGAAGCTATATACCAAAAAAATTTGATTGGCTTGCTAATAGAGAAAAAATTTCAAGATTGGGAATTTCCCCCCCTTCCTGCCAAGTTATAATCGAATAATACCCTATTAACGAATAACTAACATCTCGATAATACCTTAAGCCTGTAGTTAACTCTTTCGAAAACATTATAACTTTGTTCGTTATCACAGGAATGAAATATTTCTATATTCAAATAACCCCAACAACAATAAATTTATGGTGGGAAATCTGTCCCTTATGTCGAATTAGAAGAGTGAATAGTACTGATTCCTGTCACTAATATAAATCCATGATGTAACGATACGAACACGTTATAATTTTATTTGTTACGTACAGACTCTATTGGAGTCTATATGATATATATTTGAAAATACCATAGAAAAAAGAAGTGATATCAAATAGCAAAAATCCCCTCCCGGGGAAAAAAACCCGGACAAGTACATTGGTGGTCCCTCGTTTTCCTATGATATCACGAAAAATCGTACAAAAGGTCCAAAACTCCACTGAAAGCAATTTTAAAATGTGTTTACCTATTTTTTCATTCCGAAATCACAATAAATTTTACCTTGAATTTGTTTCCACAGAAAAAAACAGTAGTTGAATCATTAAAAAATTTGCGTAATGAAGATGAGAAAAATACTACTTATAATTGGTATATAAGAAGTATTAATAGTCTAGAAAAAAAAGGTTACTGTCTAAGTTACGTGCAGCAGTAAAATTTATGATCAAGAGACGCGGTAGCGGCTCGACGCCAAGTATTAAAAGAAAAAGCGAGCGCGAGGCATACCGCACCCTTATATACGCGAATATGCCGATTTTATGACGTCACGGCATTTTCAAACCGTTCTGACGTACGAACCGTTTGATCAAAAAATCTGAATATTGGTGACGATTTTTTTTTCGATTTTTCTCTTTCTATTGCTCTTTGTTGCAAGTAAATCCGTCCAGCCAATCTTGGGATATGATGATTTAGCGACATAAAATCGAACATTTCGGGATACTGTGCTTTTCTTAGGATTCTAGGGATCAAACAGGTGTAAGTCGCGCTTGATTGGGCGGGACATACGCCCTTTTAACGGTAATCTACATTTCACTACTGTCCTTCACGCTGCCCACTGAACGAGGCTATCCTCTCTCCTTGCGCGCCGCTGAGTGGGAGAGACAGCGCGCTAAACCTCGTCCCCTCTCTCTCGCTTTTGTAGCGTGCTTTCTCTTTCCCGCTGTTTCGCGCGCTCTATATATATATATATATATATATATATATATATATATATATTGTGACGTGACATTTCGTCATCGCCACCCGCACGAATCGTTGTCGACCAGTGGACCGGGTTTGCGGTCCTTTTCACGCCGCGGGTCGACTTGCCGGTCGGGGCGCGAGCGAGGAGGCGCCACCTTTCGTAAATTTAAGGACGTAACGTTCAGTTTATTTATGTATTTTGCGCGAAAAATCACCTACCTAACGTAAAGATATTTAGTTACTTATACTTTGGCTTTGACTTTCTAAAGCGAGGAGAAATCTTGGGACGAATGGATTTTTAACAACCTATACTTTACGTGATTTTAGTATTTTTTTTTTGCATTTATTGGGCTACGGAGAGCGACCCCTCTCCGCGCTTGTCTTCCCTTGGGATTGTGTTCTCGCGTTCTGTCCTGCATTTTAACTGTTTAGAGGTAAGGATCGCGCTTCCATGCATCACGTTTGACTACGAACACCACGGGCCAAACGAGTGAACGGTCAAAAGCACACGCTGGATCAAGGCCATTTATGAACGCCACCCGTGGCTTTTTCGCTGCCGCAACCGAGAGTTGGCCCCGTTCGCGGTCGCGTGCTCGGACATTAGGGTCCGTTCACAACGGCGCCTCGTCTGATGGGGTTCGGGATATTCCTGGGGGAAAGGTGCTGTATTGCCTGGTGGATAATTCGTAGGCCCACCGTGACTCGAAGGGACGCCTCGAGTCATGAGGGAGGCCTCCCCTTTGCCTCTTCAGTGACGTCGGCCGAATCCCCGAGAGGAAGAGTGTCCGAGACGCGACCCTTAAGGATGCTGGAGGTGGGATCCGAGCCGAAGGACAAGTTGTCGAAAGAATCATCGCCGACGATACGAGAGCATAATTGTTCCTCGTGTCATACAATTTTAAAAGCGGGCGCGGGAAGCGCGGTAGTACAAGCGAGTAATTTAGTGCGTGATTAGAGCGTGGGAGCGCTGCCCTACGGTTGGCCATGCGTGGTGGGGAGAACGCCGAAAGTCGGGCCGTCTTGCCGGGGCACAGTCTCTCGATCGAGCACTCTTCGTTCGCGCGCCCGGCCGACAGGCTGCCCAACACCACCATCACCTCACCACCAGCGAGGGCCTTTGTTCCGGCTTTGCAAGACTCGAGACTGTTCCTCGGTAAGCCCGTTCCGATTTATTCTCCGTTGACGATTTTGTTGGGCATTTTGTTCGATTAATATGGCGTTTTAGTAGAAAAAAACGGGAGTTGAGACAGGCGGCCCGTTAGTTAGGGAAGCTGCTTCCTCCCCGTCTTACATTAAGTTTTTCCTTTGGCGAGATTGCTCAACAGAATCGTCACTTACCATATTTGGCCCGTTCGCGTAAAGATTATGTTTTTTTTTGTCATTATTAACGGCAATTACGACGTGAAGAACGTCGATATTAAGAGTGAGATTTTTCGTATAAGTTTTGCAAGTATTCGTCTCGGGGTTTTCCTCGCTCAAACGTTCGAGGTCCTCTTTCGTTCTCACATTCTTTCGTCGCGCGTGCTACGCCGCGCGGTATTGTTTTCGTTTCATCTCTCTCGCTCCTTCGTCACGCGCTAGGACTAGAACGCTGGCGTAGGACTTTATTTATTTGTTATTCGGGTTCGCCTATGATTGCCTTTGTGTCGCCGGGCCATTACCTTATTTGGCCATATTTAACTACTGTACGTTTCGTCGGATATTTAATTATCTTTACGTGATTCTTTCGCTACCGGATTTTGCAATTATTAGTTACCTGTCGTACGATTACCTATTTTTCTTTCGCAATGATTTAGTTACCTGTCGTACGATTACTTATTTTTTTCTTTTGCAATAATTAAGTTACCTATCGTACGACTATTTAGTTTCCTTTTACGATTATTCAGCTACCTATCGTACGACTATTCAGTTTCCTTTTGCTGCGATTTAGTTATCTGTCGTGCGATTACCTAGTTTTCTTTTGCAATTATTAAGTTACCTATCGTACGACTATTTAGTTTCCTTTTACGATTATTCAGCTACCTATCGTACGACTATTCAGTTTCCTTTTGCGATGATTTAGTTACCTGTCGTCCGATTACCTAGTTTTCTTTTGCAATTATTAAGTTACCTATCGTACGACTATTTAGTTTCCTTTTACGATTATTCAGCTACCTATCGTACGACGATTCAGTTCCCTTTTGCGATGCGACTATTTAGTTACCTGTCGTACGATTACCTAGTTTTCTTTCGCCACTATTAAGTTACCTATCGTACGACTATTTAGTCTCCTTTTTTCGATTACCGAGTTACCTGTCGTACAGTTGTTTAGCTTCCGTTGGCGATCCTGTTACTATCGTTTGGCGATTACGGCGTTACCGGTCTTGCGAGCATTGAGTTACCGATGTTGCGTTTATTTTGTTCCCTTTTTTGCGACTACCTAACGTACCTGCGGTACGACTGTTTAGCTACCTACCTGTACGAATTAGGAAGATTTTCTCTGAATAAATCTTATTGTTAAATTTCACCTCGTCCTCTGGGCTATCTTATTTTCTTTGTTACGCTTGTGTTGTTACTCTCTACCCCTGGACCAGCCCCTCTACCTTTTGTATCTCAGCATGAACTGAATAGCCGGACCGGCCTCGGTCACCTACACAACTCGCGGATCTTCAACATCAGCTTTCGACGGGGGTGGGCGAAATCAAGTCGGTAAAACCGGCGGTACTTCGTTACCTGGCGCCCTGCCCACCCTCGTAGCCATGCGATCGCGCGAGTTAGCGGAGCAGGTGAGTCGAGAAGGGACAGATCGTACCTCTCGGGGAAAAATCACGTTACAATATATACAGGGTATGATTTACAAAAGATTTAGATGAAATTTAATCGAATGGCGTTGTTTTTTATTATCACCATCGTACATATAATATGAATGTATTATCCCCCTGTATTAATTTATGTAAAAAAAAAATCGAAAATAGCAAAACACTATAATGAAAATAAATGAAAAATATAAAGCGAAATAACAAATTATGAGGGGAAGGAGCTGACCGCAGATAGTAATTCAAATTTTTTGAAAAAATATCCACTCTCGGTTTTTTCGAGGGTAGCAGTCACCCCCTGATACTGCATGACAGCGACAGTATCTGAAGGCAATCTCATCACTTGAATGAGGCTCATAATGAGGTCTGCTAATTCCTCAATTTGGTGCTGATTGACCCCCACAAACCATTCGTTTGAAATCGTAACTGAGAAGTCAGCGATCTCCATTTTCTATAACAGATTCAAATGGAAAACCGATTTTAATTGTTTTTTTGCTTTAACTTGTCGTCATTTAATAAAATTTAAGGTTGGCGATAAAGTTCGAATCAGCAAGTACAAGCTTTGAAAAAGGCTATACCTCAAACTGGACACCAGAAATATTTACAATAAGTCAAGTCGTAAATACTGATCCCGTGATGTACAAGCTCAAGGATTACCAAGATCAACCGATCGAGGGTGACTTCTATCAAGAGGAACTCACAAGCGTCAAGTATCCAAATACTTACCTCGTGGAAAAAGTTGTACGCAAACGTGGAAACAATCTGCTTGTAAAGTGGTTAGGTTTCGATAACTCTCACAACAGTTGGATCAATGAATCTGATTTGTAATTTTTCTCATAACAATTCCCATATATTTCTTTTTTTATATAATAGTAGAAACAAAAAGTAGAAAAAAAAATGACTGTATGTTCTTTATTTTCGATTCCATGTCTCCTTGACCGTGAAACTCCACCATCTCCTTCTCTGGATCACTGTGCTTCTCTTATATTCGTAAACAAGCTCGGAACAGTAAGCATTAGTATATAGGTCATATACCTTTTGTAAACACAGGTCCGATCAAGATCAATGGCATGTATATATATTGAAACGTTTCAATAATTCGCTCCTATCAATCTCATCTCGCTTGAGGATGAATTACGAAACAAGGATATTTATTTGGTTAATAAAGGTTTGACTCGAGCTCGAGAAAAAAAAATACCGAGTGTTTTCGTTAATAATATGATATTTCGAAGAGAAGTACATAGGGATTTGGAAAAATATTGATTTTTAAAAAATAGGCACGCCTTTGAAATTAAAGAATGATTTTTGCTCGAGTTCTGCTGCGTGCCGCACTCAAAAAAGTGGTTTTGAGAAAAACGCGTTCAAAGTTTTAGGTTTGTTAATTTATGTTATAAATTGAAAAAAAAATTATTTACCTTCAATCAGCGATGCCGGGACCATATAGCTGGTCTTCAAGAAGCAAATCGTTGTCTCCTGATTCTTTCCTCGAACTTGTTAAGGCTTTTCTCGCTTCTTTTGCAGCGTCTGTGAGCGAGCGCTCCATGAGCTGGATCCGCGCTGCGTCGGTCTCAACGCAAAAGTTGAAACAATTTGGGCCGATGGTTATCCCCAACGTCTCCAGTACTTTCATGAGACTTCTCAGGCCATCATTGAACACTAATACCGCGATATCAGTTGCAATATCAATGATTTTTTTGCTTCCGGACTGGCACTTGGGGGCTATTGCCCAAACTGATTTATTGTAGCTTTCGTTATTGTTTTGCGTATAGCCGCCGAAACAACGCTGCAGCAAATCGTCCCTGCTCAAATTTTCGAAGATTGGCTGAATTGCCTCCAATATTTCCTGAGGAAGAGGCGGTTTATGGCGATATTTAGGAATATCACCATTTGCGACCGCGCGCTGCCACGAACACCACGACTCGGCTCCTTCCGGGCAATCGTCATGTTGTGGCTCACTGTCTATGGAAGTATATGAGCTAGGCCGGTTCTAACTCAGGGATCTCAGGGGGGTGCGGGGACGGGGGAGCGCGGGGTCCGGTGCGGGGAACGCTGCGGTGCGGGGAAGGGACTGTTGCGGGGGAGGGGGTTTGTGGAGGGGATGGTTGAGTGAGGGCGGGAGAGAGAGATGAAAGAAGGGTGTGAGAGAGATAGAAAAGAAAAATAGAAGCGCTGCAGAGGGGGAAGGAAGGGCTCGCTTCTTTTGTCGGTCCCGCTGAGGACCTGCAACAACCTGCACGGTAGTAATAAACAAAGTTAACACAATGGGGTGAAAATTTTTGAGCCTGACACCCGTGACTGTACTAATTATATTTATGTTCTCTAGGAGACGTGGTTTTTTCCACGGTATAATCTATAGAATTGTGGCATTCTACCATGATTGAGACATTGTATCTATAAAAATATGTCTCAGTGGAAATTTTGACTCAATTGGAGGGTGCACACCCACATTTTTCCCTTGACCTATAGCTGATGTATATCTGCGTAATGAAACGAAGAGAATGCCGACTGATAAATTTTTCATCATCAGTTTTCTATCTTAAACTCCCATCTTGTAACAAAAGAGTAAAAAAAAAAAAAAAAAAAGCCGACTTTGTGGGAAAAAGCAGCAACATTTTTTATTTTTCATACCACATTTTTCGCGGTAACATAAAAAGAAAGAATTCCAACAAATGAAACTTCCACCTTGCAACAAAAGCGTAAAATAGCCGACTTTGTGGGAAAAAGCAGCAACATTTTTTATTTTTTCATACCACATTTTATCGCGGTAACGGAAAAAGAGAAAATTCCAACCAATAGATTTACATCTTCATGTCTACATCTTTCCACATATACAACCCCCACCCCCTCACCTCAATAGCATTGCGTTTTGGAAAATCTATATAAGAGATGATGATTTTGTTAGAAACATTTTTTAAGGATGGAGGGGGTAGTGTGTGTGTGTGTGAGAGAGATGGAAGGAGTGTGAGGGAGAGGCTGAGGTTAAAAATGATGATGTTAAAAGGGGGGAGGGGGGAGGGGGGAGGGGGGGGCAGAACATCACATTAATGAGAGATTTATATATTCCGTGTTACATATTTTTACACTCTGGCCATGAGATTTCTTTTGAAAATGCACCTGCCCTTCCCCCAACTTTGAAAAAATTCCACATCGAACTAGAAATCTTTACAAAGATGCACTCGCTCAATGACAGAGTTATGTGTCCGGTGTTGCATATATTTTAACCTGTAGAGACATTTCTCACGAGGCGCAAGAAGGGATGGAGATTTTTAAAGTCGCCCATACTTCAAAACTTGCAGGTGACGATCACACCTGACCTCCATTGAGTCATTGTTTGCTTAAAACGGTGCATTAGTAGAATTTTAACAAAAGATAAATCTCCTACCTGCTAGTCCATATTTTTTTTGCGTTATGTACAGTCTTGCGTTGATGCTGTATGGGTGGGGCGAGGGTAGGGGAAATGCGGGGTATAGTGAGTGTGAGAGATGTATGATTATTTTTAAATAATTTTAGTTTGAAAAAGTGGATAAACTTATAAGATTGAGAGTTAAATGTTTATTCTGAAAGTAGACGTCGACATGGATAGATGCGCAAGCTTGTATGCAATCAACCCGTCGAAAGACCCCTGGACATTGACGAAAAATGAACTCGAATCGATTCCCAAGGCTTTACTTTTAAAATATTTTAGCTACTGTATAACTTCATTGTGGGATCGTTTACCAGAGCATTTACAGTGTGACAGTGAGATACAATCATATCATGAGTGTGATGATCCTTTTAATCCACCATGGGAACTGACTCATGTTGATGCTGTTGGACCCATGCGTTGAGATTGTGAAAAGTGTTTCATCATGGAACAACTGGTGAATATTTATGTGATTCAACGCATTAGGAATCCTCGAGAAATTACGCGAGAGGAGCTAGAAATTATATCACCAACGGCGTTTAAAAAATATTTCAGTGACTACACAGATATTTTGTGGGAGCGTTTACCAGAATATTACAAATCCGGCAGTGAAATTAAATCATTTCGTCGATGCAATGAACATTGGAATACACCATCGATGGAAGATCACATTGACGGTCCCACACCTCTACGTCGAAATTGTAGAAAATGTCGAGAGAGTGAAGAACGCGTTTGAGCTTGTTCCGGGGTGCACGTGTCCACAGACGGGGGAGGCTGACGACTTGTTTGAACAGGGTATCTTCTGCATGCTCGTGGGAGAAGGGATGGGTACTGAAATCGTGGAGAAGGAATCATCATTCGATTACAACATTAGCTCAAAGTCAGATATATACTTCTCGAAATCACTCTACAAAAATGGATTGTGTGTCATTAAACAAATTTTTCATGTCGACATATGGTCTTTCATTGAAAAAGGCGAGGGAACTTCAGGCTGGTGTGCGTTATCCGGTCATTGATATATCATACGTGGAAAAAACCATTTACGAGCCACAATACTTCGTTATAATCGCAGATTACATTGTGGTTATGCTACCACAGTCTGACTTCAGAGATTTCCATAGAGATGAAGATGAATACCTTGAGACGTTGGCTGAAGTTCACAAGAAGAATGTCTACGTGTGGACGGACATCTTCCTGAGCGATATAATCCATCTCGGTTATTATAAACTACCATGGTTCGTTTGAAAAGTTTCATCGTTGCGAAAAAATGGTGTAAAAATATGTATGTCGTGAAAAATTTCATCGTTTGTGGGAAAAAAAATGTAAAAATATGTATGATTCTCATCGTTGTCAAAAATCATTTGTAATAATGTATGCTGAGTGGTGGAGAAGGAGGAGATGAGTGTTTATAATAAAAACGAATAAAGCCATATATAATCATAAAAAAATATTTTGTTTATTCAAAAATCCCTCGTTCACACAATGCATGATAGACATATAACCAACTTCTCAGAGATTTCACATTCTTATTCGCACAATTATATTTCGAATTGCGGTGGTGGTGGTGGTGGTGGGGGCAATTGGGTCGAATTTTCGGTAACTTCTGCAGCGATGGACAGTCCAGAGTCTCCAAATCGATAATTTCCGTTGATAGATCCAAGAAACTCATCAGCCACGAAGACTTTTCACATCCTTTCACGTATATTGCACGAGCTCGTTGTAAGATGGTTTGAATTATCACTTTTGCTGCATCGTATGGTATACTGCCATAATCCCATGGTAGTCCGTGACAATTACGTTCCAACCATTTGTATGTCATTTTGTATCTTCCTGGTAGAGTGTCCCAGGCGTATGGTGATTCGAAGATAAGCGTCAGAGGCTCAACATTTTTGTCATAAGCTTGATCGATTGATATTTCTTTGAGGATGAATTCATTGAGAGGCCCCTTGAAACCTTGTACATTGACGATGAACTCCATTTTGACTAATGTCCAGCAGCATCATCACCCCCGATTTTATACCAATTTTTGACTCCACCACTTATGGGATTATATTCGACTATACGATCGTATAGAATGAGGCAGTATGCGCATGTTTGTGCAGAGGAATGTTCGTTTTCTATTTCAAATTCGAGACAAACATCCATGGGGCCAGACTTGAGGGAATCATATTGTTTTGAGCAATCAATTACAACAAGTGGTGCATATTTTTAAAATTCCGTTTTGTTCAACCATGGCTCACTCTCCTTATTGTAATACATGGATTGGAAATTTGTATACATGTCGTAGAGTAATGCATACTGATTTTGTTGTATATTCAAATTCATGTTACCGTATGGATAACATTGTGAATTTAAGTAGAGTTTCACATCGGTTTGTCAACAAAAAAGGTCCCTGGTCTCATGAAGGATGAGAACAACGGGGCTATAATGACTGAATTCGTTTAAAATATTGAGAGTTTAAGACAGTTTGAGAATTTGAGAGTTTGAGACAGTTTGAGAGTTACAGAGATTGAGAGTTTAAAAGTTTGAAAGTTTGAGAGTTCGAGAGAGTTGAAAAGTTTGAGAGTTTGAGAGAGTTTAAGAGAGTATGGGAGTGTGAGAGTTTCAGAGAGGATGAGAGTTTAAAAGTTTGAGAGAGTTTAAATGTTTGAGGTTTTGAGAGAGAGTTAAAGAGTTTAAGAGTATGATAGTTTGAGAGAGTTCAAGAGTTTGAGAATTCGACAGTTCGAGAGAGTTTGAGAGGTTGAGAATTTGGGAGTGAGAGTTTAAGAGAGTATGAGAGTCTGAGAGTTTGAGAGAGTTTGGGAGTTTAAGAGAGTATAAGAGTCTGAGAGTTTAAGAGAGTATGAGAGTATGAGAGTTCGAGAGTTAGAGAGAGTTTGAATGTTTGAGAGCTTGAAACAGTTCAAGAATTTGAGGTTGAGAGAGTTTGAGAGCTTGAAAGTTTGAGACAGTTTGAGAATTTGAGAGTTTGCCAGATTGAGAGTGTGAGAGTTTGAGAGTGAAAGTTTGAGAGTTTGAGAGAGTTTGAGAGTTTGAAAGTGCAAAAAAATTAAGAGAGTTCGAGAGTTTGAGACCTTGAGAGTTTGAGAGTTTTAGAGTTTGAGAGTTTGAGAGAGTTTAAGAGTTTGAGAGGTTGAGATTTTGAGAGTCTAAGAGTTTGAAAGATTGAGAGTTTAAGAGTTTGAGAGTTTAAGAATTTGAGAGAGTTTGAGAGTTTGAGAGTTCGAGACAGTTTGAGAATTTGGGAATTTGAGAGTTTGAGAGTTCAAAACAGTTTGACAGTTTGAGAGTTTGAAAGTTTGAGAGTTTAAGAGAGTTTGAGAGTTTGAAAGTTTGAGAGTTTAAGAGAGTTTGAGAGTTCGAAAGTTTGAAAGTTTGAGAGTTTGAGAGTTTAGGAGTTTAAGAGGTTGAGAGTTCAAAAGTTTATGAGTTTGAGAGTTCGACAGAGTTTGAGAGTTTGAAAAGTTTAAAGTTTCAGAGTTTGAGAGTGAGAGTTCAAGAGTTTGGGTGGTTGAGAGTTTGAGAGAGTTTAAGAATTTAAGAGATTAATGAATAATGCAGTTTTTGGAAAAACCATGCAAGATGTTCGTAGTCACGTGCAAGTCAAACTGTTAACTGAATGGGTAGGCCGATGTGGAGCAGAGGCTATGATTGCAAAACCTAATTTTCACAGTCGAAGTATCTTTGCGGAAAAATTTAATCGCTGTAGAGTTGCGAAATCTACAGGTCAAGTTTAACAAACCAATATATGCGGGTATGCCCATTTTGGATATCTCAAAAACTTGTCGATATTCGATATGCGTTCCACCACGAGTTTATAACTCCATCGTATCAAAACAAATGTAAAGTTATGTATACGGATACTGATAGTCTGATTTATCATATTGAATGTGAAGATGTATACCAGGATATGAAACGTAATCTTGATAAATATGACACAAGCGACTACCCCCCTGACAATGTATATGGTACACCGCTTGTCAACAAAAAGGTCCCAGGTCTCATGAAGGATGAGAACAACGGGGCCCTCATGACTGAATTCGTTGGATTTAGATCGAAAATGTATGCGATGCGAGTTGAGGGGAAGAAAGATGTTAAAAAAGCGAAAGGTGTAAAGAGCAATGTTGTTGTGAGAACCATAAAATTTGAAGATTATGTGAAATGTCTCGATGAGCAGATTGAAATGAAGTGTTGCCAATCATCGATTCTATCGACATTACATAATGTCTATACCATAACAGAGACAAAAATCGTTCTAAGTCCACACGATGACAAGCGATATATTATACCTGGAACGGTAGACACGTTGCCATGGGATCATTACAGTATTCCCAAAGGTTCGGAAGCAATGAAAACGTAGAGAATTGTAAACCAAGAGCGCGTACGTATGTGTATGAGAGAGAGAGAGAGAGAGAGAGAGAGAGAGAGAGAGAACATTTTTCTTCAATATTTGTACATTTGATGTGAAATAAAAAGAATCTTTTTTGTGAAACTCAATGTGTCCATCCTTTTTTTCCTTCTGTCTGCTTTCCAGGGCTATGCAGAGACCTGCTTGGATGTGTCGGGAGGGTCATAAAGAATAAATCAGACTTTAAAAATCTGTTTGTCTTCTTTATTGTTCACAAATCATCCTTACTTATCCAACTATTATGTGTATTGTCGAAACCTAGCCATTTCACAAGCAACTGACTACCACGCCTCTTCCAGGCTTTTTCGATGAGATATATGTCGGGATATTTAACTCGAAGTAACTCTTGCTCATAGAAACCACCTGCAATGGGCTCATCTTGGTGATCTTTTATGTTATATGTAGCAGGGCTAGTTTTTCCTACTCGATATATTGTGAAAATTTCCGTTGGCCAGTTTGGCGTATAACCTTTCTCAAATACATTCTTAAATTTACTTTCGGAAAAAGTCAACAAACCGATAGAAATTTACCGAAGCATATAGCTTCAAGTATGTGGGCTTTTATTATAGGCTTTATCATGTTTTATGAAATCTGCAAATAATGTTGAAATCGTTCCTCTCATTGAAGTTGTGTGATAACGAATCATTATTCCACGACTCAGATCTCCCAAATGTGTTTAAGCCTTCAACAGATATTCAAACATATTCAATACTCATATAAAAATTAAAACCCTGAAAAAAAACTTTCAACCCTACCAAAAAGTGATCAAATTAATGAGTCATGACAAACTTTACAAATCCAATACTTGCAAAAAAAATATACATATATATATATATATATATATATATATATATATATATATATATATATATATATATTTCAAGACTTCACAAAAGTTACTGTTGCATATTACACGAAAGTTTAAGAAACCTTCCTTATTTCAGAGCATCTTTAAAAAGTGATGAAATACATTCCAATTATCTAATTATCGTCCTATAACGTGAAAAAAAAAAATTATGTCATGATTCTAAAGTATATAGGCTCAAGTACGTGGGTTTCTATTATAGGCTTTATCATGTTTTATAAAATCTGCAAATAATGTTAAAATCGTTTCTCTCATTGAAGTTGTGTAATGACGAATCATTATTCCACGACTCAGATCTACCAAATGTGTTGAAGCCTTCCACAGATATTTAAACATATTCAATCCTTCCACAAAATTAAAACTCTGAAAAAAAAAAATTTCAACCCTACCAAAAAGAAAAAGTGATCAAATTAATGAGTCACGACAAAATTTACAAATCCAATCCTTGCAAATATATATATATATATTTCAAGACTTCACAAAGTTACTATTACATATTTCACGAAAGTTTTAGAAACCTTCCTTATTTCAGAGTATCTTTAAAAAATGATGAAATACATTCCAATGATCTAATTAACGTCTTATAACGTGAAAAAATGTCATGCTTATAAAGTATAAGAATTTAAAAATTGGAAAACGTCGTTAGATTTACAAATGTTTACTAAGCCAATTGAGATCATTATTCAGGCTCAAGTCGCGGCCAGGGGTATGTGGTGCGAGGGCGGAGCCCCCGCTGCATCATACCACTGGCCGCAACTTGAGCCTGAATTATTTTGATCACTTAATTTGATCACTTTTGGTAGGGTTGAAAGTTTTTTTTCAGGGTTTTAATTTTTATATGAGTATTGAATATGTTTGAATATCTGTTGAAGGCTTAAACACATTTGGGAGATCTGAGTCGTGGAATAATGATTCGTTATCACACAACTTCAATGAGAGGAACGATTTCAACATTATTTGCAGATTTCATAAAACATGATAAAGCCTATAATAAAAGCCCACATACTTGAAGCTATATGCTTCGGTAAATTTCTATCGGTTTGTTGACTTTTTCCGAAAGTAAATTTAAGAATGTATTTGAGAAAGGTTATACGCCAAACTGGCCAACGGAAATTTTCACAATATATCGAGTAGGAAAAACTAGCCCTGCTACATATAACATAAAAGATCACCAAGATGAGCCCATTGCAGGTGGTTTCTATGAGCAAGAGTTACTTCGAGTTAAATATCCCGACATATATCTCATCGAAAAAGCCTGGAAGAGGCGTGGTAGTCAGTTGCTTGTGAAATGGCTAGGTTTCGACAATACACATAATAGTTGGATAAGTAAGGATGATTTGTGAACAATAAAGAAGACAAACAGATTTTTAAAGTCTGATTTATTCTTTATGACCCTCCCGACACATCCAAGCAGGTCTCTGCATAGCCCTGGAAAGCAGACAGAAGGAAAAAAAGGATGGACACATTGAGTTTCACAAAAAAGATTCTTTTTATTTCACATCAAATGTACAAATATTGAAGAAAAATGTTCTCTCTCTCTCTCTCTCTCTCTCTCTCTCTCTCTCTCATACACATACGTACGCGCTCTTGGTTTACAATTCTCTACGTTTTCATTGCTTCCGAACCTTTGGGAATACTGTAATGATCCCATGGCAACGTGTCTACCGTTCCAGGTATAATATATCGCTTGTCATCGTGTGGACTTAGAACGATTTTTGTCTCTGTTATGGTATAGACATTATGTAATGTCGATAGAATCGATGATTGGCAACACTTCATTTCAATCTGCTCATCGAGACATTTCACATAATCTTCAAATTTTATGGTTCTCACAACAACATTGCTCTTTACACCTTTCGCTTTTTTAACATCTTTCTTCCCCTCAACTCGCATCGCATACATTTTCGATCTAAATCCAACGAATTCAGTCATGAGGGCCCCGTTGTTCTCATCCTTCATGAGACCTGGGACCTTTTTGTTGACAAGCGGTGTACCATATACATTGTCAGGGGGGTAGTCGCTTGTGTCATATTTATCAAGATTACGTTTCATATCCTGGTATACATCTTCACATTCAATATGATAAATCAGACTATCAGTATCCGTATACATAACTTTACATTTGTTTTGATACGATGGAGTTATAAACTCGTGGTGGAACGCATATCGAATATCGACAAGTTTTTGAGATATCCAAAATGGGCATACCCGCATATATTGGTTTGTTAAACTTGACCTGTAGATTTCGCAACTCTACAGCGATTAAATTTTTCCGCAAAGATACTTCGACTGTGAAAATTAGGTTTTGCAATCATAGCCTCTGCTCCACATCGGCCTACCCATTCAGTTAACAGTTTGACTTGCACGTGACTACGAACATCTTGCATGGTTTTTCCAAAAACTGCATTATTCATTAATCTCTTAAATTCTTAAACTCTCTCAAACTCTCAACCACCCAAACTCTTGAACTCTCACTCTCAAACTCTGAAACTTTAAACTTTTCAAACTCTCAAACTCTGTCGAACTCTCAAACTCATAAACTTTTGAACTCTCAACCTCTTAAACTCCTAAACTCTCAAACTCTCAAACTTTCAAACTTTCGAACTCTCAAACTCTCTTAAACTCTCAAACTTTCAAACTCTCAAACTCTCTTAAACTCTCAAACTTTCAAACTCTCAAACTGTCAAACTGTTTTGAACTCTCAAACTCTCAAATTCCCAAATTCTCAAACTGTCTCGAACTCTCAAACTCTCAAACTCTCTCAAATTCTTAAACTCTCAAACTCTTAAACTCTCAATCTTTCAAACTCTTAGACTCTCAAAATCTCAACCTCTCAAACTCTTAAACTCTCTCAAACTCTCAAACTCTAAAACTCTCAAACTCTCAAGGTCTCAAACTCTCGAACTCTCTTAATTTTTTTGCACTTTCAAACTCTCAAACTCTCTCAAACTCTCAAACTTTCACTCTCAAACTCTCACACTCTCAATCTGGCAAACTCTCAAATTCTCAAACTGTCTCAAACTTTCAAGCTCTCAAACTCTCTCAACCTCAAATTCTTGAACTGTTTCAAGCTCTCAAACATTCAAACTCTCTCTAACTCTCGAACTCTCATACTCTCATACTCTCTTAAACTCTCAGACTCTTATACTCTCTTAAACTCCCAAACTCTCTCAAACTCTCAGACTCTCATACTCTCTTAAACTCTCACTCCCAAATTCTCAACCTCTCAAACTCTCTCGAACTGTCGAATTCTCAAACTCTTGAACTCTCTCAAACTATCATACTCTTAAACTCTTTAACTCTCTCTCAAAACCTCAAACATTTAAACTCTCTCAAACTTTTAAACTCTCATCCTCTCTGAAACTCTCACACTCCCATACTCTCTTAAACTCTCTCAAACTCTCAAACTTTTCAACTCTCTCGAACTCTCAAACTTTCAAACTTTTAAACTCTCAATCTCTGTAACTCTCAAACTGTCTCAAACTCTCAAATTCTCAAACTGTCTTAAACTCTCAATATTTTAAACGAATTCAGTCATTATAGCCCCGTTGTTCTCATCCTTCATGAGACCAGGGACCTTTTTTGTTGACAAACCGATGTGAAACTCTACTTAAATTCACAATGTTATCCATACGGTAACATGAATTTGAATATACAACAAAATCAGTATGCATTACTCTACGACATGTATACAAATTTCCAATCCATGTATTACAATAAGGAGAGTGAGCCATGGTTGAACAAAACGGAATTTTAAAAATATGCACCACTTGTTGTAATTGATTGCTCAAAACAATATGATTCCCTCAAGTCTGGCCCCATGGATGTTTGTCTCGAATTTGAAATAGAAAACGAACATTCCTCTGCACAAACATGCGCATACTGCCTCATTCTATACGATCGTATAGTCGAATATAATCCCATAAGTGGTGGAGTCAAAAATTGGTATAAAATCGGGGGTGATGATGCTGCTGGACATTAGTCAAAATGGAGTTCATCGTCAATGTACAAGGTTTCAAGGGGCCTCTCAATGAATTCATCCTCAAAGAAATATCAATCGATCAAGCTTATGACAAAAATGTTGAGCCTCTGACGCTTATCTTCGAATCACCATACGCCTGGGACACTCTACCAGGAAGATACAAAATGACATACAAATGGTTGGAACGTAATTGTCACGGACTACCATGGGATTATGGCAGTATACCATACGATGCAGCAAAAGTGATAATTCAAACCATCTTACAACGAGCTCGTGCAATATACGTGAAAGGATGTGAAAAGTCTTCGTGGCTGATGAGTTTCTTGGATCTATCAACGGAAATTATCGATTTGGAGACTCTGGACTGTCCATCGCTGCAGAAGTTACCGAAAATTCGACCCAATTGCCCCCACCACCACCACCACCACCGCAATTCGAAATATAATTGTGCGAATAAGAATGTGAAATCTCTGAGAAGTTGGTTATATGTCTATCATGCATTGTGTGAACGAGGGATTTTTGAATAAACAAAATATTTTTTTATGATTATATATGGCTTTATTCGTTTTTATTATAAACACTCATCTCCTCCTTCTCCACCACTCAGCATACATTATTACAAATGATTTTTGACAACGATGAGAATCATACATATTTTTACATTTTTTTTCCCACAAACGATGAAATTTTTCACGACATACATATTTTTACACCATTTTTTCGCAACGATGAAACTTTTCAAACGAACCATGGTAGTTTATAATAACCGAGATGGATTATATCGCTCAGGAAGATGTCCGTCCACACGTAGACATTCTTCTTGTGAACTTCAGCCAACGTCTCAAGGTATTCATCTTCATCTCTATGGAAATCTCTGAAGTCAGACTGTGGTAGCATAACCACAATGTAATCTGCGATTATAACGAAGTATTGTGGCTCGTAAATGGTTTTTTCCACGTATGATATATCAATGACCGGATAACGCACACCAGCCTGAAGTTCCCTCGCCTTTTTCAATGAAAGACCATATGTCGACATGAAAAATTTGTTTAATGACACACAATCCATTTTTGTAGAGTGATTTCGAGAAGTATATATCTGACTTTGAGCTAATGTTGTAATCGAATGATGATTCCTTCTCCACGATTTCAGTACCCATCCCTTCTCCCACGAGCATGCAGAAGATACCCTGTTCAAACAAGTCGTCAGCCTCCCCCGTCTGTGGACACGTGCACCCCGGAACAAGCTCAAACGCGTTCTTCACTCTCTCGACATTTTCTACAATTTCGACGTAGAGGTGTGGGACCGTCAATGTGATCTTCCATCGATGGTGTATTCCAATGTTCATTGCATCGACGAAATGATTTAATTTCACTGCCGGATTTGTAATATTCTGGTAAACGCTCCCACAAAATATCTGTGTAGTCACTGAAATATTTTTTAAACGCCGTTGGTGATATAATTTCTAGCTCCTCTCGCGTAATTTCTCGAGGATTCCTAATGCGTTGAATCACATAAATATTCACCAGTTGTTCCATGATGAAACACTTTTCACAATCTCAACGCATGGGTCCAACAGCATCAACATGAGTCAGTTCCCATGGTGGATTAAAAGGATCATCACACTCATGATATGATTGTATCTCACTGTCACACTGTAAATGCTCTGGTAAACGATCCCACAATGAAGTTATACAGTAGCTAAAATATTTTAAAAGTAAAGCCTTGGGAATCGATTCGAGTTCATTTTTCGTCAATGTCCAGGGGTCTTTCGACGGGTTGATTGCATACAAGCTTGCGCATCTATCCATGTCGACGTCTACTTTCAGAATAAACATTTAACTCTCAATCTTATAAGTTTATCCACTTTTTCAAACTAAAATTATTTAAAAATAATCATACATCTCTCACACTCACTATACCCCGCATTTCCCCTACCCTCGCCCCACCCATACAGCATCAACGCAAGACTGTACATAACGCAAAAAAAATATGGACTAGCAGGTAGGAGATTTATCTTTTGTTAAAATTCTACTAATGCACCGTTTTAAGCAAACAATGACTCAATGGAGGTCAGGTGTGATCGTCACCTGCAAGTTTTGAAGTATGGGCGACTTTAAAAATCTCCATCCCTTCTTGCGCCTCGTGAGAAATGTCTCTACAGGTTAAAATATATGCAACACCGGACACATAACTCTGTCATTGAGCGAGTGCATCTTTGTAAAGATTTCTAGTTCGATGTGGAATTTTTTCAAAGTTGGGGGAAGGGCAGGTAAGAGTGTAAAAATATGTAACACGGAATATATAAATCTCTCATTAATGTGATGTTCTGCCCCCCCCTCCCCCCTTTTAACATCATCATTTTTAACCTCAGCCTCTCCCTCACACTCCTTCCATCTCTCTCACACACACACACACTACCCCCTCCATCCTTAAAAAATGTTTCTAACAAAATCATCATCTCTTATATAGATTTTCCAAAACGCAATGCTATTGAGGTGAGGGGGTGGGGGTTGTATATGTGGAAAGATGTAGACATGAAGATGTAAATCTATTGGTTGGAATTTTCTCTTTTTCCGTTACCGCGATAAAATGTGGTATGAAAAAATAAAAAATGTTGCTGCTTTTTCCCACAAAGTCGGCTATTTTACGCTTTTGTTGCAAGGTGGAAGTTTCATTTGTTGGAATTCTTTCTTTTTATGTTACTGCGAAAAAAGTGGTATGAAAAATAAAAAATGTTGCTGCTTTTTCCCACAAAGTCGGCTTTTTTTTTTTTTTTTTACTCTTTTGTTACAAGATGGGAGTTTAAGATAGAAAACTGATGATGAAAAATTTATCAGTCGGCATTCTCTTCGTTTCATTACGCAGATATACATCAGCTATAGGTCAAGGGAAAAATGTGGGTGTGCACCCTCCAATTGAGTCAAAATTTCCTCTGAGACATATTTTTATAGAGACAATATCTCAATCATGGTAGAATGCCACAATTCTATAGATTATACCGTGGAAAAAACCACGTCTCCTAGAGAACATAAATATAATTAGTACAGTCACGGGTGTCAGGCTCAAAAATTTTCACCCCATTGTGTTAACTTTGTTTATTACTACCGTGCAGGTTGTTGCAGGTCCTCAGCGGGACCGACAAAAGAAGCGAGCCCTTCCTTCCCCCTCTGCAGCGCTTCTATTTTTCTTTTCTATCTCTCTCACACCCTTCTTTCATCTCTCTCTCCCGCCCTCACTCAACCATCCCCTCCACAAACCCCCTCCCCCGCAACAGTCCCTTCCCCGCACCGCAGCGTTCCCCGCACCGAACCCCGCGCTCCCCCGTCCCCGCACCCCCCTGAGATCCCTGAGTTAGAACCGGCCTAGCTCATATACTTATGGACATTTTATGTTTGATAGTTACCCAAATTGCCTTCCTCATTTTGTCAACATCATCGCTGTTCCTCCGAATAGCCAATCCGTAATATGTGCTCAACTCGTCAATCAATTTTCCGGTGAGCTTTCCTCTGCTAGACAATCCTTTTTTTTCACGATTTCGCGGAGGCGCGTCCCCATACGTTTTTGGACATGATCGATGCACTCTTTTTTTTTAATCTCGAAACCGTCGTATGGATCGCTATTCGATGTGCCCAGAAACGTTTTAAAATCGCCGTCACCAGCGCCCAGCTGCGCGGGACCCCGAGCGTCGCGGACCCTGCACCGCTCCACAAAATATTCAATATCTACGAAAATAATTATTTTTTCGACCTGGGTCCAACGGCATTTCAATCTTAAAAGTATTTTAGATTTTTTAAAATGGTTTTCAAAAAATCGATTTTTTGAAGCCGTCACAGTGGTGTTGTCCCTCAAATAGGGTACGTGTGAGTCATGCTAGTACTCTTGACGCGTCAGTGAAGCTGACGGAAACAAATGCAAAGAGAGAGATGCGAATAACAGGATGAATCATTCTGTTCTCACAGCTTAGGGATTGTTATCGATCAATAAACGATAGGTTGCTGAATCCTAACGTTTCAAATGTCAGTCAAGCTGACGTGCAAAATATTCCAAATTTCGAGTAGGAAAAACCGATACGAATCTTCAATTGACTCACAATAATTAACTTTCCGTGCAATGTTAAGACTGAGCTCGAGTGCTTTGATTCTTATCGGGAGAAGCCGTGGTATAGACTGTGCAATGTCTCTATTTAACGGGACAGACCTAGTTAGAATTTTCGAAAAATCGATTTTTTTTTATTTCATTTTCAAAAAGTAGAATCTCTTACGAACATTTTCCGCCCAGGTAAATGTAAATCGGACCATTATTCGCCGAAATACAAGACTTTGTAGCACGTCGTGTCTGAGCCATGCAAACCGTACTCAAAACTTTAAGTGCGTTTTTCTCGAAACCATGTTTTTGAAGTCGGTGATCACTGTAGCTCGAGAACGGCTTTACCGATCGGGTTGAAATTTATATCACTTCTTCTATACATGGTAGTCCTCCATATGAACGAAGGATTTTTTTTTTGGATAATTATTTTTATTTTTAATAGCAAAAAATGGAACTGATATTTTGGTCAAAAAAACACTTTTGACTTTTAACGGCCGCCATTTTGTGAAAAATGGAAATTTTTCAAAACCCTTCGTTCAACCGGAGCATTATATCATTAACTAAAAATCCCCTCCGTTTTTTTTGTTTCAGATGATCCGTTGCAGCGTGAGCTTGATCACCGCAAACCGTGTTTTTTTTTGCAGCGTCCTCGGCAATTGACGGTCACCAGATTATTTCGATATGTATTGCGTTGAAAAAATTGCAACATATACATTACATATGTATCTTTTAAACGGAAGAACTTTTGTTGTGAATTATTTTATCGTTTGACCAAAAAAAAATCGGAAAAAAGGCCTTTTTTTGACGTTCCAACTAGGTCTGTCCCGTTAAGTTGCATTCTCAATGTTTCCGTGAGAGCAGCTTTCGTTATGTTATGTCTGGCATAATAATTGAGTAAATCATAAACGCATTGGTCAACAGATATTCTGCTGTTCTCATACAACATGATGATATTTTCGCGATTATTGCCATCGTTACTTTCATTATTAGGTTGATCGTCATTAAATACTGTTTCGTCATTATTTTCATTGCTCGTGTGAATTTCATCACCGCTACCATGCGGTTCATTAAGTTTATTAAGATCTTCTGCATCACTGTAGTCTGTCAGATCGCTGTCATTTGCATGAGTCACATCGTCTGAAAGACTACTTTGTGAAGTGTCGTCCGTTGCATCTTTATCAATAGTATGATTCTCAGATAAATTTGTAGTACTTAGATGATCATTATTTTCATCCATCTGATCATGTTGCGATGAGTTCGCATTTGATACATGATTACCGTCATGATCATCCGAATGAGTCCTTTTCTGCAATCTATAAAGAGTCCGTAGAGGTATCTGAAAAATATATGAAATTATGAGATAGCAAGAAAATGTATTCTTCTACCAATATTGAATTAATGGAATCCTGCTGAAAGCCGACATACACTAAGGGGTACGAAGATGGGGTCACTTTTTTCTACACTGAGAAAAGAATTTAGTTGAGTGAACATTGATGGATTCGTGAAATACGTAGAATGTAATATTCAGTTGAACTAATGATTTATTTTATTGAGTTAAATTTATCTTGCATTTTTCCAACAAAATTGATTTTTTTACTATAATAAAATAAAGGTTTCTTACAACTGAACGGTTTCTTGAATAAATTCAACCCAACTTGTTCTCAGTGTGTCGGAATATTTATTTTGTTGCGAAACAACTTGTCGTTTGTTTGAAAAGTCATCACTATATGGAACTGAGAAATTTCATTTTTCAAAAATGCAAAATAGATCGGTCGTTGTGGCTTTTTTTCAACAGTTTTTTGCAAAACTCCAATTACGGCAACGACGATTTCTATGTACGGTTCATTAAGAAAATTTGACAGATTTTTTTTTGAAGTGGGAAAAAATCAGCTTCTGTCATAACCGATTTTTTTTTAATGCATAAATTTTTCCTAAAGTAGTAGAGGTCTAACTAACAAACTCAAGAGTTTACCTAAAAATTGATTTTTTTCTTTTCGATATGTTTACCATAGAAAGATTTATAAGAATATTAGTTCTTATAAATATTTACACGAATAGAATTTACTCGAATTTTTCTCAAACTTGCGAAATGTCACGCATTCTGGCAAAAAAACCATTATTCACAGGGTGACGATCTTCAATGGGAATATTTTGCAAAATCATTTTATTGCAGCCTCTGGTGTATAAATTAGTGCTCAAAAAAAAATTTAGCTTAAATAAAAAGAAAATTGAATCCGACCCAAATTATTTAATTAAAAAAATTTTGTGGAGGGGGGGGGTGATGTTTGTATTTGTGGGGTTTTGTGCATGTAAATTTGTATAACTCACATACTTGCCGATGTTTTCAGTTCGATCGAAAAAAAACTTCACAGATTTAGTAATATCTATCATTTTTAAATGAAAATAAAAAGAATAATTTATTGAACTTACCAAAACTGTAGGATCTTCATTATATAATTTGTATTTCTTTCGAGGCGGTGGAGATGATTGTTGATTACCTGATTCAGTCGACATTATTGGTGGTTTCAAACAATAGAAACTTGAGACAGAACTTGACAACTGTTAAAATCAAAGTATTTTTCATTAATAAGCACCTAAGAGCATTATTCAGATCTTTGAGAAATCACATAAGTTGTGGATTCATAATATATATTTCTCCAGGAAAAAGTATTAATGTTACAGAATTCAAAAAAATTGCTATTGGACCAATAAAAGCTGAAAAAGTTCACCCATTTTTTAAATTGTATAAACATGGATTTCTATTAATAATTATTCTGAAAAGTTATTGATTATTTAATAGGAAAATTCGAAATAAGGATTATAGAAATAAAAAATTCGCAAATAATTTGGAAAATTAATAACTTCATTCTATACGAGGAGAAGCGATCTCTTTGCGGGGTGAACAATTTTGTATGTTAACAATTTAAAGTAAACGAAAATTAATAATAATATCATTGCATTGCAACGTCCAAACCTCTTTAATAGGGCAGATTTTTTTACTCTCGACGAATTGCCGAGTACTGATTCTTTCATGTGGAATTGAAATTTTTGGTTAAATATATAATATTGTCTTGATAAGTATTTAAGAAATATACCAACGTTTTTCATCTTACTTACCAATTTTCGAATAGCTGATATTTATTTATTCGACAATGATATTTCGATAGTACGCGATGTTGTCACGGTATGAGAATATTTATACATGGGTCAAAGCAGCAAGCGCATACGTATATATACATATACATACCGTTTTGGTACACGAAAAACTGTAGAAGCACCTCACCACACGCTTAGCCCTCTCCCCTCCCTCTATTCTGCCGTTTATTTCAACGACTGTGGCGCCAAGCACGCACATGCACACACCCTCATTCTCATTCTCGTCCTTTGTCCTCGGGCATATTCAAAGTCGAATGCGCTCAAGTACGACAAGTGTTGCTTCATCATTTTCATTTGCAAAAGCATCGAAAGTACTGGCAGTTTTGACGTAATTATATCGAGTTCGCGTGATTCACTATATTTTTATTGAACATTTCTCAATCATGTTCATCATTTATTGTGAGAACGATAACTCACATTGTAAGGTTGATGATGACGCTGTTTTTTTCGATGAAGAAAATTTGCCAACGCCTGGAGAGTCAGTTAAATTTTTGTGGAAAACTTCAACGTATGACGGTCGCGTAATAATTCATTCCGGTAAGTGAATAACGTGTTCTTATAAATGTTTCTTTAGATTATTTCATTATTTTCGTGAATGCGGGTGTATTACGATAAATTGCGAAAAACAGAATATAGCCTGCAATATTTTCTGTCACGCTACAGTAAATATTACGGGTTATATTCTGTCTTTCGCGCGTAAAGTTTGGATTGACGAGACGTCGGTTTCTGCCACAGATCTCAGGCTCGAATATTGTACGGATATGTCAGTTAAAAAAAATGTTAAAAAATGACTATTGTGTCATTGCCCAAATTCTAACACTTTTTTTAACCTACATGTGCGTATATTGTGTGAAGGTCAAGCAGTCCGGCAAGGTTACCCAGCGGTTACCTAGCTTCATCAATTAAAATTTATTTTATTTCATTTTCGAATTTAGTTGATGAAAATGTCATTGAAATGAAGTGGCAAGAATTAAATAGTTCCGGAAAAGCATCTAAAAAAAATTCGGCAACTGTACACTCTGAAGAAGTCGGATACAAACGAACTCGGTCAGCAAAACGCTCTTTGTCGCCAAAGGAAAACATTTTGAAGGACACTCGTAATAAAATTAAAAAGGTAAGTCGATTAATTACGGAAACGAAAACACATCATCATCTACTACAAAAGATTTTGCCGTATTTTTAATTCACTAGGGGGGAAAAAAATGTATAAACACTATTTTTCAGGTCATTATTTTATTTTTAAACAAATTGTTTATCAGCGCCTATACAATCGATAATAGAAATTATTCAATCAAAAGAATAGTATCTGAAGTAATGGAATTTTTTTTTACACAACATATATGATGACATTCGATTGATGAATTGGCTAATCGATAAATACAAAGCAGCTAGTTCATTTCAATTAAAAGTAATAATATATTAAATAATGTAATTAGTCTATTTAAAAACATGAATCTATGTTTATCTTCGGTATTTTTAATTAACCCTGAAAAAAAAAGTTTTAATTCAAATCTATTACAATCATTGATTACATGGTTCCAAGCTGAATAGCGGAGCTCAGTTATATTGAATTAAAAAAATTCTAGTTAGATTGATTTTTTTTAATTATAGAAAACCGGAGATGACGCTATCAGAATTGCAGGAAAGAAAGCTTCTCAAGAACATGTCGAAAATTTGATATCAAAATTTTCGAATCCTGAACCAGGAACTTCTCAAGCGTCAATAGATTTAGAAAAGTTACTAACAAAATCGGGTGGTCCTTCAAAAAAATCTCTACCATATTCTGGTCCTTCAGCAAAGTCAGTACCGAAATCCGGTAGCCATGCAAATCAGTCAGTGCCAAAGTCAGGTTATCTTTCAAAAAAAGCCATTAAGGCATCTTCTCACTTTAAACGCCTCAAAAATAGGCTGTTTTTGCGATTTTTTTTCGAGGATTTTTGCTTAAAATTATGGGATAAAACGGATCCTATGTAATAAACACATCTTTCAAGTACATGAAAAAATTTTTATTTTATTTTTTTAAACAATTATTATAATACATCAGTAGCATTGAAAAACCCGTGTAAAAATGTTATGGTCGTGGCTTGTTGATGGTATCTCCGAGACGGGTCGTCTGAAACAAAAAAATAAAACTGTTTTAGATTCAGTATGTCAGTGGCTATAGCGCATATCATCAGATTTTTGATATTCGCGAAAATAACAAAATGGCGCACGTTTTTCGAAAAAGTAAAAAAAAACCACGATTTTTTTGCAGTTTTTTGTAAAAAAAAAATTCTTAAAATCAAAATTTAAAAAATCTGATGATATGCGCTATAGCCATAACTATGAAGCATATGTCATTCAAATTTCATGACAATCGGCCGGATAGTTTCCGAAATTTCATCAACAAAGCACCGAAAAACCTTGTTTTGAGATAACTGCGTTTAAAGTTTTGGTTGCAGAAAAATCATGAAAAAACCTTACCTCGGGTTAATCAGCGATGCCTGCTCCATACAATGGACCTTCCGATTCTTCGTAGAAGGTGTGTTCGTCCAAAGTAGCTTCCCTTCGTCTCGACCTAGTCTCTTTTGAAGCGTTAGAGCTGCGGCGGTTCCCTACGCGTACGCGATCACTGTCGCGTTTCTCGGCGTATTGAACGGCGATAGGGCCTAGTTTGACACCCATCACCTCCAAAATTTTTAAAACAGGTTGTAGCCCTTCGTTATAAATGCATGCCGCTGTTTGGCAAGCAATTTCCACGGTTTTTCTTGATGATGTTTCTTGAAACATCTTTGTTACAAACTTTACACTTCACATATTGTTGTAATGTAGAAAAAACAAGAAAAAACTGAATAATACTATATCCAGCCGTTGGATCGATGTGTACATCGAAACTTGTATCGTCCGATTTTTTTAATTTTGCTGCACTCGCACTAGCATGACTCGTATCTGCTTCAGACTGGTGTGGAAGCACTCCACGAAATTTTCTTTTTTTAGATTTCGAACTTGGACGTCGCCACGTGGCACTTTGTTGCGAAGTCTTTTTATCCATTATAACAATCCTGAGCGCAGAGATGTTGCCGTTACGAAGTTTCAAATTAGACTGATGAAATAACAGTTTAGCATCGTTGCCGAGTGATTTTCTTTTGAAAAATGCACGTGTTAAGGTCTTATTACATGAGTATAGACCCGAAAACAGAATATACCTAAGCAAGGGGTACTACATTAACAAAAGAACACGGCTATTCAATTGTATAGAGTCAGATATACAGGGACCGTCCGAGCGGCGTGAAAGGGATCGCCGGGTACTCTCAGGTAGTCACCTAACGGTCGCCAAAAAATGTAGTTAGACTCGTCCGATCTTTATGAAATTTCGAGATGACATTTTTGAAGATATGTACTTTCAAAATTAAAAAAAAAAAAAAAATCGATTTTTTTAAATTTCCAAAGTGAGAAGACGCCTTAACAAAGTCTTCAAAAAAGCCAGATAAAAAGTCAGATAGTCCTTCAAAAGAAGAATTACAAAAGATGCTCGTCGAAATGAAAGCTTCATATGATGAAATGAAAAAAATAAAAGGTTACACATTTTGGTAATGATATCAAAGCATTGCAATTATGAATATATGAATTAATTTGAAATACTATTATTATTATTTTATTTAATAAATAGTCAATAATTTGAAATAATTAATTTGAAATAGTCAAAACTTGAATTTTTTTCTTTTTATCAATTTTCAGGAAAATCCGAGACCCTGCCCAAAGTATCAAAAGTACTTTCAGCTCGGAAAACTCTTGAAGAAGATTCCTCTGAAGATACAGATTCCGTTACAACTGAATCGTCATCCGTTTCAGACGTAGAAATTGACAATCGAAATGAAGTTGAAATTCCTAAAGA
The DNA here is from genome assembly GCA_963989365.1 of Rhimphoctona megacephalus. Taxonomy (NCBI): domain Eukaryota; kingdom Metazoa; phylum Arthropoda; class Insecta; order Hymenoptera; family Ichneumonidae; genus Rhimphoctona; species Rhimphoctona megacephalus. Next base: position 2,917,142 of record OZ022423.1, read on the forward strand.
AATAGAAGATTGTGATGGAACGGAAGATGATAGACACGACATCTTGAATGAGGGAGAGAAAAAAACCGACGAAAATATCACTACCACAGGTGACGTTGAGATCTACGATGAAGACGATCAGTTGTTAGGCCAGCATTTTCAAGAAAAGGTATGTTGAATATAAATATGGAATAAACACGAAATAATTTCAACATTGGTTGACAATGTTTGTCATGGTATTTTCATTCATTTATTTCATGATATTTTGAATGATATTTTTTATTTGTTTTTCAATGATTTTAATGATATTTTTTATTTGTGGTAGATGGTGGACATCGGCGAAGGTATTTTCTGTACTCAACGACGATTGAATATGGGTCATGCCTTCAAAGAGGCCACGGTCATGGCACGTCATTTAATGGACGGGATTTTTAAACAGCATGCTTTGCGGCAATGTACTTTCACGGGACAATTGTCCAAAAATCCTGGAGGCAAACAAATTGAAAGCAAAATCTATCCGCTTCACACAAAGGCAAAAGTTCAAATAATCAGTAAGTTGTATGATAGATTTACAATATTATGAACGCTTCTTTCTGTTTTTAGATATTTTTAATTTTCCGCGAATTATTAACGGTTTAAGATAGTAGTCTCGCCACAATCGCATTCAAATTTAACTCTCTGCTCATTTGAAATAAAAAACTATTTTATAAAAACATTTGGGAAAAATGTTTAATAGGAATAAGTTTGCAGCTTGAGATAATACCACCGAATTCTGTTTGTAATTGAGCAGAAAAAAAATCTGTACCATAACGTCGTAGAAATCTTTTCGTAGAATTTTCTACTGCTCCCCGTAGAAAAGCTTGCAAAACTATGTGCAATCTTCGATAGCCAATATTTCGAATATGGGAAGGTGAATCGATTGAAGTTTGCGAGTAATTTTATAATAGAGCCCTGTTAGTGTTCTTGAAATGAAAATAAAAAAATCTGTAGAAAAACGCTCCGACGAGACTACTACCTGAACAAATTATCGTATTTCTTGATAGCCATAACAATAAATTGCTCTCACTAGTCATATGAATAAAAAAAATGATTCTGTTACAGATTATTGTTTGGACTACGCTACTCGTAATAACTGGACAAAGCGCAAAACTAAAGATAATAAAAGTGTTGATTACACTTGGGATGATTTACAACGGACCATGACCCAAAAAATTGGCGAAGTCAAGCGTATGCTCAAAAAAAATGATGCCTTGACAAAGTAACGATATTCATTTTTTAAGCTTTCATGTCGATATCACTTTATATATTATATACTAATATATAATATCATATTCATTTTTTAGACTAGAGAAGACTACTGTAAACAAATATTGACGTAAATAAAAAAAACATTTTCTGCACTTCATTTCACCCTCAATTGAATGGAATACAATTATCTAATTCGCGATTAATGTATATATATATAATTACTATATATTTTCATATATACATATATATTTAATGATATAATTATATCCAATTGTGTATAACCATTTATACATATCCAGCTGGACATGATCATACATAATTGCATCTAATCAGATATAATTATGTATTTTCAATTGGATATACAATTATATATATTTGTATCTAATTGGATATTTTTGGATATGATTGTATCTGATTATATAGTGCCAATATTTGGATCTAAACATATATAATAGCTTGGATGCAATTATATATCCAAATATATAATAATACATAAACATTTTTTCCCGGGCCGTATGCACACGTATGCATGTGCACGCGTGTGTATGTGAGTGCCTATCGCTGAGGGTTAACTCGCCACAGACATATTATAATAAAATCATCTTCATTTTTGTGTTATTGCAATTTTGTACCAGAGACACCGGTGATTGCTCCGTTTTATAAACATAGTATCACCTTACATGTCACGTGCTGCAGCTATGAGCTGTGCGAACGATGTTCGCAATATTTCGATAAAATAATCGTCTTATTATTCGCTTAAAAATATAAAATGTAGTCGCTTCAAAAATCTCATAAAAATCCTAATTTATTTGAAATCTAGACAGATAGGATAATTATATATATATATATATATATATATATATATATATATATATTGGAAAATGCATGAACTAAAAGGGTAACTAAGTATCTATATCGCTCTCTCTCTCTCCCTCTTTACAGGTATATATTATCGAGCTCTCCTTTTTGTGTGGATCTTCGTAAGACTATCACGGCCTCCTCTTTGTGCGGATCTTCGTAGGTCCACGCGATACCACATCGCTGGCGCTGTATAGAGTTATACCATGGGAGAGAAAGAGAAGTGACTCTCGTATGGCCCTCTCTCTCTCTCTCTCTCTCTCTTTCTTTACACATGTGTATGTGAGTGCGTCCACCGTATGCACACGTATACATGTGCACGCGTGTATATGTGAGTGCCTACCGCGGCCGGCTAACTCGCCACAGATCTACGCGCGTGACGTCATCCATTTCGCGGTGACCATCTCCGCGGCGATGTGCGGGAGGGGGGGGGGGGTCAGCTCGAGACAGCCACGATCCCACCTCCCCCCTCCCCCGCCCCAATTTCCCCTCCTTTGGCGACATGGTGGGGGGAAATTTCCCCTCTCGGCTTGGGTTAGAATCCCCACAGCTCTACTACTGGCTCACTATCTGAATCCGAAGAAGGTGGAACAATAACGAGGTCGTCTGAGCATTTTAGTTTGGCATTTGTTACTCTGTCACGCGAGTTCTCTGCGTCCGTTTCGGTTACACGTGATGCAGCGAACTCACGTGTGGCCTTTCGTTTAGGAAACGGAGTCGAACGCGCGGCAGGGTCATTATCTTTAGGCGGAATTGACCATCTGATTGTACGCCGTTTATTTTCTGAAATAACCGGGTCGACGGATTTCCCTCCGTGATCAGCTAGTACAGGTTGATCATTTTCATTCTGATCTTCTTCATCATCGGCCTCTGTCCCATCCAACTTTTCGTTTTCCTCGGGAAGTGGGGGTCCTCTAAGACTCACGCGTCTAAGAAGTTCACTTTCCGTTATATTCTTTTCACATTCGGCTAGCTTCCGGAGACGTTGAATTAATACATCATCACAGCCCATTTGATTTAATGGATCTGCGGCATCGAGAATTCCCTGAGCTTCAGGGTCGATCTCGTTGCCTTCCGAGACATGATCAGGCCATTCAAAATCTTGTTCGACCTTGTTATCTGGGAAATCGTTTTCGAAACGTCTTTCTAGCGAACGTAGCGCTTTATCGTACCTACCGATCGATTCACGAATCGATGCAGGATCGATTCCAGATTTTTGTGTAACTTGGTAAGTTATTTCAGCATTTTCGAATACTTCTTCGTCGGAGTCTTCATGCGGAGGATTTATAGTCACCGCAATCTCCAAACGGTTCGATGAAGAAGCTGCTTCAGACTCCTCGGACGTTTCCTCAGGGTTAACATCCGGTACTATTTTTTTGTCCGTCGCAGGATGTTTTATTGGTTGTTTTGAGGGTAGTAAAGGAGCGGGTAGCAGGCTTCGATGAAGTCGTTGAATAGGAGGATCCGAAACCTCGCTGCTTGACTCTACAATTTGGGGTGCCGTCGGGATATTCGACGTCGAACGCAGCCTAGATCGTGTACGGCCCGCTATCGTGAGTGGGTCAGTCGGTGATGGTAGGGTTTTTTGTGTTAAGGCCGGACGTGGCTTAGGAATAGTCTTCCCATTCCCCGTCAGGGCTGCACTTGATGAAATAGGCAGTATTTTCCTTAACAACCCCGCATCCTTAACCGATTCTAAACAGCCGGATTCACTCGAGCTAAATTCACTCGAGCTGGAATCATTCGATTTTACCGGGTTCCGGGACAATGCATCCGCATTAATATTTAACCGGCCTGGCTTGTAAACAAATTCGTAATCATACTTCCTTAGCCTCATTTTCCATCGATTGAGCCTCTTGCCTGGATCGACTGTTATTCGAAACCATTTGAGAGGCTCGTGATCACTCACGAGCGTAAATTTTTTTCCATAAAGGTATGTCGCAAATTGCTCAATTGAATCTATTATAGCGAGACACTCCTTCTCGGTTGTCGAATAATTTAATTCGCTGGGCTGGAAGACGCGAGAATGATAAGCGAGGGGTAAGTCATGCCCATCGTGTTTCTGGGACAACACTGCACCTAGTGCCATATCGGAAGCGTCGGTAGTCAAGGTAAAAGGCTTGTTTACATCGGGGTATTGCAAAATAGGCTCCTTGCAAAGGGCTCTTCGCAATCTCCGGAAGCTCCTTTTTTCCTTAGCACCCCAAGTAATACCGCGACCTTTCTTCAGCAAATCTGATAGGGGCTTTGATAATTCAGCGAAATTTTTAATAAAACGGCGATAATACCCGGCGAGGCCAAGGAACTGTCGCTCATTTTTCTGAGTCTTTGGCGTCGGAAAATGTTTAACGGCAACTAATTTATTTGGGTCTGTCACGTTCCGAGATAGTATATCACGTAAACAATATCTACTAATAAATAGGAATCATTTGGGTTTAAATAATATTTAGACTTAGTTAATTCTGAAAGAGATTTGCTTCGACTTGCTGTCTTTGTAACCAAATTGCTGAGCTGTTGTCGCGACCGTATCCGGTATAGTGTTCTACACCGAGCATACGCTCGCGAGGCATGCATTTGTACTTTTATTCTGAGGATCCCGGGCTTGAAAATGCTGAGCGGACGTGAGAACGCTTCTTATGACATTTTCTTGGACTCGCGGGCGAAGATCACCCCCCCATTCCTTGCTCGATGAGCGAGCTTATCGAGAAAGGAGTTGGGGGTGGGCAGTCTTTTACGAGTTCCAAAAGCGCGAGCATCTCGAAGAGCAACTCCTCGAGCAGTTTTTGCATAGCGACCTCAAAATCTTTTATTGAATCCGCGATCTTATAAAAACGTACCATTCGGACGAATAGATCGAAAGGCGCCTTAAAAATGCGTCGCGTCGTGAATTCAATCTATTCCTGCTGCTATTAATTTTAAATAATCAAGTTTAACGTCCTGCCACGAACTCTTTCGCGTCGTGTAGAATTAAGAGTGAATCCGATTGACCTTAAGTGTGTGTGTGTGTGAGTGTGCAAGGAGTGAAAATCAATTGTAAGCGTGTAATCGTATGTATTGGGTGAGCGTGTGAGAACTGCGTGAGCGTTACAGCCGACGACGCGTCAAGGACTGTAACCTAATTTGTAAGTACTTGCGTATCTTTTATCCGCGGCCGAACACGCGAGGTTCCCTCCAAGTCAACCTCCCGTTTCCGGTTACAAAGGTTGGAAAGACGCCACACGTGGCTGAAAATAAATTTCCTACGAATATTTATTTTATCCTAATATTCTGAGTTGCTATGATTTACTAATCTTCCCTGACAAACCATACTCCTTGAATCGCCCTGTAGAGGACGAGACTAGAACGTACCCACAATATAAATAATAATAAACTGCTCGCGCTTCTCGCGAGTAGGTTAACTTTGGCGTTCGCACCGCTCCGAACGTAACAGGTCCATTCGCAACCCCTCGGAGCTCAGAATATGCCCGAGATCAGTAACTTCTCGGCGCAAAAACTCACATTTATCGGGCTCCAAACAGAGATTCGCCTCTTCTAACCGCAGCATGAGGCGGCGAATCTTCATTTGGTGTTCGTCAAGAGACTCTGCGAACACGACTATGCCGTCTAAATACACAAACATTTCCGCACCCTGAAGTCCTATTAACACGCGGTCCATTAGACGTTGAAACGTCGCGGGTGCGTTTTTCAACCCCTCTGGCATTCTACTATATTCGTAATGACCATTAGGTGTGGAAAACGCAGTCTTTTCGGAATCGTGAGGATCCATAGGAATTTGTTGAAAACCGCTGGCCAAATCGAAGGTGGAAAAATACCTTGCACGACCGAGTCGTTCCAAAATTTCAATCATGTTTGGTAACGGATATGTGTCAGACATCGTCTTCTCATTTAATTTACGAAAATCGATCACCATACGTATTCTCGGTCGCCCCTGTGAATCAGGCTTTTTAGGCACGATCCATACCGATGAATTGTAAGGAGATCGAGAATGAATGATTACGCGGTCCTGTCGTTTTTTTGTGACCTGTTGTTCTAGCTCGCTTCGACAGACCGCGGGAAATCGGTATTGTTTCGCGTTCACGGGTAAGTCATCGACCGTCGGAATTCTATGATGTCCGTTCGCGACAATTTATCTCCAGGCAATTTATAACTGTATGGAAACTCCTCTACGAGTCGACGAACGTGTCGACGCTCTTCTTCATTGAGGTTTTCCAAACGTAATCGATTCATTATTTCCGAAACTCGATCTAGCGGAGGTGACATTTCGTCGGTTGACGTTCCGCTGTCATTAGTAAATGTTTCCTCGTTGTCCGACGGATAACGGTCAAAGGGCTCAATCTCTTGAGGATATAATTCGATCTCTACGTCTTCGAACCGAGTGTTTATTGCGATAACATGGCAAACGTCTTCGTTTCGTGTTACGAGTGCGTCACCGATAAATACGCCGTCTAACGTTTTTACTGGTGGTAGATAACCCTCGATTAGATTTTTATTTGTGATCGGCAATGGAATTTGTTCTCGCATTCGGGCACGTAATTTGAATTTACGTTTCTCCGGAATAGAATTTGCAAGAAATATTTCTTCTTGTATTTCGGGTTTTACACTCTGAGGGCAGAATTTTTTTATGAACGGTTTCAAACGAATTGGGTCATTACGAGTAACAAGGCCCATATGGTAAAACGAGATTTCCGCGCCTTCCGTGTAAAAATATGACCTTCCAATTAACGCGTCGCTTTTCAAAGGTAAACGATGTAAAACATAGAACTTTGTGGGTCTTTCCGAGAAATGAAGGTGTACGGCTCCTAGAGTCGGGACCCTTGTTTCTCCTATGCCCGTTATCCATATTACATCGCCCGTGTTGACTCTAAGATCTTCGTCGAGTGCGCTAAACTTGATAAGACTAGCGGCAGAACCCGTATCAAGAAAGCAATTACCCTTTCTTTTACGCAGCTCTGGAGCGGACATTTCTACTACTGGGTCTTCGACTGTGTCTGCGTTCCCGGAGGCTCGCCATCGATCCGTCGTGGCGAGCCTCCGGGGAGTTTAAATAGCCCTTCGAGGGTAACATTACTTCCAAGACTCGGTCCCGTTTATGAGGGCAGCACGCACAACATGTGCCCTGAAGATAGCAGTCTTTGTGACCGCAATCTTCTCTAACGACTCGATATTCAGGCTGGTTGATTTTTGCATCAAATGGAGCAGAGGGTTTAAGAATTCCTGGGGGGTCGCGACGAGGGCTCGGAGAACGATACCTTTGCGTTCGATCAGACCAAGGTCTTCGATTATCAGGGGACAGAGTACGCGTCTGACTATTGTGAGCGTACATAACCTGTTCCACACCCGAATCACGTCATTTACGTTGTTCACTTCGAATAGCTAATTTTTCCGCGATATCAAATGCAGCCTCTAACGTAATGGGCTCTTTCGTATCTAATACCTCTCCTAAATGGGTCGGCAATCCATTTATTAAAGCGCTAAGCGCCATTCCATGTAACGGATCTTGTTCAAGCGGTGGAGGACCTACGCTAAATCGCGATTTAAATGATACGCGGCCGCCGTTTAGCAAAATTCGAATTTTATCATAAAATTGCCCGACCGTTTCATCCTTTTTCATTCTTATCGTGAAAATTCTCTCCGTGTAATAATCGCAAGTTTTACCGCGAGCTAACCGATCTTTTAATAATTGGACTAATTGTTTCACGGTATTGATTTGATGTCTGTAAACGCAATTTCGGACATCCCCGCGTAGTTTCGAGATTATCGCGCCTACGTATTCAGCCTCCGATCCTTCAGGAATGAATGCTGCCACGTTTTGTATGTCCTGGAGGAAATCTCTCAATGGCATACTTTTTCCATCGAACACGGGTATTGAGGCAAATCGACTGTGAAGGGTCATGTTTTGCATTAAGGTGGATACGTCTGCTAACACACGGGTCGAAGCATCTAACGCTCCGGCGTTAGCACCCGACGGACCGCCGTCGGCACCTGACGCATCGTTTGGATCGAGAGGCGGCATGGCGATAGATTCGAATATTAAATTTTAATCGAACCGAAAACTTGATTGTCAGTAGTTCAGTACTTGGCGGACAGTTGAATTACTATAAATATATTGATTTTAAAGCCCCACTTGTATTACTTATTTTCGGATCGCTGATGAAAATTCTGAGTTGAAATTTGGAAAAATTGAAAATTTTAAAAATTGACCAAACTTCAAGAAACTGACCAGAAGTATCCCACATCTGACACCAATTAACTTGTTACGTTCGGAGCGGTGCGAACGCCAAAGTTAACCTACTCTCGAGAAGCGCGAGCAGTTTATTATTATTTTTATTGTGGGTACGTTCTAGTCTCGTCCTCTATAGGGCGATTCAAGGAGGGTGGTTTGTCAGGATAGATTAGTAAATAAGTAGCAACTCAGAATATTAGGATAAAATAAATGTTTGTAGGAATTTATTTTAAACCACGTGTGGCGTCTTTCCCACAATTGTAACCGGAAATGGGAGGTTGACTTGTAGGGAACCTCGCGTGTTCGGCCGCATAAAAAGATACAAAAGTACTTACAAATTTGGTTACAGTCCTTGACGCGTCGTCGGCTGTAACCCTCACACAGTTCTCACACGCTCACCCAATACATACGATTACACGCTTACAATTGATTTTCACTCCTTGCACACTCACACACACACACACTTAAGGTCAATCGGATTCACTCTTAATTCTACACGACGCGAAAGAGTTCGTGGCAGGACGTTAAACTTGATTATTTAAAATTAATAGCAGCAGGAATAGATTGAATTCACGACGCGACGCATTTTTAAGGCGCCTTTCGATCTATTCGTCCGAATGGTACGTTTTTATAAGATCGCGGATTCAATAAAAGATTTTGAGGTCGCTATGCAAAAACTGCTCGAGGAGTTGCTCTTCGAGATGCTCGCGCTTTTGGAACTCGTAAAAGACTGCCCACCCCCAACTCCTTTCTCGATAAGCTCGCTCATCGAGCAAGGAATGGGGGGGTGATCTTCGCCCGCGAGTCCAAGAAAATGTCATAAGAAGCGTTCTCACGTCCGCTCAGCATTTCCAAGCCCGGGATCCTTAGAACAAAAGTACAAATGCATGCCTCGCGAGCGTATGCTCGGTGTAGAACACTATACCGGATACGGTCGCGACAACAGCTCAGCAATTTGGTTACAAAGACAGCAAGTCGGAGCAAATCTCTTTCAGAATTAACTAAGTCTAAATATTATTTAAACCCAAATGATTCCTATTTATTAATATATATTGTATACGCGATATACTATCACGGATCGTGACACTAGGCTTTGCATCAAGCCTATTGGAAGCCAATAAAAGACATGTTTCTGATCTGCCGGTATCCATTCTTAAAGTGAACGCCATACGAGTCGAGTGTAACATAACCACCGGCGCATACATCAACGGGCGAAAAGTACATACATTTCACGAATTTTTCCCGTCTGTGCCGGCGGGCTACAAAATCATCGAAGTACCATCGAGTGTCATTTATCTACCAATCACGACTCACCGAATCGACAACATACAACTTCATATTGTGGATCAAGACGGTGATTTAATAAATACGACTTCATATAAAACCTCGATGGGCATAGTCTACAATCGTAATATTAATAAGGCAGCATGGGATCGCGAAACCAGTCGTCGATCAACGCTCAAAGCGTTAACACCGTTAAACCTGCTACTATTAAAGAGTTTGGGTCTCAAGGTTCGTGGAGTTCGCGTGTGAGAAATTATTTACTTTGTACGTTGTGCATCTGTTGCGCGCAATGGAGGAAGAAATCGTAAACATTCAGACACCCATTATCTTCGATGAATCCATCATACATTATGAGGTTCATGCTCATTAACCATACGCATCGTCAACATATAACAACAGTGATGAAATACGTATTTCAATTCAGTATCAAGATTTATCAATCCTACCGAGCAAAAGTTCAATTCACATTTGTGGAAAACTGATAAAGGACGATGGTACAGCGTTAAATGCAACGAGTCTCGTCAACAATGCCATATGTCATTTATTCGAAGGAGTACGCTATGAACTTAATGCAATAGAAATTGATCGTAATAAGAATCCGGGTGTTACGTCTCTCATTAAAGGATATACATCTCTTACACCTGCTAAGAGCTCGATGCTTGAAAACACTGGTTAGCTCGATGTTGAAGAAACAAAACAAATCGTGGATGCAGCGGGTAACTTTGATGTATATGTACCGTTGAGTATGCTGCTGGGCTTTGCTGAAGATTACTGAAAAATGATGGTGAATACGAAGCATGAATTGATTTTGACCAGATCGCGCATTGATGACAATGCGATAATACAAACAGCCGCTGAAAATTATAAGCTAACATTACAGAAAATCGAATGGCTTGTACCATACGTCACCGTGGCGGATCAACGAAAAATTCAACTTTTAAAGTTTATCGCCAAAGACACACCAATTTCCATGAGTTTCCGTACATGGGAATTGTATGAATATCCATTGTTGCCCATCACCTCTAAACATGTGTGGTCTGTCAAAACTTCAACACAGCTGGAAAAATCACGATATGTAATTCTTGCATTTCAAACGGGACGAAAAAATAATAAGACAAAGAATGTGAGTTGTTTCGATCATTGTGACGTGACCGATGTGAAACTATACTTAAATTCACAATGTTATCCATATGGCAACATGAATTTGAATATACAGCAAAATCAGTATGCATTACTCTACGACATGTATACAAACTTTCAATCTATGTACTACAATAAGGAGGCTGAACCATGGCTGAACAAAAAGGAATTTTTACAATATGCACCTCTCGTTGTGATTGATTGCTCGAAGCAAAACGATTCTCTCAAGTCTGGACCTGTGGATGTACGTCTCGAATTTGAAATGAAAACGGATGTACCTGCGCAGACATGTGCATACTGCCTCATTCTACATGATCGTATTGTAGAGTATAATCCCTTGAGTGGTGGGGTGAAAAAATTGGTATAAAATGGCTGAAGTGACCACACTGGACATCAGTCGAGATGGAGTTTATCGTTGATCTACAAGGTTTCAAGGGGCCCATTAACAAGTTTATCCTCAAAGAAATTTCAATTATTCGAGCAGATGTGAAAAACACTGAACCTCTAACGCTCTTCTTCGAACCACCATACGCATGGGACGCATGGGACCAGCAAAATATCGAACCATGAATAGATGGTTGCAACGTAATTTCCATGGAATATCATGGGACTATAGTCTTATACCATACGACGCAGCAAAACCTATAATTCAAGCAATTTCACAACACGCTCGCATCATATTTGTGAAAGGCTGTGAAAAGTCTTCGTGGTTAGCGAGCTTCTTGGATTTGTCAACGGAGATTGTTGATTTGGAGACTCTGGACTGCCCGTCGTTGAAGAAATTATTAAAAACTACATCGAATTACCCTCACCATACCAATGAATTGAAATTCAAGTGTGCAACGATGAATGTAAAAGCTTTAAAAAGCTGGTTATATATATACCATGCCTTATGTAAACGAGGGATCTTTGAATAAAGAAAACACTTTTGAAATGGTTTTTCTAATTTATTTATACAAAATTACCTCCTCCTCCTCCTTCTCCTCCTTCACATTACAGAGATTTTTATATATTTTTTATTCACGTTGAAATTTCATGAAACTCGACGCCGTTCCAGTCTCCGCCGATGTATTTCATACTGAGTTTTCCAGTATGAGCAGCATCCAATAGTTTTTCATACGCCTCAGGATCTTGTTCAAATGCCTTGACGACTCGAGGTGGCAGGAAGACGGTAAATTCACTCTGCACTTCCACGACGTATCTTGGACCGTACTTAGTCTTTACCGATTGAATATCAGAGATTCCATAGGCACCGTTCACTCCAAGATCTTTTAGTTTTTTCGTGGGCAGATACTCGGACCGCTTAGTGATGTCGTTGATACCAGAGAACGCCATCATTGTCGAATGTGGAGGTTTTTTTTTGAGAAAAAATTACGACTTGTATGAAGCTTCTACAGCTATGAATTGATACTGATCTCTTCTATGCTCAACTATTTGTACCATCCGTCCCTTCCATAAGTCCAATCCTCTTGCACTTCCCGGAAAAATTGTATCAATCATGTATTATGCAGCCTGATACAGGTTTGACCATGTCGCCACCTGCATCTTTGGCAGCTGCTTCTTCGAACAATGCACATTCCGCAATAGCAGATTCTTTCCCACGCATTTTCCGAAGATCTATTCTTGTCGAACAATGGATCCACGTTTCTTTGCTTGCACACCTGCATTCGAGACACGTTTAAATATGTTCAACGCTCTTGCAACACTCTCTGCAGTTACGACGTTGGGGTACGGGGCCATCGATGTGATCTCCCGTCGATGGTGTGTTCCAATGTTCGTAACATCGTCTATATGATATAATCTCACTATCAGATTGATAATATTCTGGTAAACGATCCCACAAATAATCGGTAAATTCACTGAAGTACTGTTTAAATATTGTTGGCAATATAATTCGTAGCTCCTCCGTCGTCATTTCTCGCGGATTCTTCGTACGTCGAATTGCATATATGTTCACCAATTCTTCCATTTCAAAACTCTTTTCACAATCTCGACGCATAGGTCCAACAGCATCAACATGAGTCAGTTCCCATGGTGGATTAAAATGATCATCACACTCATGATATGATTGTATCTCACTATCACACTGTAAATGCTCTGGTAAACGATCCCACAATGAAGTTATACAGTAGCTAAAATATTTTAAAAGTAAAGCCTTAGTAATCGATTCTAGTTCATTTTTCGTCAATGTCCAGGAGTCTTTCGACGGGTGGATTGCATACAAGCTTGCTCATCTATCCATGTCGACGTCTACTTTCAGAATAAACATTTAACTCTCATTCTTATAAGTTTATCCACTTTTTCAAACTAAAATTATTTAAAAATAATCATACATCTCTCACACTCACTATATCCCGCATTTCCCCTACCCTCGCTCCACCCATACAGCATCAACGCAAGACTGTATATAACGCAAAAATATGGACTAGCAGGTAGGAGATTTATATTTTGTTAAAATTCTACCAATGCACCGTTTTAAGCAAACAATGACTCAATGCAGGTCAGGTGTGATCGTTACCTGGTAGTCTTTCCATAAAAAGTGTCCTTTCCATTAAAAGTCTAAGGCATAATTTTTTTTCATAACATTACAAAAATTTCACTGCTAAAAAAAACTTTCGCCTGAGATGAAAAGGAAGCGGTCCATCATTCATTCACGTAGCTGGTAACTATTGAAGAAAATAGAAATCTTATGCAATTCCCAACAACTGGATCTAAAATCTGGAGGAAGGGCAGGTGACTTTTCAAAGAAAGTCTCATGAATGAGCATTCTTGTGGAATTTGACTAAAATGTCTTCATGATGACTCTGCAGGTTACAAAAATGTGTAACAGGACACATAAATCTATCATTGGGAGTGTGATGTTTAAACACCATTTGTAAAGACTTCCAGTAATAAATATCATTTTTTATTCTCTTTTCTTAGAAAGAGTGACAATACGTCAGCATTTCTCTAAGCATTGCCGCACAAGTTCAAACAGGTCCGTTGCATTGTGATCCCCATCTCGCCACTTCCCCCTCCACTCCCCCGCTCCCTGAGATACTTCCCCTTCCCCGGAGATCCTTCCCCCTCCAGACCCAGGCACCCTGCTGTGAAAAGTGGATTAGAACTGGCATAGCCTTACTACTTATGAGTATCAGGATGTTAGGAGTTTGAGGACTCGTCACCGCGCGATTAAGCAGAGAGCGAGATAAGTAGGTGTGCCTACTTATTTGGTGTTACAGGAGGTGTGCGTTACGTGCTGACCGCGGTGACGTAGGTCGGGCGTGGCCTGTCACTGATCTCGGATTGATTGCCGTTAGGATCGATGGGTGTGATCTATCGTGGGGATCTGTGAGAGCGAGCGCTGTTACTCGTTATACAGGGTGTGTGCTTTGGGTGAAGTCATTTACTTGTCACGCGTGGTGGGGAGATCGCCGAAAAACGGGAAGCCTTACCGGGGCACACGTCTCCTCATTCTTCGTTCGAGCATCTGCCTAGTGAGACGTGACAGCCCGGCCCCGCGAGTTTCGGCGATTGTTCCTCGGTAAGCCCGTTCCTCTCTTTTCTCTATATTAGGATGATTTGTTGGGGTCATTTTATTTATTTAATTGTGTTCTTCGCCGGGATAAGCGGTTTGACCAATTATCCCGGGTGTATGGCGTATTTTTTGTAGTTTTCGAGTGAGAAACATCGAGTTGAGGCAGGCTCATCGCTAGTTTGCGAAGCTGCCTCCTCCCTTTCTCAAAATTAAGCTTTAATTGTCGTGATTGCCCCAAATAATCGTTTTCTACCATAATTAGCACCGTTCGATTAACGACAATTTTGTTTTCGTAATTTATTATTTGAAATGGCTTTATAGATGAAGTTTTTTGCAGTTATATTTTATTGAAGAATATTAGTTATAAATTTTGCGAGTATTAATTGCGCTTATGAAGGGCCTATCGCCCGTATAAAAATCGGATTATTTTGCATCATGTCATTTTTGTGAATATTCGTCTCAGGTTTTTCGTTCGAACGTTCAAGGTTTTTCTCTTTCTCTGTATTTTCGTACGCGCGCTCGGCCGCGCGGCCGTGTTTTCGTTCTATCTCTCTCGCTTTTTCATCGCGCGCTTGGTTCGAGGCCACGGCGTACTATTGTCTTTCTCTTGTTATTCGGATTCCGTATATTTTTGTGCCTATGTGTCGCCCGATTATTACCTTATTTGTTTCACGTATTTTTCTACCTTTTCGCACTTTCTGAATTATTTTGTCGCCCGACTATTACCTTGTTTGCATCGCGTATTTTTCTACCTTTTCGTGATTTATGAATCATTTTATAGCCGATTTCTCAGTTACCATTTATTAATTAAATAAGCTACCTACCATCCCTATTCTCATTATTCCGGTCATTTAGAGTGTCAATAGTTTCATTTCCTCGCGATTTCTTTAGTTATCTTGCGCTGTTCAGTTACCTTTACCATTTTCAATTACCCTTACGATTCTCAGTTACCTACACCATTTTCAGTTATCTTTATCATTTATCGTTATCTTTACGACTTCCGGTTAGCTTTACGATTTGCCGTTACCTTTATAATGTTCAGTTACCCTATCAACTTCAATTACCTTTACGAATCTCAGTTACCTTCGCCATTTTCAGTTACCTTTATCATTTACCGTTATCTTTACGACTTCCGGTTAGCTTCACGATTTGCTGTTACCTTTATCTCAGTTACCTTCACGATTTTCAGTTATCCTTGTCATTTCAGTGACTTTGACAACTTTCAGTTACCTTTACGATTTTTGCGTACCTTTTTGCGATTTTTTTTTCTGTTACCTTTGCGATTTTCTTTGTTATTTTGCGATCTTCCGTTATCATGGCGATTTTCCGTTACCTTTTCGCGGCGTTTAGTTACCTGTGCGATTTTCGTCTTCCTCATTCGCTACCTTGAATTTTCGTTACCTGCCTGTACCAGTTAGAAAGATTTTCTCTGAATAAATCTTAGTGTTAAAATTTACTCTGTCGTCTAGCCTACTTTATTTTGCGTGCGTTGTTACTCTCTAACCCCTGGACCAGCCCCTCTACGTTTTGTATCTCAGTATGAGCTGAGTAGCCGGACCGCCCTCGGTCACCCACGTTACCCGCGAATCTGTATTGCCAGCCTTGCGGCAGGGGTGGGCAAAATTAAGTCGGTCTAACCGGGGGTACTTTCGCACCTGGCGCCCAGTCCACCCTCGCAATTTTTCGATCGCGTGCGTAACGGGTCAGGTGAGTCGAGAAGGGACAGATCGTACCCCTCGGGGAAAAATCTCGTTGCAATATATATCAGGGAAAGTAAGATGGTACAGAAGACTGTCCGTATCTGTGTACATAAATTTTGCCCGGTCACCAAAATTTTTCTTCACATAATTATAATGAAAGTCATAAATGTATGTCTTTATAGACTAGACTACTAAAACAGTACAACTATGGAAATTGGGTTTAGCAATGAAGGCTCTTGCACCGTACATCCCATTTCATTTGGTAACTAGTTTAACGTTTTTATACTTTCGAACGTTTTCTATGGTTTTTCCAAAAATTGCATTGTTCATCAATTTATAAAAGTTTTTATCAAAATCGTTCCTGGATTTTTTCCTTATTTCGGTATTCAAATCTATATATTTTTTCAGCAACGGTGCTTGCTTAAATTTCAGAACTCTATGAATTTTAGTCAATTTCATGCCCAAACTCACACATTGCTTTAAAACTTGGTAGTGAATTACATACTTTTCTTTGGAAAACAAGGTAGTAGTTAGTTTACATTGCTTGGATTCTGGGCTAGAAGGTACGTAATGCTCAGGACATAGAGGTAGGTCTTTGTGTAATTCATGAAGTTCGCACGGATATTCTAAATCAACTTCAAGTATATAACCTACAGAAGATTCGTTTGATACGTTACAAACATTCAGTTGCTCGAAATTTGATACCCACTCAAATGAGCTATAGGGTAAATAAAGACTCATTGCTGCTCCGTATAAATTATTAACATCAAAATACATTAAGTAGGATTCTTCTTCCTGTGGATTGAAGGATTTCCCCATATATCTATTGTTAGCTCTTGCATATCTGTTTGAACACTGGGCTACACCACCTCGGATACCCTTTTCAACAAACATCACCATGTCAATGTCCAGTAGGAGATCTATTGCGATACCAGTATATTTAAGCATGGCATCAAATGCAAGGCCGGGTGCTGTATAATAGTGCAGAGGATCTAAATTATAAGTTGAGTGACAATTACACCGAAAATTTTCAAAAACATCAGCTAAAAGGAACACATAAGTCTATAAATATAGATCTGAATATTCACCTAATGTTTTAACATCAAAAGCATGCCAAACATCACACGCGTGTGATTAATCATTTTGAGAAATATCCTCATCATTTAATCTGGAATAAAAATGGTCAATGCTTGGTAGATGCTTTTCTTCAAGTTTATCCCAACTATCTACATAATCATATGGAAATACTCCTTTTCTTATAAACAATTGGAATGCCTCTGGATTATTACAGTATTTTCGTGTAATCACTGTTACAAGGAGACAGCACGACCGTGGGGTCGGGGATTTGGTGAATTTTTTTTGTGGTGAAAGAGGACCCCTAGCACCTCACGTGGTTAAAGTAGTAGGACGCACTACTCGGAAAATTCCGAGAAAATTTGATTCAAAGTTTCCTAGGCGCCTTATGAGTTTAAAATGTCAAGCAC
This sequence comes from Rhimphoctona megacephalus, assembly GCA_963989365.1. NCBI lineage: Eukaryota > Metazoa > Arthropoda > Insecta > Hymenoptera > Ichneumonidae > Rhimphoctona > Rhimphoctona megacephalus. The sequence continues at coordinate 2,934,575 of OZ022423.1, forward strand.
TCGTCGAGCCGCCGTCCAATCAAGACGGTTAGAGCTCGGTTTTTTGCGCCAGAGGTCTCGCGTTCGATTCCTTCTTCGGATCTTTTTTTTTTATTTTTTTTTTATTATCCCAACAATTATTAAAAGCGTTTCTCATCCCTACATTATTTTTTAAAATTTATTTTAGCTTAAGAACGTAAAGTTTTTCATTCACTGAAAAATATTCGTGCTCGTTGTTCTATTCGGTTTTATGGCCTTATAAGGGTCTAAAGAATTTTGACCTGGAGTCCCTTTAGGATTATAACGGACATCTGCGCATAGGACTGTGCGCGAGTCTGTGAGAATTGAACAGCAGTTCATTTTTCGATTTCGTCGTTAACAAACTTGCCTATTTCCTAAATTTCAAAGTTCTCTTACAATTCGAAGTTAAAAATATCCACTGAAGAAGTTGCTGGCTCTTCTGGAATAGGAGAGGAAATTCCTGAAGAATCCATGTGCAGTGATAAATCAAAATCGCGATTGAAGGACGCAGTAGATTATTATGTAGAGCTGTTGACGAAAAATAATTTAATTGCATCGACACTTTCGGAAGAAATATCTCACGATGCTATGTTATTGGTCGGAGAACTTTATAATAATACATTGGAACTTTTGGGTGAAAAAAAATTCGTAATTGAAGAGGAATTAATTCACGCTCATGAGGATTGCGAAGAACTGCAGTTCGAAGTGCCCCAACTTGATTCTTCTCCAGATGAGTATGAACCGGAAACGAAAAAAAATAAAAGTGAAATGATTCCCATCACCTACAAAGTCAAAGCCGTGAACATTGCTAAAGCGCATCCCACGTGGTCTTTGGCGACATTGCAAAAAAAGGATGCAGCCGCTTGAAGAGAATGGAATATCTTTCATAATGGGAGAATGATATTAAAAGTGGTGGAACGAGATGGACAAATTTGAGGCGATAGATTCGTGGCCCTACGATCGTTTTGTGGAAGCAAGACAGCAATATCAGCAAGTTATGACAAGAAATTTACAACCATGCGCGTTGGCTGCTGCTGTACAATTCATCGATTTCAATTTCAAGGCGTCTGATCGATGGGTCATGGCATTCAAACAGAAACACAAAATTTCTCAACGGAAAATCACGAAACTGGTTTCCGAAAAAGAGACGGCATCAATGGAGGAAATCTTGGCGTCTGCAGATATCTTTCGTCGACAGATGTGCCGCTTAATACCTCAATACCATGAGGAATATGTTATAAATATTGACCAAACAGGTAAATACAAGTTTTCTGCGTACAAAATGTTTTTACCGATGCAAAATGTATAAATTCAAAATTAATTATATAAAAAGTTTTCGTCAAAAAGTCGGATTTGAATAAAGTGACGCATTCGTACACTGCACAATATTTCATAACATTATCCAGAAAAGTGCTCCCACATGTCTTCGTATGTTTGCATAAGGCGACCGGTCATTTCGGACCTCGTATTCAAAAATTAGTAGATGGCTATGCCAATACATATTCGAACGTCATTGCAACATCATCGAAGTCCGTAAAACTAACAACAGTCTTATACACGGATTTTCGCCAGAAATGTTTGAAAAGTTACGTCGGGGAGGATAAATTTTTACTTCTCATTGACTCTTGGGGAGGTCAGACAAATCCAGAGATGTATGATGAAATCTTTCAAGATGACGAAAATATGCCAACTTGCTCTGTAAAAGTAATTCCTCCAAAATGCACTCCCTTGGTGCAACTTTGTGACGTTTACTTTTACAGACAAGTTAAAATTTTCATAAAGCGCTTGCAAAATTGCAGCAAATTGTTAGAGCAGAATCGTGAAATTAATTCCTGGGAAGATTGTATAAAAATCCATTCAATAATTCACCATCAATTATCGTCACCAATATTCTGAGACATGATTCAATATGCCTGGTTTGCCTCAAAATTGTCAGTTACTAGAAACATTTTCATGAATGTTAATGAGACACGTTTTTGTACGAATGTATTGCAAACTCTCTGCGATTGCAAAAAATCCGCTTTTATATGTTGCGCAAGATGTCGCAAAAATTATTGCTTTGTTTGTTTCTATGATAATTAAGGGGACCGTATGGTCTAGAGCACGAAAATTTCACCTATTTTCACGATTTTTTTTTTGCCATAAAAAATTTAAAAATCGATGTTTTAACTTTTCGGGTTTATTACTACCTTTATTAAGTATACAAAAAAATTTTTTTTCAATTTTAAAAACAGTGTTTATTATCATATAATTGGCATTGAAGACGACCCTCTCGAAAAATCCGACCCGGACGGTGAAGATCGATCCGAGACTTCTACTCATCTGAAACACAAAATTCAAGAAGATTCTTAATCAGAAAGAGTGCAGTTATGGTCGGGACTAGAACAAATCGAAAAAATTAAAAATTGACAAAATGGCGCGCTTTTGAAAAAAAATTCGTAAAATCGGGTTTTTTTTCACTAGTTTTTTAGTATAAACAATAAGAAATTATTTAAATAAAATTATGATTGTAGTTCCGACGATAGCCATACATGTTGTGAACAACATATCCAAATTTCAAGTGATTCGGTTGAATAGTTTTTTTGTTTTCACCTGCGCAGTGCCGAAAAAAGTCGTTTCGAGATAAATGAGTTTAAAGTTTGAGGTACAGATATTTTCAAAAATTGAGCAAATTTTGAATACTTACAGTTAATCCGCGATTCCGGCACCATATAGGATTCCTTCGGAACGTTCATAATTCAAGATTTCCTCACTCCTTTCATTTCTTCGAGCTGTCCGAGCCTCTTTGGAGTTGTCCGTGCTCCTACGGTTGGCGCTCGATACTCGCAGCTCGTCTCGGTTTTGCGCTAGTTGCTCCGCTTGTGGCCCGATTGTTATGCCCATGGTCTCCATTATTTTCAATAGGGATGCAAATCCTTCATTGAATATGCAAGCGGAAATGTGAGTGGCAATATCAATGATTTTTTTTCCGGCAAACAGATGTTTCGGCGCAAGGTGCCACACGCAAGCATTGAAACTTTCGTTATTGTTCTGCGTATTACTGCCAATACACCTTTCCAATAAAGTCTCTGCTGTCAATTCTTCATAAATTGGTTTTAATATCTCTTGTGCTTCATCGCACAGAGCAGGTGGGTGCTCGTAGGTGTCTAAAGTACCTGCAGCCTCACTTTGACGCCACTTGCACCACGATTCGGAACCTGGAGGACAGTACGAGTGTTGCGGATTTTCATCTGTTGAAATTTTGTGATAATATGCTGCCCATATTTCACTTCTCATCCCTTCAGTCGAATCTGAATTACGTCTAATTGCTAGACCGTAATAAGTTGACAGCTCTTGCAATAATTTATTCGTCAATTGTTGACGCTTCGGTGTTTTATTTATCGATTTCCGCTGTGTCTTTTTTCCCTCTTCTTTTTCTGTCAATTTCTTTGTTGCTTTCTTTATTTGTGCATGTTTTTTTTTCGCATCAACAGCACGTTTGTACAAACGTTTTTTAACATGCAAAACACATTCTTTTTTGCAAACTAAAAAATCATCCCCGTAAGGCTTTGTGTCCAATAAGGCTTTGAACGTTTTCGTGTCGCCGTCTCCGATATAGTTCGCGTATTTTACGTTGTACAACTCTTCCGATCTCTTGAACATTTCCACGATGCCGTCTACATCCATTTTGCCAGCACTTCCGGTATGATTTGCGTCACAGTGATCTTCATGCTCTCGATACCACGCTTCATATTCAATCGTATCCTCTTGGCCTTTCCATTGAGAGCAGGCTTGACATATACTGCATTTGACGACAACATCTAAAATTTTATTACTGTATTTCCCTATTAACGAGGCAATACCGAGAAGCGATGAGAATCCACGTTTCGCCCACGATCCATCACCAGACACAGAAAGTTCATCCGCGGGACGCCCAGCTTTTACATTCAACTCGACTTCTTCTTTCAATGCTCTTTGGAAAACGATTTTCGCGACGGCTTCAGCTGCAATTTTTATATTGTCCACGATGCCGTAATATGTACTCTTACAAATTCCTTGTCCAAGATCCATGAGACCGCAGAAATTTTTCAAGCCTTCAAATCCTACTCCAAGCATTCTCAGGGCGAGAACAAGTCGACGGTTGATTTCAAATGCCTTATCAATTAACGGCGAAGACAAAATAAAAGTTTCTTTACACTCACACTTCACAGAGAGTTTGAATCCTAGACCACGTTGTCCGTTTTTGCTAAAAGTGACCGCACCGTTACAATCTTTACACTTCAACAACTGTTGCAACGTTAAAAATATCATGCTGAATTCGATGATGCAATAATTGAAAGTAGGATTAACGTTTACTTCCAATTCCTCATTGCCTTTTAATTTTTTCGCAGACGTGCTCGTAAAATCAGTAGTATTTTCGATAGTGAATCGATTGCCCTTGAAATATCTTTTGCGACCTACAGAAGATGGTCGTCTAGAAGAGTCACGGCCTTGCTTTCTATCCATATTTTCTGATATTTTATTTCAAAATTTTCGATGTTGGTTCGTCAAAACGTAACGTTGTACTGATCAAGTCAGGGGAAAGCGAAATGACCGTTTCCCTCACAAATGTTCGACAATAGGTATATTTCGGGGAAGGGAAAAGTATATATAGGTATATAGTATGTACTATATACAGGTATATATTTTCGGAGAAGGATTGGGACAGCTGCTGCGCTCCGATTAGGTTACCGGTTAGCGCTAGACCCGTTAGGAGCGCGCGGACCGCTCTCTACCTGCGTTATGGGCTGTAGAAGCTGTAATATTGAGAATTTCCGCATGAAAATTTCACAGTATATTCTTGAGATACTATACTTTCGACATATCGAAAAAAAAAAAAATCGATTTTTTCAAATTTCTAGACCATACGGTCCCCTTAACTCTGCGGTTTTTGTATATAATTATTATATGAATAAAAATTGAATTTTTCCTAATCGACTTTGTTATCCTCATTAAAAACCCAATGTTCCTCCTCATATACTTTACAATGAAAAATAAAAAACCCGCCGTTATGAATTGTATTATTGGGAAAAAAAAGAAAATAATTTAAAAAAAAATGAAAATAATTTAAAAAAAATAATGTAAATAAATGTTTAAAAATAATATAGGGATGAGAAACGCTTTTAATAATTGTTGGAATAACAAAAAAAAGAAAAAAAAAATAAGATCCGAAGGAGGAATCGAACGCGAGACCCCGGCGCAAAAGACCCAGCCCTAACCGTCTAGACTAGACGGCGGCCCGTCTAGTCTAGACGGTTAGGGCTATTTGACATTTTTTGACAAAGTGTTTGACATTTTGAACTCATAATGCGCCTAGGAAACTTTAAATCGATTTTTCTCGGAATTTTCCGAGTAGTGCGTCCTACTACGTTAACCACGTGAGGTGCTAGGGGTACTCTTTTACCACAAAAAAATTCGGCCAAATCCCCGACCGCACGGTCGTGCCGTCTCCTTATTAGTACGCATCAGTAATGCGAAGGCTGCGTTCGCGAAAGGATACGAAAGCGGATGGACTCGTGAGATATTCAAAATTCATCGAATATCTATGAACCGTCAGCCATTCGTATATATTTTACACGATTTAAACAACGAACCCATTGACCGCATTTTCTATCCACAGAAATTGTTGCGTATTCGAGTGTATTCAGTGAGTTCTAAAAACGCTGATTCTGTAAAATGAATTTAAGAGTCAAGGAATTTTTCTTCGTCGTGCTTCTTAGTAACAGTAGCAAGCATTATTTTTCAAGGAACACAACTACGAAATTTATCACTCAGCTGCCATGGCATTTACATTTGGATGGAGGGTGGGGTGTAGCTGTCGCTGAAATTATTTATCCAATGACTTTTAGCATTATCCAATGACAATAGCATGTTTGTGTATTCCGATATTTGCGAATCTTATATAACTGGTGATGTTCAAACACCATTATTGTCTGTGGTCCCCATAGAGATGAATGGTGAATATGTATATGGTTCGAACAGAATTAATTCCCTGCTCTACGATACATTCCTCTCATACGCAATGAATTTCGCATGATCGAGGTCGATATAAGGGACGAGTTTGGTCAGCCTATTCCATTCGAAGAGGGGACGTTGACCGTGACACTACACTTCAAGCGCTTACATTAAGCAATTGATGAAGCATTACTACGAGGACGATGATTCACTGATAAGGTTGGGACGGCGCGGATATGCGGGAATAAGTCACGTCTATATTGGTACTCTAAACCAACGAGGACGCGGGATCGGAAGTTTTCTCGGAGGGCTCTTTCGACGTGTATTGTCGCTACTGCGTAAAGGAGCCGCTGCGATAGGAAAGGAGGCGCTTCGCGCGGGAGCTAACATAGCATCCGATGTCGTTAGAAACAAGATGAATCTAAAGGAAGCATTCCATTAGATTCCGATAGAATTTGTCATTCCAGGGCAAGGTAACGAGTACATTGATCACGCTCATACTATGCTCAGTCTTCGCGTGCAAATAAAAAATTATACTCCTCTTCCTTCCTCCTCAAAAGCAGAAGGGTTGAAAGATCCAGGCAGCATGTTACCAGATATTGGTCCGGTAAATAATTTACTGCCTCTATGTTCAACCAGTAGCCCAAGCAAATAAAGGTTTTTATTTGACAAAAATAATAACAGGATACCACCGGTGCTATTACAATCGGACGAGCTCCCCGATGCTAATTGCACAAAATTCGTCTCGCGTTTCCTTTTTTTTTATTAAAAATTTAGTGCAAAAAAACACATTTTTTTTGGTTTTTTGCTTATAAAAGAAAAACTCATCGATCAATGTGATCGGTCCCAATGGACGAATTGTAGAGAATTAAAATACAAAGAAAATAAGAGCGGAAAAAATACGATCGGTTCATTATTAAGGGAGAAAACACAAAAAAACCGAAAAAATAGCGTTTTTTCAAAAATTCATAACGTTGCCATTTTTCGAGCTGTAGTGCAGGCACTTCGCGAGATAGTAGATATCGATACGTACTTCCTGTGTGCGAAACCCAGACGCTGTCGAATAATTAGTTTCCGCGTAATTGCAATCACAAGTTGTACATACCATATTTTGCAGCAAGGCTCAATGCTCTGGAAGTCGTCCGATTCCAATTTACCAAACGGATTTGGAAAGTAGAAGTATTCAGCTACAAAACGTCAATCGTCGTTTTTCATTTAAATGCTGAGAAATAAGTAAAAATTGCTCGCAAACATGAGCAAAAACTGCCGAGCGCCCGAGAGTCGTCGTGGAGTGGGGGTGGGGCAGCAGAAGCGGAGAAGGCTTATATATATATATTGTAACGGAACGCTTTTGCCATACGCTAAACGTCGCTACGCGCAGGTCCGAGCTTCCTAAATAATTTTAAATAATTTTGGAGCAGGTATGAAAGAAACGTGAGAAACGCGGATTTTGTGTTCAAAATAATAACAAAATTAATTTATTCAATTAAACAATGTAAATTTTCCGATTTTTGTTACAATAAATGCATATTTATTTTATTTCGCGTTCGGATTATTTATTTGCATGAATTCATTTATTAATCCGGATCAGAACAAAAAAAAACGGTATCAATTCTGTTTCTCTGTCGGTAACTATTCAAACGATGATATTTATTTTAATTCCCTTTTCGCGTCAGAATTATCGTTTAAATAAGAAAAATAACAATAATAATGGTCAAATAATAAAAAACGATGTCTTCGAGGCTAATTAACAATAATAATTGAAATACTCGGTGAAGCTTTGTTGACAGAACAATAATAATACTAATTCAAACAATAATTGAATTATTTAATATGAAATAACAATTAATAGGGCTTTACGTTGCCATGAAATTCACTTTTATTTCATAGTGAATAATAAAAATAATTCAAAATTTTAATAATCCAAAAGTGGATTGACTCGATATAATAATAATGATAATTTTATATTTTTAATTGATTCTATATAATAGATAATCTTACCGCGGCCTTTTGGATTATCGAATTCAGAATTATTGATGATTTTTAGGATAGACGAGGATTGCTGAGCATAATAAGTGATGCAGACTGATTATATTTTATCGAAAAGAATTTTGAATAAAATAATTCAAAACATAAATTTAATTAGCAAATTTTAATTGAAAGAGAGCAAGCAGGCTTCCCACTTCCAGCAGGCATAAATTCAAAAGATAAAATTAATTAGAGGAAACGTAGTATGCAAGCTATGGGCCCCGAACGTCACCGAACGACGCCGATACCCCACACACCACAGGTAAGGATGCAGACCCCGAGCTATGGGATGTGAACGTCGCCGAACACCTCCGATACCCCCAGCACCCACAGGAAAAAGGAAAAATGTAAAAAAATTAAAGAATGACCTTGGACTATGGGAGTTGAACGTCGCCGAACCGCTCCGATACTCCAAGTATCAAGGAATTATAGGAAAAAATGAAAGGAATAGGAATTGACCTTGGACTATGGGAGTTGAACGTCGCCGAACCGCTCCGATACTCCAAGCATCAAATATGATAAGAAAGATAGGTTATTATGCTGCTGGAACTAGGAAGGATCTCTGCTGCTGAGAGCGTATTGTCTCTCCGAGCTCTGTTTTCAGAATGAGCCGAATGCCTCCTCACTGCTGCTGTGCACGGCTTTTTATACCCAGCAGATCCTTTGTTCTCGCGCTCGAGTTCCGATTCGCTCGCCGGGTAGTCTCGAACCCGTTCTGCGCACGCTCATTTACAATATTTTTCGGATTCGTTCTACGCTTCCCCCACTCTCGCATTCTCATACTTTAATTTGTTCGACGCTACCCCCACTTTGCGCATCGCCTGCGCAAAAATTAACAATTTTCGTAATTCACCAATTTTTATAATAAATTTATCATATTTGATCATTTCCTATATTTGTTTAAACATTTCGCAAAGATTTTTCAGTAATTAAAGAGTTTTTAATAAATTTTGAATAATGGAAAACACACTCTCTCATTTGTGCGTTCCCTTGTCGCTTGTCCCACGCGCATGCGCACAAACATTCGTTCTTTTCACTCTTAAATTACCGGTTATTTTCGCATAAATTTACAGCGCGAGTTATTCACTTCGATTTGTCGGATTTTTCTGCTTATTTTACGCGTTATTTTAATTACCTTAATGTCTTTTTAATAATTAATTACCGAAACGTGTAAAAAGTCACGTACGCATTTTTTAGTTCCGGTTTTTCACGATAGGCGGCGGCCAGACGCTTTCGTAAGTGTAGCTTCGCCGTTCGCATAGTGTTCAAGATGGCCGCCGACAACAACTGTCAACAAACGCACGCGAGACGTTGTCGCGTCGTTTTCACAAAAAAATGTCGGATATCGGACGTAATACGGGATAAAATCAGGATAATGTTTTTATAAAGAAGTGCCGGGACTACGCGTGAGTGTTTTCGTTACAATATATATAGTAATACAAGCGCGCTGCATGCTAGTTATGAATTTTCGAATTTGATTATCTCGGCAACCAGTAGGGCTATCTTAACATATTTTTTTTTAATTCTGGGGTAACTGGACCACCGGAAACTGATTCTGCACTCAGATTCTACGAAAAATCAGCGGAAAATTTTTTTTCTGATTTTTTTTGCTACAAGCCCTTATATCAATATGGTATGGATAAAATACTGTGAAATAGTCGAAAACTGCTTACAAATTTGGCTGCAAATTCATGCGAGGAACAATAGCGGTGAACAGTGGTTGAACGAGGTTTATGAGTCTGTCCCTTGGGGATTACCAGGTATAGGCAATTCAACGAAGAACGCGATGGCTTCCCCTCGAGTTTTTGACCAAAAGTAGGGACGTGTATTGTAACGGTACGTTTTTGTTGAACAAGCCGCTACGCATGAATTCGAGCTTCTTAATAGTAAGGAGCAGGTATGAAAGAAAGCGAGAAAAGGCAGGGATTTGATTTTAACAAAATAATAACATTTATTCAAAAAACACAAAGATGATTATTGTTTTTACAGGAACTTTCAATAAACGATTTCTTTTCAAGTTATTTCGCGTGTTTTTGTTTTATTTATTCGCATGGAATTACTGATAATCGCATGGAAACAATGATTTGCATCGCTCGTTATTAACAAAATTTCGCTTGGTGTCTTTCTTTTTAATTATTTTGATTCTTAATGAGAGAAATGAGAATAAAGGAGAATCATCGATTTTAATGAGAAAAGATAATTTTTGAGATGATAAACTGTTCAAATTCCTCAAATCGCCTATTTTTCTGACTTGATATAATTCAATTCTAAGTTTTTCCGCTTCTATACAATTTTAAAGAATTTGGAGTGATTTGAGCAGTTTATTTGTTTTAATGTTTGATTTGTAAAGAATTATTGATTCTATTACAAAAAATGAATTTTATTAATTCAATGAATCATTTAATCAATTAATGGACGATTTTTATTCTTTTCAATCGATTCTTCAACAATTCTGTAAATTTTTACTCCAAAGTTTTCCAATACTCCATTATTCGTAGATGATTTATTGATTTATGGCTTTATTGACTTGACTCGACTCTTTAAATGTTTTAATAATTGACTGCAGTTTAATAATTTATATATTTCAAATAATTCAATTTTTATTTATAATGAATCTAATTCAAATAGCAAAATGAAAAGGTAAATGAGATTCCACACCAAAAATCTTTAAACAAAACGAAATCGAATTGTTTCTGCCCTCCCAGTGTGAAATGGAAGGATGTTTTAAACCAAAAATCTTTAGACTAAACGAACCCGAATAGTCTCTGCCCTCTCGGAATAAAACGAAGGAAAGGTTTCTTCACACCAAAAATCTTTAGCTCTAACGAAATCGAAAGCGCTCAGCCCTTTCAGTGTGAAGGAGGTAAGGTAATTATGAGTATTTTTGCTATCTGAATTAGCTTGGTTTTAAGGAGATCAGAAGCTTGTTGTTCAAGTCAAGTCTCAGCCCAGAGTGACCTCACGATGCTTCGGAGCACGGCTTTTTATACTCTCCGAGACAAAGGAATAATCATAATGATATTTCTAAAAATAACTCGAGCTGCGATTGCTCGGTCAAAATAATCTCGAATGCAGCGTCACGCGTCTAAATTCTCCTATTGGCCCTCCTTGTTGCTATGCAAGGCCCGATTGGCTCGGCTCAAGGCCAGTTTATATCGCGCATGTGCAAGAATAAATTACTTCTCAATTTTATATTATTTTATAACATTTTATATTTTCTTATTTCCCTTTGAATTTTAATAATCGATTATTCCTATTTTTAACAACAACAATAGTATTTTTCAAAAGTTATCAATAATTGAAAAATAATTGAGAACGCCTGTCTGATTCGTCGATTCCCTGGCGCGATCGCCTTGCGCATGCGCAGAAACCCTTATTCTCTTATTTTCTATTTTATTTAAATTTTGCTTATAATTTTGTCGCTTGCGTATTTTATTTGAATTTTGGGATTTTTTTCTAATTTTTTTTATTATCGCATTTATAGTAAAAGTTATTGTTTTGTTATTATATAATGCGACGTGCAAAAAGTCACGTACGCACTTGTTATTTCCCATTTTTCCCTTTAGGAGCTTGTACTAGCGACTCTCTTCGCACGCTAGTGTCGGTTTTGTCCGCTAGGCGCTCGCTCAGTATAACGACGGACGATCAGCTGTTCGCGTCGTTCACGTGAATAGGCGGTATCGTTACAGTATATATAGTAATATCCGTCATTTCGGAGCAGCTCCCTAATTCGCTGTTTTGCGTCCCCTCTTTCTTCCGATGTGTCATCGTCTAGCATAATGGAATTTTCGAGAAGTTTTTAGGATAAGGCGGAAAGGCGAAGCGACGCCAACGGTTTTTTCGACCATATTCATTTAGTTGGCACGCAGCCTTCGTTCACGCTACAAGTATTATAGCTGTATCTTTGATAAACAATTTTTGCGAGTAACACGTTTGAGTTCAGTGTGATTTAAACTATTTTAAGTGCATCAAAATTGTGGAGTTATTGTACGAGGTGAGTTTGAAATTTTTGTTATGTGCGCATGCAATTTAAGTTGATGCTCCATTCAGTATCCCGCCTCTCTGCATGCTAGAGATAATTGCAATTTCCGAAATTGATATTTTTCTACCCGGTTTCATCGATTACAAAAAGCCTCAGTCAGCGGATTATGGCAATCGTCGTGCGTACGCTGACAGAGCCTTTTTGTTATTGGTCAAACCACATCGAAAACTTTCAATTTCGAAAAATCGAGCTGAGGTTTGGTGGATTATCTGTCATCTTTAAACTACTTTGAGTAACGGAAATCGTAAATATTATTGCAAAAATTATAACGTAACAATCGTATATAGGTTCAGCATTTTCTCTAAATGACCAGCTGACCAGTGCATGATATAAAACAACCCAAACAACTGTTATCATGGAGTCTCCAAATGAATACGATCTGAAAGAAGCATCTACATCGGCTGATGCAAGGTAAATATGATTGCAATGATTTTAGTTCAAAAATACGTAACATCTTCATATGTATTTGAGCTTTGCATATTTGAATGAGCACTTTTTTTCAGGCATGATAAAAATGCGTCAGATAAAGAAGGTGATGAGATGTGAGAAGATAGCAGTGATAACTGTTTTCTTTGCGACAAGCTCGCTGAACCATCCAAGTCCTGCGTGGTAAAAGAACGAGCTATCAATAGATTAATACAAGCAAGTATTAAACGGAAAGATGGGAAACATCTCAAGCTGCAAAAATAGCAAGAGGTAACCGTACATAAACCCTGTCAAACCATGTATTCACGGGAATCGAATACAAAAATAGCGTTGAAGGAATCGGTAGAAACTTGGCGAAAAAATCGAAAACGGAGTCAAGATGGACGCACGTTCGATTATGCGATGAACTGTTTTTTTGTTCAAGTACCTTGTTCAACAATAGACAAAGGTGCCGCCGTGTAATGAAACAGAACACTATTGATAATGCCATTGCGCAATTAGAAGTTTATCCGAAAACTGAGACTAATAAATTAATATCTTCGCGTTTGGATCCATTACGAAACAAAGATGTTAATTACTATATTGATAATAACGTATCGTATCATCAAGAATGTTTGTGCACATTTTATTAATATCGTACAAATAATATTCACGGAAGACTTATTAGCGACGATATGACTGATTTGTTATCTTTCATTATTAATTACATCGTGGAAAATAGCGAAGAGTGCCAGTTTTCATTGAAAGCGATCATACAAGAATACATGAGTAAACACGGGGAAACTGATGTACCCCGACTCGATAGAATTGAGCAACTTTTGAAACAGCACTTCGACGATGAAATAGTAATTCATGCAACAATACGTGATCGGTTCATCTGCTTCAAGCAAACGTTGGGAAAAACCCTTGAAGAAAACTGGTATTCCAATCATAAGACTGATGAGAAAGAAGAAAAATTAAGAATAGTCGAGTTGGCCACTGGTTACAGTAATAATAAGAAAGTGATGGTGTGAAAATAGTGAAGTGCTTTTAATCCACTTTCGAACAGTGCTGAAATAAATATGCATTTTTTTATTATTGTTAACCCTGCAGTTTTTATATTCCACACTTAACTCTACGACGGAATTTCTCTTTCGCGTTTAAATGTTCCTCGTATAAGATTTCTTGAGAAATCATTTTTTTCGATTCTTTGATAACTATGAAATGGTATACGTTGAACTGTTAATCATGATTGGTGTGAATCGATGTAAATTTGGAAAAGAAACTCTATATAACTAATAATGAGTGTCAAAAAAATGTATATGGCAAACTTCGTTATTATCATGCCGAGTTTTGAGCAGTGTTTAATAAATATTTCTTTTAACTCTACACCGTTGACAATTTATTTTATTGGTCCCTTTCCTCTTTATTATAAAATGTTCCTCGCTTGCCATAATAAAGATTTGTACATCAAAAAATGTTCCTTGCATGATAATTGTTGGTCCATTTCAAAAGATTTTCGACGTCGTTTTTCTATCCAAAATATGGTGTAGAATCATCTCGCGTTTGATGAACTAATACACAAATACACTGTCAACCTGCATCTGGATATATATGGATGCCTCTGGATGATAACCGTAGTAAATAATGGTATATCTTTATGTCAAAATGGCTCGTATAATATATCTTTATGTCAAAAGACTATGGCGGTATATACTCCATATCCTATCAAAATTTGTATCTTTGAATTGCAACGAATGCCTATAGACTCTGGAAATTCTGTGAAGCGACAAATGTACCAAGTATTTCCACTTTTTGGCTCCGATCGTAGCATTATGAATTGAACATTTTGTTATGAAAATTCTTCGGTTGCTCATTTGTCAATGGGATCAAAAATATTGTCTTCGGAACATCATGGATATATGCAAAATTTCAGAATTTTGTTTGGCTCAATATGCTCTATATTTTTTCACATCTCCGCTTTAGTTGTAGCATAATGAATTTTAAAAAACTGTTTCAGAAAGTCTTCCGATGTGTTTTTTCTGACATTATCAAAATTTATATCTTTGGATCGCAACGAATGTCTACAAACTTCGGAAATTGTGTGAAGCGACAAATGTACCAAATACTTCTACTTTTTGCCTCCGATTTTAGCATTATGAATTGAACTTTTGTTACGAAAATTCTTCGGTTGCTCATTTGTCGATGGGATCAAAATTATGGTCTTCGGAACGCCAGGAATATATGGAAAATTTCAGAATTTTGTATGGTTCAATATTCGCTCTATTTTTTCACTTCACCACTTTAGTTGTAACATTATGAACTTTGAAAAATTGTTTCAGGAAGTCTTCAGATGTGCTTTTACTGATATTATCAAAATTTGTATAATTGAATTGCAATGGATACCTACAGCCTTTGAAAATTCTGTGAAGCGACAAATGTGCCAAGTATTTTCCCTTTTGCTCATTTGTCGATGGGTTAAGAATTGCTGTCTTCAGAATGCCATGCATACATGCAAAATTTCAGAATTTTGTTGGGTCCAATGTGCGCTACATTTTTTCAATTCCCTAATTCAGTTGTAGCATAATGAATTTTGAAAAATTGTTTCAGGAAGTCTTCTGATGTTTTTTTACTGATATTATCAAAATTTGTATCATTGGATTGCAACGGATACCTACAGACGTTGGAAATTCTGTAAAGCAACAAATGTACCAATATTTCCACTTTTTGGCTCCGATTGTGACATTAAGAATTAAAAATTTTGTTATGAAAATTCTGCGGTTGCTCATTTGTCAATGGGATCAAAATTATTGTCTTCGGAACACCATGAATATATGCAAAATTTCAGAATTTCATTCGGCTCTATTGAGCTATATTTTTTCACTTCCCCACTTTAGGTGTAGCATAATAAATTTTGAAAAATTGTTTCAGAAAGTCTTCTGATGTGTTTTTACTGATATTATCAAAATTTGTATCATTGAATTGCAACAGATACGTACAGACTTTGAAATATCTGTGAAGTAACAAGTGTGCCCAATATTTCCACTTTTTTGCTGGAATAGTTGCATTATTAGGACTTGAAAATTTTATTATGAAAATTCTTCGCTTGCTCATTGTTGGATGGGATTAAAATTTGGCTTCGAAAAGTAATGGCTACATGCAAAGTTCATAAACTTTATTGAGCCCAATGTGTGGTATGCTTGAGTTGTGGCATGATTAATTCAAAAAATTGTCAGAAAGTCTTTGGTTCCTTTTTTCTGGAAGTATAAAAATTTGTTTAATTGGAACGCACCGTATACTTACAAACTTTGGAAACTCCCTGGAGCAACATATGTGCTCAGTATTTCTACTTTTTGGCTCCTATTGTGGCATAACGAATTGAAAAATATTTTCAAAAAGATTTGCTCTGTGGATGCTCTGGTTGTGATGGTATGAAAATTTGCACAAAGATAATGCAACTGGTACAACTCAACTCGATCCATTTTCTTGGGCACAGTACTGATCTAAGTTTGCCCGCTTTGTTGAATTTATTGTTCTAAAATATCCATAACATACTTTCTGAACTTTTCAAAATTCAAAGATAATATTAAAATATCTGTAAGTTCTAATTTTGAGGCTTTCACGGCCATTATTGTTATAAATATCAAAATTTGCATCAAAATTTGTATCATGGGAATGTAGCCGATACCTACAAACTTTTATCATTTTGTGAAGCGCCAAGTATTTCCACTTTTTGTCTCTGATTGTGGCATTATGAATTGAAAAATTTATTTCAAAAAGTCTTCGGCGGCTCATTTTTGGATGGGATTAAAATTTCTGTCGTCGGAACGCAATAGATACATTCAAATTTTCTGAATTTTGTTGGGCTTAAAGTGCACTATGCTTTTTCACTTTTCCACTTTAGTTATGGCATAATAAATTTAAAAAGTTGTTTCAGAAAGTCTTCGGGTGCTCTTCTTCTGATAGTATCAAAATTTGTATCATTGGAATGTAGCCGATATCTGCAAATTTTGACCGTATTGTGAAGAGAAGACATGTGTGCTAAGTATTTCCACTTTTTAGCTCTGATTATAGCATAATAAATTGAAAAAGTTTTATTCTAAACGCTTTCCTCTACAGTCGCTTTGGTTTGTTCAATATATTATTTTGGAGTTCCCATAACATACTATTTGGACTTTTCTATATTCAATGAGAATGTTGAAATAGTTGTAACTTTATTTCCATGGTAGTAACTTCTTCAATGGTATTGAAAAATAATCATGATTCCACCTTGTTAATAAAAATAAGAATGAAAAAATGTGTGAACTTTCTTCACAATAGATTCGATATGTTTTCTCTAAACATACGTGAAACTGGTTTTTTGTTTTATCATTAATCAAAAATGAAAAATTTCGAAAAAAATCGCCCCATTTTTATCAACAAGCTGAAATAAGCGTAATATTTTTTACCACAAATCTACAAATATAACAAGGAGATACTGCTTTTTAATATGTTTCTTTGATAAACACAAATTTAAATAGCTACAAATTCTATGGAAAAGTTCTGACTCTTCTAATCTTGCTCTCAAAAGCTTGTTAAATTTTTACATCAGACTCCCAGTTCCCGACTTATTTTAGCCTGATTCCAGAAAGGTAAATCGAAATGTCAAAAAATTTGACTGGCTCGAGAATAAAAAAAATGCCAAATTGAAAATTCCAAAACACGTGCTCCTTTATTTCATGGGGAAAAAACCTGACTCGAAGTAGAAGGGGTCGGGGTTTGGAAATGAAAAAGCGATAATTTCCCAATATAACCTTTTTCTAATGTATATAAAGCGAGATGTTTGAAAAGAAAGAGAAAAAACGAATCATATCACGGATAAAAATCCGCCTCGCGGAAGAAACCTGGACAAGTACATTTGTTGACCGCCGTTCCCATATTTTTCCACGAATATACATACACTGTATATACACAAAAAAAAATTTCGGCCGAAGTACTTGGCGAGTTTTTTTGCTTAGCTTGGATCACGTAATGTATTTCACGTAATGTTGTATGTGTTATAAACTCGCCAAGTACTTCAGCCGAAATTTTTTTTCAACCTAATTTTTTTCGTTTGAAATTTTTTTCTTCAAGTTTTTTTTCATTCCGATTTTTTTTTCTGGACTCTGTTCTTTTGACCGACTTTTATTTTTGTACATTGGTGACTTTTTTCAATAACCAACTAATTTTTGCTTTTTTTTAAATACTCCATCCTCAAGCGACAATAAAATACTTGTCCTATTATTGATATATTATAAATTTTAGTGCTGACCGTAAATCATTGGCTTTTCCATTTCTATTTTTGTAAAGTAATTATTTTTTTTATGCGCAAATTGACCATTTACTTGTAGACTCTGTTTTTTACCAGACACTCACGATGGGCATTGTTGCTTTTTTCTTGGGATCTCGATAAAATATGTGAAGTTTTTCATTTCTATTTGTCATTTGGAGTATAGTTATTTTATAGAAACAATCTTCTTTTTCCTATCTCAATCTTGCCAAATTTTTAAAAATTTTGTACTTTTTTGGGTAGTTTTTTTCTGTGAAAACAAATGGAAACAGGGGTCAACAAATGTACTTGTCCAAGGTTTTTTCCCCGGGGAGGGGATTTTTGGCCAGGTATAATTATCTATTTATAGCTTAGACCGAAATTGCTAATATCCTCGCTGCCTTTTCGCCCCTGAATGCCTTATTCTAATACACAACTTGAAAGCTAATGATAAAGTATTTAATTTTCTGAATTTTCGCCTTGGGGAAAAATTGGTATTTGAGGTCTCTTCTATAACACCTTCCTGCCAAGCTATAATCGAATAATAACCTATCAATGAATTACTAGCATCTCGAAAATACTTCGAGTCTATAGTTAACTTTTTTGAAAACATAACTTTTTTTATCACTGGAACGAAATGCTCCTATATTTAAACAACCTCAATAACAAAGAATTTATGGTAGAAAATCTGTCTCATTCTCTTATGTCGAATTAGTAGTGTGAGCAATACTGATTCCTGACATTGAAATAAATCGTTGATGTAATGATACAGACACGTTATAAGATTTCTTTGGTATATACAGGCTCTATTGGAGTTTATATAAAGCGAAATATATGAAAATACTATAGAAAAAAAGTGATATCAAATAGCAAAAATCCCCTCCCGGGGGGAAAAAACCTGAACAAGTACATTTGTGGTCCCTCGTTTCCCTATGATATCACAAAAAGTCTAAAACCCCACTTAAATTTTTTTTTTAATGTTTACTAATTTTATTTATATTCCGGAGGGAAACCAACCATATAGATCACGAAATATCCGGCCAAAAAACCAGACTTCACAATAAATGTTACTTTGAATTTATTTCCACAGAACAAAACAAGAATCAAAACATTAAAAAATCAGCATTATCAAGATGAGAAAAATACCACTTATAATTGGTGTGTAAGAAGTATCAATAGTCTAGAAAAAAATGAAAAAAGATCGACATCTAAGTTACGTGCAGCAGTAAAATTTATGATATCAGTACTAGGACAAGTATTTCTTTGATGACTGAGAAGATATCAATGTGGACGTATGGGCAACGTAGGGCATGCAGTTGGTGCATTGCTTCTGGGATCTCCTAAGTCGAGTAGCTACTTTTGTTTTGGCTATGGCGTGACCAATGCTGCCAAATAGTATTTACTTATATGACCTAATGAAACAACATTGCCTGCGCCGTGGCTAAAATAACGAAAAACCAGCAGGAACAGGAAGTTTCGCATAAGATCCCGTGCTTTTGTAATGTTGAAAAAAAAAACTTCAATTTATTTCTGTACATAATAGCATAGTGTTGTTTGATTGGTAATAATTTGATGAACGTTCACCACCGTACGTTGAGTGTATACGCACAGAGTACTTATCCGGCCCATAATTTTTATTAAAATTGCTCATTCAAGTGAAAATCAAATTGGAGGTGATTTTCATTGCATGCGTTGCTTTCGCCATCAGAAATTTACAAGAAAATCAATTCTCCTGCGAATTTCAGAATGGCCTTGTATCATACGCAATATTCGACGTCGATTCAATCGGAATAAAATGGTGTTCGTAGTCATCATAAAATTGCATTAACATAAAGTGCAGTCAGTTATGAAATTTCTGAAAATGCGACCCAGTAAACCATTGCCAGCAATGTAGCGTATCATACTTTCGAAAACTACTATTGCCAGCAATGAAAGTTATTATACTTTGGAAAGCTACTATTTATTAATAGAAGATCTAAGTAACCACTGGTGAATGGTCAAAAGATCAATGCGGGCTATGAATGCACCGTCAAATTTGTATCCAACGTTTTAAGATCACGCAAATTTCACACAAAGTAATCGCCCTCCGTTCGTTTCATTTTGACGTACTTGGGCACCAGGTATCAAAATAGCCCTTTATGTTTTGAAAAATAGAATTTAAACCATTATGCGGGATTAATCATAAAAAATAAAAATTAAATAAGATATTACCAACAATGAGAGCACTGATTTTTACTGGAATGAGCAATTTTAATAAAAAGTTATGGGCCGGACAAGTACTCTGTGCGTATACGCTCAACGTACGGTGGTGAACGTTCATCAAATTATTACCAATCAAACAAAACTGTGCTATCATGTACTGAAACGTTTCGTGTGGTCGTGCGCTCAGCGTCAAGAACCCCTCACCTTGGGATAGGGAGTCACGAGACTGGGGGAGGAAATTTAGGATGTTTAATCCGGAAAGCGGACTCGATAGCGATTAATTGTTCTAGGGAATTATTTAAATTAATATGCACCGTCTCTTGCACCTGGTTTGACACAATAACCCTGGGGGTTTTTTGTGTTGCCTCAGCATCAATACCAAGCCTAAAAGGCGAATGGTCCGATCTTCATCACAGGCATTCTGAGAATGCAAGAGATCGGTGCCGAAAAATAATGAAAATTGATTAATACAAAAAAAATGTGTGAAGACCAGAAGGGCAAAATAATTAGCGATTTTAGTGAGGTTTTTATAGAATAAAAATCAAGGATAAAAAATGACGTTTGTTAGTTTATTAATGGGTAAATAATGGATTTAGTGGTCTCGAGGAACGAAATATATACTAGGAGAGCAGGAAGGAGATGTGAAAGGTGAGGTGACGTCATGCGTATACGGGGGCCGCCCGGAACGCTCCGTCTCTCTCTATCTCGTTCCGTGTTCGGCTCTACGAGTCACCGATACTAGACAATGATGATCGTGTGCGTGAGGCGCTGAGAATGTGTGAAGTGCGTGAAGCGCGTGAGAGATCAAGTTTGTGTGCGTGAGGCGCTGAGAGAGTGTAAGTGCGTGAGGTGCGTGAGATAAACTTAAATGCTCTATTTGTGGGTTGAATGAATATAATGATTTAGCAGTAATATAAATTGTGGCACCGACTTTCTTCTGCATTAGAATAGATCCGCTTGTTGATGTCGTATGGCACAAACAAGGGTATAAAGGATTGAGAAATTGCCAATTATATTAAGAGTAAATTGAGATGACGAATAATTACATCGATCGAGTGGAATTGATCGATTTAATTTTTCTTTTTTTTGTATGTCGTGCTATTAAAGGAGCTTTTCCTCGAGCGCGATTCGCGTTTACGAAACAGAATTGGCGATTTCTTTGTATCAAACTAATTTAATATTTTAATGAACCCAATTTAAGGATTCATGAAGAACCAGAGAGGCTGGTTTATGCAAACAAATAATTATAAAAGAGATAATCATAAATTTAGAACAGCGAGCCTTGGCTCATAAGTTATCTACGTGCTGAGGGTAGATAACAGAAGATTCAGAGAAGCTGAATGCGACAAAGAGTGCGATAAAGACGACTGACAGTAACGATCGTAATTATCTCATGGCAATTAAGAACAGGTTGAGTTCTGTTAGTCATCTAGTTGCCGAAGCTAGAGACTGAAGTTCCGGTAGACCGGAAATCAAAACAGAGCTTATTAAATGATATAAATATCCCATGTCCAGACTTTAATCCCTCACTATCAAGAGTTCGGAGAATGAATAGCGTAGACAAGGCAAAAGGTGATATAAACGCGTGCGAGGTTAAATATCACGAAGATGTTAATTCATGAAATTACGCGAACCCTACCTGGCGTCACCCACTAAACATTCTGATTTCTAAGGTCGGAAGCCAGTGCAATACTGAGACGTCCCAAAGAAATCAGAGTCCTGCTCACGATCTCAGGAGGAATTTATGATGGAGCAAGGCTGAATTAACAATTGAAGTCATGCTCGTTGTGTCCAGACAATTATAAGAGTTTTGAGTTATGAAGAGGAATGAGTGACAAATCGACCCATGCACGTCCTTAAATAAAGTTTGATGGCTTGAGGAGAAGCATCCCTTCTCTGATTACTCAGAGTGGTGACAAGTAGAGATCTTCGACAATGTAGAGGGAGATTTGTCATGGTCCGATGGAAGTGGACGCAATAATTGGTGGGAAAATAATTATTAATAATCCAGTAATGGAGAAAATGAGAAGACCGGCTCGAATCGCGAAGATCAGGCGATTATAGAGTAAAAGGAGGTAACAGAAGTCTCTGGACGGACAGAGGTGTGTGCTCACTCGTTGCCCGTAGGCTGTCTCTCTCGCGGTGACGTGAGTGAGAGGTGGGGCGCGAGAGCGTCGCGAGCCTCGGCCATTGCGAAGAAGGCGTGTCGCTCACCGCATGATAGCGGGATCGATGCGAAGACATGCCCATCGAGAGAGAAGATCGAGCGCCAATATGGCCGGTCGATACTTTGAGAGTGTGAGCGAGCGTGAAGCGATACCTCCTGCGCCCACGTGTGGTCTTGTTAACGGGCAGCGCGAGCTGTCCCGTTACAGTACAGACATAAATTAAAGTTTTTTTTTAACATTACAAAAGTACGGAATCTTATGCGAAACTTCCTGTTCCTGCTTGTTTTTCGTTGATTTAGCGACGGCGCAAGCAATGTTGTTTCATTAGGTCATATAAGTAGATACTATTTGGCAACATTGGTCACGCCATAGCCAAAACAAAAGTAGCTACTCGACTTAGGAGATCCCAGAAGCAATGCACCAACTGCATTCCCTACGTTGCCGGTACGTCCACATTGATATCTTCTCAGTTATCAAAGAAATACTTGTCCTAGTACTGATATCATAAATTTTACTGCTGCACGTAACTTAGATGTCGATCTTTTTTCATTTTTTTCTAGACTATTGATACTTCTTACACGCCAATTATAAGTGGTATTTTTCTCATCTTGATAATGCTGATTTTTTAATGTTTTGATTCTTGTTTTGTTCTGTGGAAATAAATTCAAAGTAACATTTATTGTGAAGTCTGGTTTTTTGGCCGGATATTTCGCGATCTATATGGTTGGTTTCTCTCCGAAATATGAATAAAATTAGTAAACATTAAAAAAAAAAATTTAAGTGGGGTTTTGGACTTTTTGTGATATCATAGGGAAACGAGGGACCACCAATGTACTTGTTCAGGTTCCCCCCCCCCCCCCCCCCCCGGGAGGGGATTTTTGCTATTTTCTACTATCTCGCGAAGAGCCTGCACCACAGCTCGAGAAATGGCGACGTTATGAATTTTTGAAAAAACGCTATTTTTTTCGGTTTTTTTGGGGTTTCTCCCTTAATAATGAACTGATCGGATTTTTTCAGCTCTCATTTTCTTCGTATTTCAATTCTCTACAATTCGTCCATTGGGACCGATCACATTGATCCATTAGTTTTTCTTTTATAAGCAAAAAACCAAAAAAATGCGTTTTTTTGCACTAAATTGTTAATAAAAAAAAAAGGAAACGCGACTCTCGAGTCGAATTTTGTGCAATTAGCATCGGGGAGCTCGCCCGATTGTAATGACACCGGTGGTATCCTGTTATTATTTTTGTCAAAAGCTGATGATTTTAGAGCTCTGTTGCTTGGCCTATGTGTAGAGATCGCGGCAGTTGTCATGCCTTTGTTTTTTTTTTTTTTCATTCGAAAATGTACTTGTCTCGATTCGCTATCCTGAATCTTTAATTAGCAGAACTGGCCTAATCACGCATCTCACTTGTCATCTTTCCAACCAACCTCGAGTCTGTCAATGCATAATAATCCGCGACGACCAAGAGTAGAGGGTAGGTTCACGATGGTGCAAGTTCAGATCGCACGCTTTTATACGATTGCAATAGTTTAAGGTAGTTCCCCTGTGACAACCTCAACCAAAAGTTACATACCGTATGTGCGTTATATAAGTGTGTAAAGGGTTAATAATTCGTAGTAAGTAAATTTAAAAAGCACACAATATTGACTCGGTACCAATACATAATACGACAGATATCTTTAATATAACTTTTTGCCGGAACTGTCCGGGCTATGCTCCAATACACAAAAAAGGTTACATCTCTCGCGCTCGCGCTCGTTTGTTTGTAGAATATGTCGTATATAAGGCCAAAACCGTAGTACTTCTCGAGGTTATATCTTTTAACCTAGATGGTAAATCATCTTCACGTTTTTTCACAATATTCGTGACATCCTGCTCTTGCTGTTTCTCGTTTTTCATCAACTTCTTTATTTTAGTTCTGACGGTAGAATTAATAACGTACTATTTGCCCATGCATGGCGCATATGTTACGTGTTAATCGAACCAACTTCAAGTATAAATATCTCGGGTTCGGGATGGTAAAAGTTATTAAAATTGCACAGATTTTTGAATAACGTATTAAATATCACGTATGCCAAATTTCAACCATATCTTAATTCAACGATCCTGTGAGGGAACTACCTTAAAGCTGCCTTTTACGCAATTTCAACATTTTTTTTCACAATCATTATTATGTCAAGGAGGATTTATGACCAATGATTCGTGTTCAGAATTAAATGTACTAGTTGATTCTAAATTAAAATTATACTCGGATTTTTTTTTTCAAATAAACATTTGTCATCTGCAAAACTTATTGTTCCCACAAAGGACGTATTTTTTATCAGAAAGAGAAGAAAAAATCGTTCAAGACCCGATTTTAAAACAATCTGACATCTCCATACGATACCGAGAAAAAAATGCTACCCACTTTATAATTATCACGCTGAGGTATAGTCAGTGTCACATTCACGAACGATCTGAAATACCACCAAATTTTTATACCAGTATTACTAATGTCACTAGACAGCGACTGCGAAAAAAACATATGAGCATCAAAAATGTGGACGAAAAAAGTCACACTTTTTTGATGCAATGAAAAAATAAAATATTCATATTTTCAATATGTGCTAAGCTACAGAGTTCTAATTAGTCACGATTGAAAAAGGAAAATAAATGAAAAATACGTGTACCCAGATAATCCTCTATAATGCTGTAATTAATTAAATATTACGGAAACAATTTTCGAAATTTTTCGAAAACAGTTGGGATCTGCGGTTCTTCCTGTAAAAGAATCTTGTACCGATCTCGTCTTTGACAGGTATATAAATATATAAATGTACTAGTCTCAAGTCTCTACCACAACTCTGAATCGATAATTACGTCATTGTAAAATTGCATTTTGTTAAAGCTTCATAAATACTCACTTCCATTCCTGACTTTGTATATACATTTCCTTCCAGGTGCCTTGTATCTTCGTCTTCTGAGCTCTCTTCGGAAGAATATTTGAGCTTTGTAGAATCTGGAGCATGTGATTTATTATTGGGAACATCTTTGGGCGCTTGATTGAGTGGCTTGCCATCTGATGGTGGTAGCGGCGCCTTTGATCGTGTCGACATTCTAGTTGAGGACCTGAAATTGAAGAGCTTATAGGTCTGAATTCTTATACACTCAAACTCACTCTAAATTCCTATACACTCTTATACACTCGTACTCGAACTTATATTGGTCTCTTCACAGTACTGGCCTTTTAGTCCAGACGGAATGTACATACATTTGGACGACTTTTATTTAAGGATGCCAGCTGTTCGAGAATCCACGTCGCCTTACCAGCGACGCGAGCTTCTCTTGCGGCTCACGCCGGGGCAGCACCTACTGGGCGCTCTCGCCGCGACACGAAGACGACGCGCTCGGCAATGAGAGCGAAGGCTTCGTACCGGCCAATGGCCAGAGCGGCCATCTTAGTCAGTCTTGTCCGATTCGTGCCATGCGCTACATCGTGCAACTCTATTTCGCATTGATTTTACTAATCATAAACTCTCTTGAGCACCCATCACATTCTCATGTAGTTAAATAATCCTTTCGAGGACACTCATTCACTCAAGGTTGTCGCGACGGTGCGCAATCTCTAATAAATAGTACATCAGCATTTTGAACTCAACTCATTATGTGGTAACGCCAAGCCACGTGCATTTATCCATATCTCACAGCGCGTTGTCATTGTCTTTCGCGATTGTGATTAATATAATCCAACTCACGGGATTCAATCGTCTCAAACGAGACTAATCTAATTTGTGAACTCATCGATCTCATTTTTACTCAATAAAGACAAGCGGTTTCCGCGCTCTCAACCACGCGTTGTCGGCCATTTTATTTTCCATCTGCGTCACGATCCTCAATCACCCGGCAACTCATTCTCAACGTTTCTTCTCAAACACCAGCATAGTGCCGATTTTTGTTGTAGGTAATTTGTACCTCCAGGAATGTACCCTGAAGATGTCTACAAAATATTAGCAGTTTTTTAGCAGCCAAAAATTAATGAAAAAAAACCAGTATTTTGATGTTATTTTTTTTTGGATTGGGTTTTATGAAAAAATATTTTTTCACAAAAGTTGTGCGCCATAATATCATTTACAAAATAAGTCCTCTACAAAAATCACATAACATTGCTAGTTTAGCGATCAATGGCAATTGAACAACGATTTTTTTTTGCTTATTGTACGTACTATCGATATCAACGTACTAAATTGAAACTCATACATCAACTAGAAAAATCTATCCCCAAGACATAAATATAATTTTTATTCATCTATGTTATATAGTTTGGCAATAACAACCGATTTGCATAAATCCGGCGTTTCTCTATACCATCTCTCGACGAAGTTTAATAGACCTAGCCAAAAACAGCATAAATACTGTGAAAAAAGCTGAAACATTTACATTTACGCCCCCCCCCCCCCCCAAATAGTCATACCAGTTAATCCTCCCACCACCCAGCGCCAAAATACCGATTCTCACAAAAATTTACAAAAACCCGTCTAAGTCGTTCATGCAAAGATCTCCCCGCTCAAAAATCCTTTCTAAAAACCAACTTATCATACAAAGTTTTATGGGTAACCGTTCCCATTATCTTATCAAATTAAGTCAAATTGTACAAAGGTGATAATTTCATTCTCGTAAATGTTGTGAGTTCACAGAAAGTTGATAAATAAATAAAGATCTACTAAAGTATATATGGCCAAATACGTGGGATTTTATTATGTTTGTAAAATCTCCAATTATGTTCATATACCATTTCACTAATTAATGCTTTATTACAACGAATTACTTTCCAATGACTTGGAACTACAGGGGCTTTAGAAAAAAAATACAGAATTGCATTAGCCTGCGTGAGCTTGAACGCTGCCACACTTTCATTTGTAATATTTGTAGTATAGCTTTATTGGTAACAAATTGATAAAAGTTTACTATCATACATAGAGTGGATACGCACAGAGTACTTGTCCGGCTCGAAAATTTTTCGACTAGTCAGCTAAAAATATGATTTTTTGTTCACGACAATTTTTCAACCACTCCGAACATTCGCATCTTCCGACGCAGATTCGAATCTTACCCGCCTTGGAATGCAATCAATTGATGACCGCTCTTACATGGCAGGCTTATTCCGTTTTGTAAAACTTGTTGTAGAAGTGTGTGTAAATGGTACCGGATTACTTATTCCGCGTGTACAGTACCGTTTAGACGCTCTGTAACTCCAGTTTTCCCCCGGATGTTACAAAACCAGAGTAAACATGCCGTGTAATAACGTGAGATATGCTCGACACGAGCATCAATTCATCGATAACAATTGGTTAAAGGAAAGGAGGATAATTTGGGATACAAAACGATCTGCATATTGTGATTCCAAATTAGCATTGCTAATTTTACTACTTAAGGCCAAAATGTATGGTAGATTGATGTTGACTTATGTGACAAATTTTATGAAAAATTTTCGGGCCGGACAAGTACTCTGTGCGTATCTGCTCTACGTACGATAGTAAACTTTATCAATTTGTTACCAATAAAACTATACTACAAATATTACAAATGAGAGTGTGGCAGCGTTCAAGCTCACGCAGGCTAATGCAATTCTGTATTTTTTTTGAAAGCCCTTGTAGTTCCAAGTCATAGGATAATAATTCGTTGTAATAAAGCATTCATTAGAGAAATGGGTAAATATTCAGAAGAGCAATTTTTCCGAAAAATGGTAATAGAATTTTTTTTCTTTTATTTCTAAATATTTATTTTTAAATATTTATTTTTAATTTTTTTTTAATTTAAAGATTTTAAATAATTTTAAAAATAATAAAATTTAAATATTTATTTCTAAATATTTTCTTTCTCAATATTTACCGTAACTTTTATATATATAGACAGAAGAGTGATAGCGCAAAAATAAAGTGTAATTTAATAAATAAACTTTCGAACAGTACCTTAATGAATAATTTTTTTTTATTAACCCTAGCCCCAACAATTCATTTTTCCGAACGTAAACTCTAGAACGGAGTTGCAAACAGTGCCTCTTCTCTTTTACCATAAAATGTCTCTTACATGCAATAATAAAGTTTATTTGAAAACCATTCTCTTCATTTTTGATATAACTGAGAGAATGATGTATTATACCACCCTACGTTTGAACCATCCTAGGTTTGAATTATATATGGTTTTAAACTACCCTAGAGTGGTAGAGACCTTAAATACATGAAAATTCTATTTGCACTTGCAACCCAAAATGTTGTAAATATATCGCTCTGATCCTCAGGGAATCTGCGATGCCAGATGTAATGGAGTGAGAAATAACGTAATCGCAATACTGAATAGTATGCTGCTAATTATATATATTCAAAGGAGAACAAAAAGGGAAAGAGTTTTCAAAGAAAGAACACGACATGTATAATGTGGCGTGCAGAAAAAGAATTGTAATAATGGATGCGCATGCGCGTAACAGGCAAGCATTTCAGACAGACGCCTGTGGTTCCGTCTACCGCGTAATTCGATTTCGCTTCTGTACCGTCGCAATATCGTAACAGGAATCAAGCAACGCGAAATAATTTTGAGCGAAAAGATATTTGAGTAGAGAAGCAAGGGGGTTTCTGCGCCAACGCATGTTAGTGTCACACGGACACAAACGCACATACATGCACATTGGCCACACGTACATGGTATGAGGGCGGGGGTAATGAGGGTCAGAGGGGTAATCGGGGTCAGAGGGGTAATGAGGGCCAAAGGAGTAATGAGGGTCAGAACATTCGAGCAGCTTTCTAGAACCTTCCAGAAACTTCTGGAACTTTCTCGAAGGTTCGATGATGACGTTATGCGTCTCGAAAGTTCGACGTCAAGGTCAATGAGAGTCGCAAGGGTTGTTCCTTCGCGGGGGTAATGAGGGTCAGAACATTCGGGAAGCTTTCTAGAACCTTCTCGACGATGATGTTTAGAGTAGTCAATAGTATGTGGACCGCTATAGTGACCCCCACTCCTATTCCCACTCCTAACCCATT
Source organism: Rhimphoctona megacephalus (assembly GCA_963989365.1). Classification (NCBI taxonomy): domain Eukaryota; kingdom Metazoa; phylum Arthropoda; class Insecta; order Hymenoptera; family Ichneumonidae; genus Rhimphoctona; species Rhimphoctona megacephalus. The sequence goes on from OZ022423.1 coordinate 2,963,694, forward strand.
CCTCGGTCTCCCCGCCAGCTCGGTTTGGTCGAGCGGTGGCGGTAGGAGAGGGTGAGAGGGTGTAGTTGGAGTCGTCATAGCGGTCCAAGATAATAATGAAAAATAAATAAACATGATGAAAAACTTACGATGGCTTGCTATCTCTCTCTTCCTCGATGGATTTTGTTTTCAGTTTTCTATCTCTCTCTTCCTCGATGTATTTTGTTTTCAGTTCTCTATCTCTCTCTTTCTCTCGATGCACTCTGATTTGTTCGCACTTAATAAATACACACTCCTGTTTATACGCACTCCTGTTTACTGTTTTTTACGCTAAACTACATTTCACCGACATTTTCATCGTCCTCAAACCCGTCGTCGTAATCCCCGTTGTCATACCCTTGAAAATCTTCCTCGTGGATATGTTCTACGATTACAGCCCCCACATCTCGTCCTGCGAGTACGGCGTCCTCCCCATTCTCCTCATATCGTCCTGCCGGAAAATAAAGTTGGATGCTGAGTTGGGGGCTGTATCCAGGATTCATAGGGACGGCTGAAAATAAGAATCCATCGCACAAATCTGACACTATTCGCGGCACATAGTCTACGTGGCGAACATACCCAAGTCCGTGGAGCTCGCATTCGATTAGGAGGGCAGGTATCACTGATAGTATTGCCGTGGGGTGATAAAGGCTACTCGGGTCATAAAAGGCGCTTTCACCGAGGTCGACAAGATATACCTCTGTATAACCGTAGCTGTCAATGTGTACAACCTCCCCCTGGTACACGGCAACACTTTGCGGCGTCATAACAACGAAGCTTACACCTGGCGCTATACTTTCGCGATTTACATCGCATCCTAATCTAAACTCCCTATAATATTGGTACATCAATTCGCTATAATGTCTGTACGCAATTTCCAGCTCCCTGGTGCGTATATAGATACTGTCAATATTCTCAGAATGCACAACACAACACTCAAACATAAACTGTAGAAAACTAAAATCTGTATATCGTGGATACATTATAAAAATTATAACAGAAAAACAAGAAAAAAAGAGAGATTTGTCACGGTGTAACTTGTGTTTTTATAAACCTGATATTCGCGCGCGTTTCGCTCAAAGACTCGAGATGAAATGAGAATAAGACATTTTGCAGGCGATATACTAATGTTTCGAGCTCATTTTTGATGATGATGAACGATCCGTCGAGATGATTCCAACGCATTTTTTGTTTATACTTCACATGTGAAAGATGTGGCGACAAACAACGATGTCAAATTTCGAAGGCGCTCCACTCTAAGATTTATAATCGAAGAATTTTTTCGCGGTCAGTAGCGGTAAGGATGTATGGACCATGTGGGTAATATACCTTATATGCCCTTCTTACATTCAAAATTTTATAAGTCTTTAACTTTCAAGGTCAAAGGTTAGAGTCGTTCCAGAATTCCAAGAATTGATACGCAAATAAGTTTAAGCTGCACGTGTGATGTAGCGATAAACAACAGTCTCAGACGCAAGAGTCGAGTTTTTGTAAAATCGATGAATCAGCCTTCGGCCTCTGACCGATTATGACATTCTATCTTCGATATTTCGAACTCTCGTTTCGTATTTATTCATTTTCGGCATTGAAAGCTCTAACAGGATTAATCGGTCTACATAATATTCTAAAATATACAAACTCGAGGTTTTAGCCGTTCGAAATTTTAATCAGTCGAAATTTTTATTCCCACCCTCGAACACGTATCGACAGGAACTTCCCACGATCTTGTATGCGATCATTTTTATATTATTTTATCACACACACAATTTATGCATCACATTTTTTTTCATGGCTGTTGCATGATCTGTAGAAATGACTAATTTTTCAAGATTTTAATCATGTAAACAAAATTTTTTTTGCGTTCAATTAAAGACTTGCTGAGATGATTATGATCTAAATTCCAAGAATTTTAATGTAAATAAAATGTGTTTATATTCAATGGTGACACAACTATCAAAGACTTCAGGGGTTATATACAGTTGGAAATTTCAGAAAATCGATTTTTTTTTATGGCATTTTCAGAATGTACATACATTTGAGTACATTCTCTGAAAATTTCAAATTAATCCAGCAAGTAATGTCGGAGTTATATGCTATTTTATGATTAATTTCAAATTTCAAAAAATCGATTTTTTTGTTGCATTTTTGGAGTCTACATATATTCAAATAGATTCTCTGAAATTTTCAAAGCGATACGGCAAATATTCGTAGAGATACATGCGTACTTGAAAGGACGCTTGGAGCATTACAAAGTAAGCGCGCTCCGAACGGCCCGAGCGGCAGCGGTTGTTGTGGCCCGCGTGCCTGAGGTGACCCTTTTCATTGTTTTTGCATACATGGTATATGCGAGAGCTAAGCGTGGTCATTTCTTATACCGAAGAAAGGAATTTTGTCAGTCGAACCAGCTCTGCCACAGTGTAAAGTCGCGCGTTCAAATTTTACTCCGTTTTCGTAGTTTTGCGAATAAAAATGCCTTACAAGTGTACCAGACAACGGAGACTATCCGACAAGACGCAAATTTCAAGAGGGAAAAAGCGAAAACAATCGTACAATCCAAAAACAGTCGAGGCCGATGAAAGTAGCTTCAGTACATCCGCGAAAAAATTGAAAAATCAGAAGGAGATCTTAGTTCCTCGTGATTCCTCCATTGAATATCGCATTTTCAATTTTATAACGATCTTCGCAGCGATAAGTGAATACGTTCAGTGTAAAACTTGCAAAGGAAAAGTGCAATTTCAAACGGCTGCACAACGAGGACTCGGTTTTAAAATCGTCATTCTGTGTGATAAGTGCGATCCTCGAGCCATAAACTCTTGTCCTTTCATCAAACATTCTTACGCGATAAACAGACGATTTTTATTTGTGATGAGAACTCTCGGAATAGGATTGAAAGGTGCAGCGAAATTTTGTGGATTGATGGACATGCCACCTTTTGTGATGCAAGCTACGTACGATTTGATCGTCAAAAATATTCATTCATGCACGCAAATGGCCACCGAAAAACTTTTCGAAAAAGCTTATGCTGAAGAAAAAGAAGCGTCTGCTCAAAATCGGGGCGATGGAAACTGTGAAGAATTGACAATATCTGGCGATGGAACCTGGAAAAAACGAGGGTTTACTTCTTTATACGGAGTAACATCACTGATCGGTTATTATACGGGGAAAATTATCGATATCGTCGTGAAAAGTTCGTACTGCAAACAATGCGAGGTTTGGAAAAAAAAAATCGACACTGAAGAGTACAACGAATGGTATGACGATCACAAAGATGTTTGTGCTGCGAATCATAACGGTTCTTCAGGAAAAATGGAAGTCGATGCGGTCGTAGAAATGTTCAAGCGTTCAATGGAAAAATTTAACGTCCAATACAAAAATTACATCGGCGACGGTGACTCGAAAACCTACTCGGGGATTTTGAAAGCTCTGCCTTACGGAAACAACGAAGTGGTAAAAAAAGAATGTATTGGACACGTTCAAAAAAGAATGGGTTCACGACTCCGAGACTGTGTCAAAAAAAATACCGAGATGACTGTAAATAAAAGTGGGAAAAAAATGCAAAAAAAAGTACTTGGTGGAAAAGGAAAGCTCACAGCCAAACTGATCGATAAATTGACTGTTTATTATGGTTTGGCAATCAGGAGGCACTGTGATTCCGTTGACAATATGTATAATGCAATATGGGCAACATATTACCATTATTGTTCAACAGATGAAAATCCTCAACACGAAAGATGCCCGGTCGGAACTGAGTCATGGTGTTGTTGGCAGCGAGCGCGAGCTTCGAATAAATTATCGGATTATAAACACGATTATTCTCCATTTCCACAAGATGTTGCTGACGCTCTGTTTCCGATCTACACAGATCTGAGCAATGAAAAGTTGCTTGAAAGATGTGTTGGTGGTTTCACACAAAATAACAACGAAAGCTATAATCAGTTGATTTGGAAAATCACACCGAAAATAATTCCTAGTGGTTCAAAAATAGTGGAAATAGCAGCTCACATGGCAGCCGGCACCTTTAATGAAGGTACGGCATCACTATTATATTATATTAGTGCACTGAGTCTATCGATTGGGCCCAATGCCCATGCCTATGCCGAAAAACAGGATGCAGAGCGCGTCGCGATCTCTATTTTAAGAGCGCATGAGCGCACGCGCGAAGGAAGAATGGTTCGCCGACGACTGCAATTCGACAATTTGGAAGCTGCTGATGATGCAGAGGGAACTTCTTATGGCCCTGGAATAGATGACTCCTTGTAAGTTGTAAAAAAAAATTTTTATCCATGTGTTCACCACTTATGAAACTTTGAACGCGTTTATCTCGAAACGATGTTTTCAAAGTCGGTGAGCACGATTTCTCAAAGATGGCTCAACCGATCGGTCTGCAATTTTAACACAACTTTCTCAGATATATTCTACTGGGATTGGACGAAGGAGTAAGATTTCCGAAAATTATTTCTATTTTTTTTGAACCATTGAACGACCAAAATTCGGTTAAAAATTGAAATTTCGTCTTTGAGGAGCCGTCATTTCATCAAAATTGGAAATTCCAACTATTCCTTCGTCCAATCCCAGCATTTATCTGTCCACTAAACAAATCTCTTTGGTTTTTTAATTTCAGCTGATCCAAACGGGAGATTTCATGCTCACCGCAAGACGCCTTTTTTTAGAGGACCTACAGGAGATCAATCACAGGAGCTATCTGAAGCAATATTTTGTTAAATAAAAAATTGCTATAAAGAGTTAAAAGATGACACTCCATTTACTTCCTTATGCTTTTCCTCGTCAAATGAAATCCCTATCCGGAAAAAATTCGTAAAAAAACGAGTTTTTTTGGCCTTCCAACTGTATATAACCCCTTAAGAGATCTGCATTGAAAACAATAACATTTGACGATTATAAACGATGTTTGTTCAACCGTCAAGAATTGATAAAATCCCAGAAACTGATTCGCAGCAAAAAACAAAAAAAACGTTCAAACGATTACACAGAAAAAAATAGCACTGAGCTGGAATGACAATAAAAGGATCGGGTGTACTTCCGTTTAGAACATACCTCCGATCGATCTGAAATTTGGTATACTTATGTATTTTGATGCGCTGAACAAGAATATCATACTTAGAATATCCGCAAATTCAATTTTCAAGGTCAAATCGAGAAAAAATCCATTTTTTAGATGTTTTTCACATTTATTGCAATAAATATAGATTTTCGGTGAAAATATTTCGAACAAAAGTTATAAGCCATGACAAAATTGACATTTTTTGTCCTATACATTTTTCGTGTAGGACCAGTGGTTCCAGAGGAAAATGCTAAAATCATTACAACATGGTACTTTTTGCTGAAAAATAAACGATGAAAAAAACCGTTTGCGGAAAATTCACCGAAACCAATTCATCGAAAAGCAATTCATCGAATACAATTCATCGAATGGATAATTCATCGAATGAACAATTCATCGAATGAACAATTCAACGAATGAACAATTCATCGAATAGATAATTCATCGAATGGATAATTCATCGAATGGAGAATTCATCGAATGGACAATTCATCGAATGGACAATTCATCGAATGGGCAATTCATCGAATGGACAATTCATCGAATGGACAATTCATCTAATGGACAATTCACCGAATGGACAATTCATCGAATGGACAATTCATCGAATGGACAATTCATCGAATGGACAATTCATCGAATGGACAATTCATCGAATGGACAATTTATCGAATGCACAACTTATCGAATGAACAATTCATCGAATGACCAGTTTATCGAGTGAACAATATATTGACTGAACAAGTCGTCGAATGAACAATTTATCGAATGAACAATTTATCCAATAAACAATTTATCGAACGAACAATTGACCGATTGGAAACTACGTTAAATTGAAATGGTATCAAATCCATAATTTGAAAATGATCAAGTCGTGGGTTTTTTTCTTATAATTCTTTTCTTTTTTTTTTTAAATATTGTCATTATTTCTAATGTACCACCATCCTTGCGGCTTTCTGAGTGCCGATCCTTCTATTCCATCTTACCTTGGAAAATTTTGGGGAAACTGTGGAAAACCCGGGTGATACGGTCGACTACATTCTTACCGAATTGTAATCAATTGGCGCCATCAGAATCTCAGAAAAACTGCCTCTTACTCAGCGATCCATGAAGGGGTGCGTACACGGCTAAGCAGTCTCCCTTAATCGAGCACTGACTTCACCTGAGGTTGTTCAGCTTGGGAGATCGCAGGAACCACATAATGGCCTCGAACCAAACGCTGTCGTTTCTATGAAATTCATCAGACTATAACACGCTGAGATGATACAAACCCGGATTCCCTACTATTCCATATATACCACGATTCCACGTACACATCCCGAGATGATATAAATCCATCCTACTATTTCCACGCATCCCACGATTCCACGCACAACAACGAGATGATAAAAATCCGGACCCCCCACTATTCCTTACGTACCAATATTCCACACGCCCGGCGATTCCACGCACACATCCCGAGCTGATATAAAGTCATCCTATTGTTTCCACGCGTCCCACGATTCCACGCATCACACCGAAATGATACAAACCCGGACCCCCTACTATTCCATACATAACACGATTCCACGCGCTCGGCGATTCCACGCACAGATCCCGAGATGATACAATGCCACCCTACTATTTTCATGAGTCCCACGATTCCACGCACCATACCGAAATGATACAATCCCACTCCACGATTCCATACATACCATGATTCCAAGCGCCCGACGATTGCACGCACACATCCCGAGATGATACAAAGCCACCCTACTATTTGCACAGGCCCCACGATTCCATGCACCACACCAAGATGATACAAGCCCACCCACTGTTTCATACATACCACGATTCTACGTGTCGGACCTTTCCACGCACTCGGTAGCACGTCTAAATATCACAGTCAAAATATCACACGACAAAATATCACGAACAAAAAATCACACGCACAAAATAACACCGCGACAAAATATCACCCAACAAAAAATTACCACGACAAAATATCACTTCAACAGTATATCACAGCCAGGCATGAATTTGTTGATGCTCACTGTTGTGTGTGTATGCTGAGAGTGTTGTACATGGGAGAACGGATAACGGTTCGTAGTTACGACAGAGTGGGGATGATTCCTGGTATACACGGACTATTGTGTGTAGATAATCGTAGTGATAATTTAGTAGCAATTCGCCTTGACCCTTGATTAATTCTATTGAATTTGAGGTTGTTGATGTTGCCGGATATGAAACGTTGATCGAAAGGGAATATTTTAATAAACATGTCGAGGTATTGAAGAACTTAGTTGTTTATTTTGAAGAAAATTACATCGGCAATGCATTGACTCAAACGTGTCCTACTATTTCCAGATGCCCAACTATTCAAACGACAACCCAAGGATGACCCGAACCCACTCTGCTATTTCCACATACCCAACTATTCGAACAAGAACCCAAAGATGACCCGAACCCATCCTACTATTCCCATATGCCCAACTATTCAAACAACAACCCAAAGATGATCCGAACACACCCTACTATTTGCACGTGCCCAACTATTGAAACAACAATCCAAAGATGACCCTAAGCCATCCTACTATTTCCACATGTCCAACTATTCAAACAACAACCCAAAGATGACCCGAACCCACCCTACTATTTCCACATGTCCAACTATTCATGCAACAACCCTAAGATGGCCCGCACTCACCCTACTATTTCCACATGTCCAACTGTTCAAACAACAACCCAAAGATGACCCAAACCTACCCTACTATTTCCATATGTCCGACTATTCAAACAACAACCCAAAGATGACCCAAACCCACCCTACTATTTCTACATGTCCCACTATTCAAACAACCCAAAGATGACTCGAACCCACCCTACTATTTCCACATGTCCAACTATTCAAACAACAACCCAAAGATGACCCGATCCCACCCTACTCTTTCCACATGTCCAACTATTCAAACAACAACCCAAAGATGACCCGAACCCACCCTACTATTTCCACACATCCAACTATTCATGCAACAACCCTAAGATGGCCCGCACTCACCCTACTATTTCCACATGTGCAACTGTTCAAACAACAACCCAAAGATGACCCGAAACCACCCTACTATTTTCACATGTCCAACTATTCAAACTACAACTCAAAGATGACCCGAACCCACCCTACAATTTCCACATGTCCAACTATTCACACAACAACCCAAGGATGACCCGAAGCCACCCTACTATTTTCACATGTCCAACTATTCAAACTACAACTCAAAGATGACCCGAAACCACCCTACAATTTCCACATGTCCAACTATTCACACAACAACCCAAGGATGACCCGAAGCCACCCTACTATTTCCACATGTCCTACTATTCAAACAACAACCCAGAGATGACCAGAACCCACCCTACTATTTCCACATGTCCTACTATTCAAACAACAACCCAAAGATGACCCGAACCCACCCTACTATTTCCACATGTCCAACTATTCATGCAACAACCCTAAGATGGCCCGCACTCACCCTACTATTTCCACATGTCCAACTGTTCAAACAACAACCCAAAGATGACCCGAAACCACCCTACTATTTCCACATGTCCAACTATTCAAACTACAACCCAAAGATAACCCGAACCCACCCTACAATTTCCACATATCCAACTATTCACACAACAACCCAAGGATGACCCGAAGCCACCCTACTATTTCCACATGTCCTACTATTCAAACAACAACCCAGAGATGACCCGAACCCACCCTACTATTTCCACATGTCCTACTATTCAAACAACAACCCAAAGGTGACCCGAACCCACCCTACTATTTCCACATGTCCAACTATTCATAAAGCAACCCAAAGATGATCCGAACCCGCACTGCTATTTCCACATGTCCAACTATTCAAACAACAACCCAAAGATGACCCGAACCCACCCTACTATTTCCACATGTCCCACTATTCAAACAACTCAAAGATGACCAGAACCCACCCTGCTATTTCCACATGTCCCACTATTCAAAAAACAACCCAAAGATGACCCGAACCCACGCTACTATTTCCACATGTCCAACTATTCAAACAACAACCCAAAGATGACCCAAACCCACCCTACTATTTCCATATGTCCAACTATTCAAACAATCCAAAGATGAAACGCACCCACCCTACTATTTCCACATGTCTAACTATTCAAACAACCCAAAGATGACCCGAACCCACCCTACTATTTCCACACGTCCAAGTATTCAAACAACAACCCAAAGATGACCTGAACCCACCCTACTATTTCCACATGTCCAACTATTCAAACAACAACCCAAAGATGACCCGAACCCACCCTACTATATCCACATGTCCACCTATTCAAACAATAACCCTAAGATGACCCGAACCCACTCTACTATTTCCACATGTCCAACTATTCAAGCTACAACCCTAAGATGGCCCGAACTCACCCTACTATTTCCACATGTCAAACTTTTCGCACAACAACCCAAAGATACAAAGATGACCTGAACCCACCCTACTATTTTTACATCTCCAACTATTCAAATAACAACCCAAAGATGACCCGAACCCACCCTAATATTTCCACATATCCAACTATTTATACAACAACCCAAAAATGACCGGAACCCACCCTACTATTTCCACATGACCAACTATCCAAACAACAACCCAAAGATTACCCGAACCCACCCTACTATTTCCATTCGTCCAAGTATTCAAACAACAACCCAAAGATGACCTGAACCCACCCTACTATTTCCACATGCCCAACTATTAATACAACAACCCAAAGATTACCCGAACCCACCCTACTATTTCCACATGTTCACCTATTTAAACAATAACCCTAAGATGACCCTAACCTACTCTACTATTTCCACATGTCCAACTATTCAAGCAACAACCCAAAGATGACCCAAACTCACCCTACTATTTCCACATGTCCAACTATTCAAATAACAACTCAAAAATGACCCGAACCCGTCCTACTATTTCCACATGTCCAACTATTCAAACAACAACCCAAAGATGACCCGAACCCACCCTACTATTTCCACACGTCCAAGTATTCAAACAACAACCCAAAGATGTCCTGAATCCACCCTACTATTTCCACATGTCCAACTATTCATAAAGCAACCCAAAGATCACCCGAACCCACTCTATTATTTCCACATGTCCAATTAATCAAACAACAACCCAAAGATGACCCAAACTCGCCCTACTATTTCCACATGTCCAACTATTCAAATAACAATCCAAAGATGACCCGAACCCGCCCTACTATTTCCACATGTCCAACTATTCAAACAACAACCCAAATATGACCCGAACCCACCCTACTATTTCCACACGTCCAAGTATTCAAACAACAACCCAAAAATGACCTGAAACCACCCTATTATTGCCACATGTCGAACTATTCAAACAACAACCCAAAGATGACCCGAAACCACCCGACTATTTCCACATGACCAATTCTGCATTTGAAAAATTTTGCATTCGAAGAATTGTCTGCATTCGAAGAATAGAATTGTTTGTTCGATGAGTCGTGCATTCGATAAATTGTCCATTCGATGAATTGTCCATTCGATGAATTGTTCATTCGATGAATTGTTTATTCGATGAATTGTCCATTCGATGAATTGTCCATTCGATGAATTGTCCATTCGATGAATTGTCCATTCGATGAATTATCCATTCGATGAATTGTCCATTCGATGAAATGTCCATTCGATGAATTGTCCATTCGATGAATTACCCATTCGATGAATTGCCCATTCGATGAATTGCCCAGTCGATGAATTGTATTCGATGAATTATCATTCGGTGAATTGCATTCGGTGAATTTTCCGCAAAGCGAAAAAAACTTCTGTCTTGAACTAAAACAAGGGATTTTCGGCGCATCTCAATATTTTTCGAGAAATCGGATTTTGAAATTTACATTTTATTTTAATATTTCTGAATATTTTTTACCTCCGATTTGCCTAAAATTTGGTACAGACCTTCGTTTCGGCGATAAAAGAAAGTGTGCCAACGGATTTTTAGCGCATCTCGATATTTTTCGAGAAATCGAATTTTGAAATTTGAAAAATTCAGACTATTTGTACTATCCAGAATGCACCCACCCCACTGTCCCACACACCATCCGAGATACCCTGCACACACCCCACTGTCCTACACACCATCCGAGATGCCCCGCACCCACCCCACTGTCCCACCCACCATCCGAGATGCCCCGCACCCACCCCACTGTCCCACACACCATCCGAGATGCCCCGCACCCATCCCACTGTCCCACACACCATCCAAGATGCGCCGCACCCACCCCACTGTCCCACCCACAATCCGAGATGCCCCGCACACACCCCATTGTCCCACACACCATCCGAGATGCCCCGCACACACCCCACTGTCCCACACACCATCCGAGATGCCCCGCACACACCTCACTGTCCCACCCACCATCCGAGATGCCCCGCACACACCCCACTGTCCCAGACATCATCCGAAATGCCCGCCCCGCACCCACCCCACTGCCCCACCCACCATCCGAGATGCCCCGCACACACCCCACTGTCCCACACACCATCCGAGATGCCCCGCACCAACCCCACTGTCCCACCCACCATTCCCATATTCCCACATATCAAATGACAATTTTTTCAATTCACTCGTCTCGAATCACTACCGTAACTCTTGATGTATACAAAATACTTATTTTTGCAATATTAAAAAATTAATTTTTCGGAAAATATTAAGAAGTGGGGAAAAATCCGTTGGCACACTTTTTTGTATCGTCGAAAAGAAGGTCTGTACCAAGTTTGAGTCAAATCCCCGGTAACAGCTATTCGGAAGTTTATCCCTCGAGATACATCAGATCTGTTCAAACACTTCTTTGCAACCACCGCATAAATACATTGCCCAAATCCGAATCAGCTTCTCGGTGCATTGTACAATTTTCGCTATTGCGCTTGCTAATTTGACCCGTTTTTACTTCGTACAATGGACCGGGTATACAACATCTTTAAATTGAGTAGTATTTTCCGCGATCGCGAAACCACCCTTGAGTGGTTGCGTGAGATAGGCTTGATTCCCCGAGAAAGATATTGTAAGACGCATAAAAATCTCATGGTTCTTCATGAATCCATGCTAGAATGCGGAAAATTTATTTGCCAAAAAAAAGGAAAATATAATCATTCGGCAACCGTTGCTGAAAACACATGGTTCGAACGATGCCATCTTTCTCCAGCTTGTGTCATGCTTATGACGTATTGTTTTGCCGTTGACTTCAGTTTTCAACAAACAATCCGCGAGTGTAGCGTCGTGGAGGGCCAGCAGCTATCGACAGAAAGTGTTGCCGATCGCTTTTCTTTCTGCCGAGAAGTTTGTATGGCCGCTCTGGATCAGGAGTTTGATAATCAAGGCAAAATAGGAGGCGTCGGCGAAATCGTCGAAATCGACGAATGTAAGATCGGCCGCCGCAAGTACGAAAGAGGGCGCGTTGTTGAAGGATCATGGATTCTTGGTATGATGCACAGAGGCCACGCGCAAAATTACCGGCTGGAAATTTGCCCGGAAAACAAACGAGACGCTACAACTTTGCTTTCACTTATCCAAAAACATGTTGCGGTTGGGACAGAAATCCATACGGATTGCTGGAAGGGGTATGACAGCTTGGAAAACATGGTTATCTCCATAAATCGGTGAATCATAGCGTAGAATTTGTCGATTCGACTACCGGGGCACATACCCAGAATATCGAATCATCCTGGCGTTGGATGCGTCGCTCTCTTGCGCGAGGGGGCGTTCGCACAGACAATATAGCTGATCACCTGTGCGAATTTTTGTGGCGCCGTCGTGTTAGGAAGATGAATAACGATCCATTCACGCAAATCATCCAGGATATTAAGATCTGCTATCCCGGCAAAAATAATTGATGTGCCCCGTTCGTATTCGTGTGGGTGCGTGCGTGCGCGTGGTTCGTTTGGGTGTGTGAGTGTGTGTGTGTCTTAGATTGGGTGTGTGTTTGGTTGTGTGTGTGTGTTTGGGTTTGTTTGGGTTTGTTTATGTTTGGGTTTGTTTGGGTTTGTTTGGGTCTGTGTGTGTGTGTGTGTGTGTGTGTGTGTGTGTTTGGGTTTGTTTGGGTTTGTTTGTTTGGGTTTGTTTGGGTTTGTGTGCAAAAAAACAATAAGAATAAAAGCAAAAATAGAATACCTTACAAAAACAACAAAAAAATTTTGAACATAAAAAACAAAAAATATTTTAAACATAAAAAACAAAAAAAAATTTAAACATGAAAAACAAAAAAAAATTGAAACAAAAAACAAAAAAAAATGCACTTCTAAAACAAAACTTCAACCTTCCCGTGGTAAGTGCGTGAGTAGATATAATTGTATCGAAACTAATGGAGTTTTGGCGAAAAGTACCATTTTCTAATGATTTTAGCATTTTTCTCTGGAACCACTGGTCCTATACGAAAAATGTATAGGACAAAAAATGTCAATTTTGTCATGATCCATAACTTTTAATCGAAACTTTCTTCTCGAAAATCTATATTTATTACAATAAATGCGAAAAACATCGAAAAAATCGATTTTTTGTCGATTTGACCTTGAAAATCGAATTTGCGGGTTTTTTGAGTATGATATTCTTATTCAGCGCATCAAAATACATAAGTATACCAAATTTCAGATCGATCGGAGGTATGTTCTAAACGGAAGTTTATCCAGAGGATCATATGCGCTAATATGATAGATACTCTTCCTTGGGGCATCACACTGATGTAAAGATTAGAAACGAAAAAGATGAAGTCTAATTTTTTAAGATTAATCTGTACATAGAATATGTATATAGATCATTTATATCGAATATGCATGTAAAAACAGCACTGTAAGAAAAAATATGAATATAAAGTGTGTATATTGAATATATGTATATAAAGATGTGATATTTGTATATAAAATTTATTTCCATCCTTCTCATATTCTCACGCATGTCGGGAGTAATGTCTAGGAAAGGTAAAGTAGTCCGATGTTTGGGATTTGTGTTTACGAATATAGTGACCTAGAGAGAGAGAACAGAATTTCACGGTCAAGGAGTACACATAATCATTTTTTTATTTTTCACATCGTAGACTATGTCGTATATCATAATGGGTTTGTTTGTTCCCAATTATGCTGCGCGTGTCAGTGCATAACTCATTGAATATTCCAGCACATGTTACGAACGTAGAGTTGAATGATTTTTTACGCTGAATGGTGTCAGGTTACACATCATAACAACGTTATCAAATTTCAAAGGTGACAATAATTGTTTGGCTAACGTGAGAGTTCTCAACGATTCAACCAGCAGAAAGCATATAAGCGTGCCGTATCCACAAATTTATATTTATTTGCTTCGATCATGAGTAGTGAGAGGAATACCATGTTATCGTATCATTCATATTGTTGGAACAATACTTGGATACATTGGGCTAAATATTGTGACGTTAAAATTCGAGAAATTTTTGTGAAGTATAATGATCGCTGTGATGGAGAGCGAGATGAATTCTTTCTTATGAGGAACACTAAATTTTGTGGTTCCCGAGAGGACTGGGCTTCTAATCGTACTCAAGGTGTTAAAAGTGGTGAACTCGAAAAGTGACTTTATAAACGTGAGCTTGGATTGGTTCGACCACACCATGTCGCTTAAAGTCAAAGATTGTTCAAGAATCCACCGTGGTACTGGCCTATTGCCTTAAATATTGTCTGGTCCACATATACCAATGGGAGGCTGATAGGAATGTGCTCCTGTGTTGTAAAAGACGGTTTGATTGATCCAAGAAAACTATGTGAATATCAAAAGAATTTTCCATACAAGTCTAAAAAATCAAAATAAAAATTTACGAATAAAAAGAATATAACTAAACGATTTTTCACGATCGATGGCGTCAAGTTATATATCTTAACATCAGCATCAAATTTAAAAGACGTAAATAATTGTTTTGGTTAACGTGAAAGATTTCAATGATTCAACCAGCAGAAAGCATATAAGCGCACAAATTTATATTTATTTCCTTCGATCATGAGTAGTGAGAGGAATACCATGTTACCGTTTCATTCATATTATTGGAATAATACTTGGATACCCTGGGCTAAATATTGTGAGGCTAAAAAATCGAAATTTTTTTTGTGGAATGTAAAGAAGAGCTGTACGATGATGATAATGAAGAGGAACTCCTCAGTATGTTAATAGATATTGAATTTCGCGGTTCACAGGAGGATTGGGCTTCTAATCATACTTAATGTGTTAAAAGTGGTGAACTTGAAAAGTGGCTTTATAAACGTGAGCTTGGATTAGTTCAACCACACCATATTGTTAAAAGTCAAAGATTGTTCAGGAATCCACTGTGGTATTGCCTCGGATATTGCATCATCCATATATACCAGTGGGCAGACGTGTAAATGTCCCTGTACTCTAAAAGACCATTTAAATTATCAATTATGTGACTTACTCCCACCGCTAAACCGTTGTGAAAGACGTTGGATTTATTAGTTAATCCAACCACCAAATCTTGAGCATTTACGATTTTACGGAGAAAAAAATCCAATATATATATTGAATGTAAACGAATCTACCGCGAAGAAAAGAAATGTTTGAAATTAAATTGTTTGTATCTAAATTATTTCACCCCTGCTCCTCCTCTTTATATTCTTACACGTGTCGGGAGTTATGTTTAGAAAAGATAAAGCGGTCCGACGTTTCGGACTTGTGTTTATGAATATAATGATCCAGAGAGAGTAGAGTTACATGGTCAAGGAGAAAAAAAATTTGCTGAAGTTAAAGTTGCACTACATCGGTGACAATTGCAATTATTTTCAATGAATAATATATAGCATAAAACAATATCATGTGGTTCTCTTTACTTACCCAATTAGTTTTATATGTTATTTTCTCATTGAAAAAATTCTTAAAATCAGGATGGAAATAGAAACATAAGGAATAAAATGATAAACAATACATATTTAACTTTCACTTATTTATAATCATTGTTACTATTAATAGAGCATCCATGAAATATTTTAAAAAGTATAGACACACGTTATAAAAAAAGTATAAATATATTTTCAAATACTATGTGAAAAATTTTAAAAAATGGTGACACTTCTAACATGTCTTAATTGGCATTATCATTGATGAATTTTATTTTTTTTATACATTAACATCAATTTTTTTATTTCAAGAATTTTTTTATGACAGATCAAAATGTTTCTCACAAACTTTGAAAAGAGCTTTATTAATTACTTTTAAAAATCAATGTTTCACAAATTTTTCTGAATTATAATTGAACTGATTTATTTTTATTTTGATTATGCTTTGCAATTCCACCTTTAAAGTCATGAAAACTCACAGCATGTTATCATGATTATTTTTATCATTGTCTGTTTAAAAAAAAAAAAAAAATTGGGATAAATCGAAACCATCATTCTGTATCAAGAGACTCGGTAGAGTCTCGGGACAAGTACATTGACAGCTCTGTCGTCTGCTGTCCCGAGGCTCGCCGAGTCTATAATATCTCTAAACAAGACGATTCGCGGTGGTGGGGATAAAAATTTTATGACGTTTTCGCTAATTGTAGAGCCTAGGAGTCATTTGGCGGCTTGAAAAGCGAACTTTTGACTAATTAAGCGATGCTCTTTCGATTGAGCCTAAAATCAGCACGATATGTTGCGTAATTGCTGAGAAAAAACTTTGCACAGGCTTAGGATTATGCTCGATTCTACTACATTTAAGAATTTGCCTTGTCTGTATATGCGCTCAGACGATACAATCAAAGGCGTTTTGATGCCCATCAAAACCCATTTCCATAAAAGTCGGTCTACGGCAACGGAAGCAATGAGTTGCGATTGGTCACGACGACTCGTCTTTCCTCTGTACGGAGCCAACATAAAGTTTGAACGTTGTTTTGACATAACGAAGTGCGGGACGTGTGAGCAATTATATCGATAAATTTATAAAAAAAATCATTTCATGGTTCAGTGTGGTGATATTCGATCGATCGTCCATATGACAGCTGACCAGTATCTTTTTATAACGGTCATGAGGTTATAAAGATCGCGGTCAATTTCAACTTTTGGTTAGAGTGGTGTTTATAGATAGACGAGTAAAGAGTGACTTTTATATAGATAGAATAGTGATGGTGGGAAAATAAAGTGTAATAATGAACCATTGAACAGTGTCTAAATAAATATTTTTTTAATTAAACCTAGCCCCTACAATTTTTTTCCAAACGTAAACTCTGCTACAACGGAATCGAAAATGATCCCTTTTCTCTTTTACCATCAAAATGTTCCACGAATGCAATAACAAGGTTTATTTAGAAACCATTATCTTCGTTTTTTCTGTTAACCAAGAGAATGGTGTATGATAAACTCGTATTCGGTGAATATTTAATATCTTTGTCGTGAGGTTATAAAGATCGCGGCCAGTTTCAACTTTTGCTTAAAGAGACTTTTATTATAGATAGAAGAGTGATAGTGCAAAAATAAGGTGTGATTCAATAAATAAACTTTTGGACAGTGTCTAAATAAATATATTTTTTTATTAACCCTAGACCCAACAATCCATTTTTCTGAACGTAAACTCTAGAACGGAGTCGAAAACGGTGCCTGTTTACTTTTACCATAAAATTTTCCTCGGATGCAAAAATAAGATTTATTTAGAAACCATTCTTTGATTTTTTTTTTTTTTGATAACGAAGAGAAAGGTGTATGATAAACGCGTATTCGGTGAATACTTAATATCTTTGTTGGGAGGTTATAAAGATCGCGGTCAGTTTCAACTTTTGATTAAAGTGACTTTTATCATATTACCGATGGAAGAGTAATAGTACAAAAATAAAGTGTGATTCTATAAATAAACTTTTGAACGGTGTCTAAATAAATATTTTTTTTTATTCATCCTAGTTCCAATAACCCATTTTTCCGAACGTACACTCTAGAACGGAGTTAAAAACGGTGCCTCTTCTCTTGTACCATAAAATGTTCCTCGGATGCAATAACAAGGTTTATTTAGAAACCATTCTCTTTTTTTTATAACTATATAAGGGAATGGTGTATGATAAACTCGTATTCGGTGAATAATTAATATCTTTGAACAGTCGTTAGGTTATAAAGATCGCGGTCAGTTTTATTTGGTTGAAGTGAAACTTTAGGTTAACGTGATTTGAATATGTAGATAGAAGAGTGATAGAGTGCAAAAATAAAGTGTGATTCAATAAATAAACTTTAGAACAGTGCCTAAATAAATAATTTTTTTTAACCCTAGCCTCAATATTCCAATTTTCCGAATGTAAACTCTACAATGGAGTCAAAAACGGTGCCTCTTCTGTGTTACCATAAAATGTCCCTTGCATGCAATAATAAGGTTTATTTGAAAACTATTCTCTACGTTTTTTATATAACCGAGAGAATGGTGTATGATACCACTCTAGGTTTGAATTATACATAGTTTTAAACCACCCTAGAGTGGTTAAATACATGAAAATACTATTTGCACTTGCAACCCAAAATGGAATCAAGTGACGCGAAATAATTTTGAGCGAAACGATATTTGATTCGAGAAAAAAAAATTCATCAGTACATTACGAATTTTGTTTTCCCTATTGCTCATGACATATAATTTGTGATCAATAAACGTTATAAAAGAAAAATTCATGTGGCACTTCGACCGAAATTCTTTTTTCCAATCACACTTTTGCTCTCGAAATTTGGTGCGCATACGTTTTAGGGTTCCGTATCCAAAGAGTAAAACGGGACCCTATTACTAAGACTCCGCTGTCCGTCCATCTGTCTGTCTGTCCGTATGTCACCAGGCTGTATCTCATGAACCGTGATAGTTAGACACTTGAAACTTTCACAGATGATGATGTATTTCGGTTGCCGCTATAACAACAAATACTAAAAAACAGAATAAAATAAATATTTAAGGAGGCTCCCATACAACAAACGTGATTTTTTGCAGTTTTTGTAGATAATGGTACGGAACCCTTCGTGCGCGAGTCCGACTTGCACTTGGCCGGTTTTTTTTTGTTTCAAAATCTCGTTTCGTTATGATTAACTTTATTGAAAAACTTTCGGTGCATTCTGATGATATTGGAGTAATTTCTCGATGTCATTTTTTATGGAATACTTTTCGATCTGTCGATCTGTTGGAATGGATGTTTCAGTGTAATATTTTTTCAAATTTTTTTACAAAATCAAAAAAAATTAAAGTTTTCATACTTGTTCGTGGTTTTTTTATCAAGAGACTCGGTGGAGTCTCGGGACAAGTACATTGACAGCTCTGTCGTCTGCTGGCCCGAGGCTCGCCCGAGTATATTATCTCTGAATAAAACGATTTGCCGTGGTGGGGGTAAAAACTGAAATTCATTTTCTTTAATTACGAAGCTCAGGAGGCATATGATGATTTGAAAATTGAACTGGAGATTTATTACGAAAAAATACTTCGATTGAGCACTAAATCAGCACGATTGATGCCATATTTGCACAGGCTCAAGATTCTGCACATAAACTATGCACAGGCTCAAGATTCTGCTAACATCGAAGTATTGGCATGTCTGTATATGATGCAATGAAAGGCCTGTTGACGCCTTCCGAGCTTGTGATTGGCCATTCCGTTAGATCTTTCTCGTTAGATCTGCAGTTTTTATTTTCCACACTTAAATCTACGACGGAAACGAAAGCGATCTCTTCTCTCTTTCGCGATTAAATGTTCCTCGTATGAGATTTCTTAAGAAATCATTCTTTTCGTTTCTTTGATAACTATGAAATGGTGTACGTTGAACTGTTAATCATGATTGGAGTGAATAGATGTAAATTTGGAAAAGAAACTATAAAACTAATAATGAGTGTCAAAAAAATGTATATGGCAAGATTTGTTATTATCATGCCGAGTTTTGAGCAGTGTCTAATGAATATTTTTTTTAACTCTACACCGTTGACAATTTACTTTATTGGTCCCTTTCCTCTTTATTATAAAATGTTCCTCGCTTGCCATAATAAAGATTTGTACATCATAAAATGTTCCTTGCATGATAATTGTCGATCCGTTTCGAAAGATTTTCGACGTCGCTTTTCTATCCAAAATATGGTGTAGAATTATCTCGCGTTTGATGAATTAATAGACAAATACACTGTCAACCTGCATCTGGATATATATGGATGCCTCTGGATGATAACCGTAGTAAGTAATGATATATATTTATGTGAGAATGGCTTGTATAATATATCTTTATGTCAAAAGACTATGGCGGTATATACTCCATATCCTGGTATTATCAAAATTTGTATCTTCGGATTGCAACGAATACCTATAGACTCTAAAAATTCTGTGAAGCGACAAATGTACCAAGTATTTCTACTTCTTGGCTCTAATTGTAGCATTATGAATTGAACATTTTGTTATGAAAATTCGTCGGTTGCTCATTTGTCAATAGCATCAAAAATATTGTCTTTGGAACACCATGGATATATACAATATTTTAGAATTTTGTTTGACTCAATATGCTCTATATTTTTTCACATCCCTGCTTTAGATGTAGCATAATGAATTTAAAAAAATTGTTTTAGAAAGTCTTCCGATGTGTTTTTTCTGACATTATCAAAATTTATATCTTTGAATTGCAACGAATGCCTACAGACTTTGGAAATTGTGTGAAGCGACAAAAGTACCAAGTATTTCTACTTTTTGCCTCCGATTTTAGCATTATGAATGGAAAATTTTGTTATGAAAATTCTTCCTCTGCTCATTTGTCGATGAGATCAAAATTATTGTCTTTGGAATGCCAGAATATATGCAAAATTTCAGAATTTTGTTTGGCTCAATATGCGCTCTATTTTTTCACTTCCCCACTTTAGTTGTATTATGAATTTTGAAAAATTGTTTCAGGAAGTCTTCTGATGTTTTTTTAATGATATTATCAAAATTTATATCATTGGATTGTAACAGATACGTACAGACTTTGACATATCTGTGAAGTGACAAGTGTGCCCAATATTTCCACTTTTTGGCTCGAATAGTGGCATTATTAGGACTTGAACATTTTATTATGAAAATTCTTCGGTTGCTCATTTTTGGATGGGATTAAAATTTGGCTTCGAAAAGTAATGGCTACATGCAAAATTCATAAACTTTATTGAGCCCAATGTGTGGTATGCTTGAGTTGTGGCATGATTAATTCAAAAAATTGTCAGAAAGTCTTTGGTTCCTTTTTTTCTGGAAGTATAAAAATTCGTTTCATTGGAAGGCAACGTATACTTACAAACTTTGGAAATTTCCTGGAGCAACATGTGTTCTCAGTATTTCTACTTTTTGGCTCCGATTGTGGCATAACGAATTGAAAAATATTTTCAAAAAGATTTGCTCTACGGATGCTCTGGTTGTGATGGTACGAAAATTTGCACGAACATAATGCAACTGGTACAACTCAACTCGATCCATTTTCTTGGGCACAGTACTGGTCTAAGTTTGACCACTTTGTTGAATTTATTGTTTTAAAATATCCATAACATACTTTTTGAACTTTTCAATATTCAAAGATAATATTAAAATATCTGTAAGTTCTAGTTTTGAGGCTTTCACGGCCATTATTGTTATAAATATCAAAATTTATATCAAAATCTGTATCATGGGAATGTAGCCGATACCTACAAATTTTTAACATTTTGTGAAGCGACATGTGCGCCAAGTATTTCCACTTTTTGTCTCTGATTGTGGCATTATGAATTAAAAAATTTATTACCAAAAGTCTTCTGCTGCTCATTTTTGGATGGGATTAAAATTTCTGTCCTCGGAACGCAATAGATACATCCAAATTTTCTGAACTTTGTTGGGCTTAAGGCGTCTTCTCACTTTGGAAATTTAAAAAAATCGATTTTTTTTTTTTTTTTAATTTTGAAAGTACATATCTTCAAAAATGTCATCTCGAAATTTCATAAAGATCGGACGAGTCTAACTACATTTTTTGGCGACCGTTAGGTGACTACCTGAGAGTACCCGGCGATCCCTTTCTCGCCGCTCGGACGGTCCCTGTATATCTGACTCTATACAATTGAATAGCCGTGTTCTTTTGTTAATGTAGTACCCCTTGCTTAGGTATATTCTGTTTTCGGGTCTATACTCATGTAATAAGACCTTAACACGTGCATTTTTCAAAAGAAAATCACTCGGCAACGATGCTAAACTGTTATTTCATCAGTCTAATTTGAAACTTCGTAACGGCAACATCTCTGCGCTCAGGATTGTTATAATGGATAAAAAGACTTCGCAACAAAGTGCCACGTGGCGACGTCCAAGTTCGAAATCTAAAAAAAGAAAATTTCGTGGAGTGCTTCCACACCAGTCTGAAGCAGATACGAGTCATGCTAGTGCGAGTGCAGCAAAATTAAAAAAATCGGACGATACAAGTTTCGATGTACACATCGATCCAACGGCTGGATATAGTATTATTCAGTTTTTTCTTGTTTTTTCTACATTACAACAATATGTGAAGTGTAAAGTTTGTAACAAAGATGTTTCAAGAAACATCATCAAGAAAAACCGTGGAAATTGCTTGCCAAACAGCGGCATGCATTTATAACGAAGGGCTACAACCTGTTTTAAAAATTTTGGAGGTGATGGGTGTCAAACTAGGCCCTATCGCCGTTCAATACGCCGAGAAACGCGACAGTGATCGCGTACGCGTAGGGAACCGCCGCAGCTCTAACGCTTCAAAAGAGACTAGGTCGAGACGAAGGGAAGCTACTTTGGACGAACACACCTTCTACGAAGAATCGGAAGGTCCATTGTATGGAGCAAGCATCGCTGATTAACCCGAGGTAAGGTTTTTTCATGATTTTTCTGCAACCAAAACTTTAAACGCAGTTATCTCAAAACAAGGTTTTTCGGTGCTTTGTTGATGAAATTTCGGAAACTATCCGGCCGATTGTCATGAAATTTGAATGACATATGCTTCATAGTTATGGCTATAGCGCATATCATCAGATTTTTTAAATTTTGATTTTAAGAATTTTTTTTTTACAAAAAACTGCAAAAAAATCGTGGTTTTTTTTTACTTTTTCGAAAAACGTGCGCCATTTTGTTATTTTCGCGAATATCAAAAATCTGATGATATGCGCTATAGCCACTGACATACTGAATCTAAAACAGTTTTATTTTTTTGTTTCAGACGACCCGTCTCGGAGATACCATCAACAAGCCACGACCATAACATTTTTACACGGGTTTTTCAATGCTACTGATGTATTATAATAATTGTTTAAAAAAATAAAATAAAAATTTTTTCATGTACTTGAAAGATGTGTTTATTACATAGGATCCGTTTTATCCCATAATTTTAAGCAAAAATCCTCGAAAAAAAATCGCAAAAACAGCCTATTTTTGAGGCGTTTAAAGTGAGAAGATGCCTTAAAGTGCAGTATGTTTTTTCACTTTTCATACAAATATAACAAGGAGATACTGCTATTTAATATGTTTCTTTGATAAGCACAAATTCAAATTGCTTCAAATTCTATGGAAGAGTTCTGACTGCTCTAATCTTGCCCTCAAAAGCTTTGTAAATTTTTGTATCGGACTCCCAGTTCCCGACTTATTTTAGCCTGATTCCAGAAAGGTAAATCGAAATGTCAAAACAATTTGACTGGTTCGAGAATAAAAAAATGCCATATTGAAAATTCCAAAACACCTGTCCCTTTATTTCATGGGGAAAAAACCAAACTCGAAGTAGAAGGGGTCAGGGTTTGGAAATGAAAAAGCGATAATTTCCGAATATAACCTTTTTCTAATCTATATAAAGCGAGATGTTCGAAAAGAACGAGAAAAAACGAATCATATCATGCATAAATATCCCCCTCGCGGAAAAAACCTGGACAAGTACATTTGTTGACCGCCGTTCCCATATTTTTCCACGAATATACAAACACTGCAAAAACCTTTTCTCGCAAAAATCCCTGAGAAAATCAAATCCTATCAAAAAGTGAGAAAACAGACCACTCGCAAAAAATATATCAAATAAATTCAAATCACACAAAACAAAATGAGTTAATCCTCGCGAAAAGCTAAGGTTGGGTTTCGCAAAAAGTTATAAAATAAATTGAGTTATACTAAAATATATGTGGCCAAATATGGAAGGCTTTATCGTGTGACAAAATCTTTAAATAATGTTGAATTTTGATTGATTAAAAAATCAGCGTTATCAAGATGAGAAAAATACCACTTATAATTGGTGCGTAAGAAGTATCAATAGTCTAGAAAAAAATGAAAAAAGGTCGACATCTAAGTTACGTGCAGCAGTAAAATTTATGATGTCAGTACTAGGACAAGTATTTCTTTGGTGACTGAGAAGATATCAATATGGGCGTACCGGCAATGTAGGGCATGCAGTTGGTGCATTGCTTCTGGGATCTCCTAAGTCGAGTAGCTACTTTTGTTTTGGCTATGGCGCGACCAATGTTGCCAAATAGTATTGACTTTTATGACCTAATGAAACAACATTGCCCGCGCCATGGCTAAAATAACGAAAAACAAGCAGGAACAGGAAGATTCGCATAAGATCCCATGCTTTTGTGATGTTAAAAAAAAAACTTTAATTTATATCTGTACATGATAGCACAGTTTTGTTTGATTGGTAATTTACTGAACGTTCACCATCGTACGTTGAGCGTATACGCACAGAGTACTTGTCCGACCCATAACTTTGTATTAAAATGGCTCATTCCAGTGAAAATCAAATTGGAGGTGCTTTTCGTTGCATGCGTTGCTTTTCGCCGTCAGAAATTTATAAGAAAATCAATTCTTCTGCGAATTTCAGAATGGCCTTGTATCATGCGCAACATTCAACGTTGATTCAATCGGAATAAAATGGTGTTCGTAGTCATCATAAAATTGCATTTACATAAAGTGCAGTCAGTTATGAAATTTCTGAAAATGCGACTCAGTAAACCATTGCCAACAATGTAGCGTATCATACTTTCGAAAACTACTATTGCCAGCAATGAAAGTTATTATACTTTGGAAAGCCACTTTTTATTAGTAGAAGATCTAAGTAACCACTGGTGAATGGTCAAAAGATCAATGCAGGCTATGAATGCACCGTCAAATTTGTGTTCAAAGTTTTAAGATCACGCAAATTTCACACAAAATAATCCCCCTCCATTCGTTTCATTTTGACGTTCTTGGGCGCCAGCTATCAAAATAGCCCTTTATGTTTTGAGAATGAGAATTTAAACCGTTATGCGGGATTAATCATAAAAAAATAAAAATTAAATAAGACAATACCAACAATGAAAAAGTGCGTATTTATAACCCTTGATTTTTGAGAGAGACCCCTGATTTTTACTGGAATGAGCAATTTTAATAAAATTTATGGGCCGGACAAGTACTCTGTGCGTATTCGCTCAACGTACGGTGGTGAACGTTCATCAAATTATTACCAATCAAACAAAACTGTGCTATCATGTACAGACATAAATTAAAGTTTTTTTTTTAACATTACAAAAGCATGGGATCTTATGCGAAACTTCCTGTTCCAGCTTGTTTTTCGTTATTTTAGCCATGGCGCGGGCAATATTGTTTCATTAGGTCATAAAAGTCAATACTATTTGGCAACATTGGTCGCGCCATAGCCAAAACAAAAGTAGCTACTCGACTTAGGAGATCCCAGAAGCAATGCACCAACTGCATGCCCTACATTGCCGGTACGTCCATATTGATATCTTGTCAGTCACCAAAGAAATACTTGTCCTAGTACTGATATCATAAATTTTACTGCTTCACGTAACTTAGATGTCGACCTTTTTTCATTTTTTTCTAGACTATTGATACTTCTTACACACCAATTATAAGTGGTATTTTTCTCATCTTGATAACGCTGATATTTTAATGTTTTGATTCTTGTTTTGTTCTGTGGAAATAAATTCAAAGTAACATTTATTGGTAAGTCTGCTTTTTTGGCCGGATATTTTGTGATCTATATGGTTGGTTTCCCTCTGGGATATGAATAAAATTAGTAAAGATTTAAAAAAAAAAATTTAAGTGGGGTTTTGGATTTTTTGTCATATCATAGGGAAACGATTGACCACCAATGTACTTGTCCAGGTTTTTTTTCCCCGGGAGGGGATTTTTGCTATTTGTTGGTATGTGCTCAGTTACTTTAACTTGAAAAAAAAACATACTATGAAAATGTTGGCCTTCATTATCGAATTAAAACCTGTTTACATCTTTTATTTCTTTATTCTTGATATATGAGAAGTTATCGTACAACGAAAAAAGATCTAGTTGGAAATTATCGCTCATGATTGAAAAAAACATGAAATCATTTCAACGTAGCCAAGAATGGTGAATGAATTACGGGTTCCTGGATGGAATCATATACACTTTGACCGGTACCTGCTGAAGGTTTTTGTCACCTCAAGGGCTTCAAGAGTAATTCTGCGGATATAAAGAAAATGTTATTCTGCTTTTGTGCTAGCTAAACACTAAGAATGTACAACACAATTCCACAGAGAATAAAACAAAAAACAATTACATAGAAAAGTGCAAATAAGCGAACAAGTGCACACATTGTATCTACACGTTTATACCGCAAAAATTCACTGCAAATATTACACATGAACTTGGCGTGCATGGTTTTCAAATGTAACTTCGGGAAGACACGGTTAACCCTCGGTGGCCCCAGTGTAATTTCGATGCTTCCGCGGTCACACTGGGTCGATAACATCCATGTTCAGTTTTCAACGTGTCAAAGCGCCTTGAAAAATCTAAAAAAATTCATAAATACTGTTGAATCCTTCTAGAATGTAAATCTACAATTATTTAATTATAAAAGTTATTATATTTTGTACTATAAATGGGTAAGTTTGGATAAAAACAGGCAAAGTGAAATTTTGCCGGGACGAAATCGCCCCAGTGTGGCCGCGGAGGGTTAATGAAATATGCTATCCAAATCGGTATTTAATTAATTCTTCTGTCGATCGTGAAAGAAGTCCGAACTCTGGATAGAACGCGAAAGTCCCAATTGATGATTTGATAAACGAAATAAATGACTAGTACGTATAGATGAAATGGTAGAAAAGGACAAATGGATAATCAAATGAGATGAAGCGAAAAGACGGATGAATGAAATGGGTGAATAGTTGATAGTTGAACGGTATATATCGATCGATGAAAGGATCGGATGATTGAATCGATGAAACGATGAATGGATGGGATAGATGAAGACTTAGATTGTATAAATGAAAGATATGGAGAAAAGATGTACGCACGGAATTTGGACCGTTAATATATCTTAATTCTGATCCTATGTAACCGTTCGTCCATACACTCATTTTTTGAACGTACGTAGGATGAACAAATAAATAAACAAACGAGTAAGCGAAAGTTCATAGATAGACGGATATTCGAGTTCGCTCAATGTACAGATGGATGGAGCGTTCCTTCGCTGAGGTTACATTTGAAAACCATGCACGCCAAGTTCATGTGTAATATTTGCAGTGAATTTTTGCGGTACAAACGTGTAGATACAATGTGTGCACTTGTTCGCTTATTTGCACTTTTCTATGTAATTGTTTTTTGTTTTATTCTCTGTGGAATTGTGTTGTACATTCTTAGTGCTTAGCTAGCATAAAAGCAGAATAACATTTTCTTTATATCCGCAGAATTACTCTTGAAGCCCTTGAGGTGACAAAAACCTTCAGCAGGTACCGTTCAAAGTGTATACGATTCCATCCAGAAACCCGTAATTCATTCACCATTCTTGGCTACGTTGAAATGATTTCATATTTTTTTCAATCATAATCGACAATTTCCAACTAGATCTTTTTTCGTTGTACGATAACTTCTCATATATCAAGAATAAAAAAATAAAAGATGTAAACAGGTTTTAATTCGATAACGAAGGCCAACATTTTCATAGTATGTTTTTTTTTTTCAAGTTAAAGTAACTGAGCACATACCAATAGTGGAATAACAATCGTGAAACTTCAATTTCTCCCCGAAATCAAGATGAATATTATTGATCATTGTTTTTGAGAATAGAATGATTATTTTATAACGAAGGTTCCGTCTTTTAATACTTGGCGTCCTTTTTTAACTTTTTTAAAGTTTTTTGCGATTGATTTCAGTTCTTTTTGAAAAACGGCCATACTTATCAACTGTCCTATAGAGTAATGTAATAACAGAAAAAATATAGAATGATTATTTTATAACTAAGGTCGCGTCTTTTAATACTTAGCGTTCTTTTTTTACTTTATTAAAGTTTTTTGCGATTGATTTCATTTCTTTTTGAAAAACGGTCATACTTACCAACTGGTCCTATGGCGGTAAAAAAAATTCTCATTCGGAAACAATGATTAATCAGATTTTTTTTGTCATAAGTTGAGTAACTTCCTTCATATGACAAAACAATTACAGAGCTGAATAGTAATTTCTTCCATCATTGACGGACAAATACTGCTAAATCGGTATTATCCGAGGTAAACAAATTTTAACTATTAAATGGAAAGAGAATGATAGTTATAAAGAAAAATAATTGTTTTGCAAAGTAATATCCGGAAGGATGAGAACAAATTTTAACTATTAAATGGAAAGAGAATGATAGTTATAAAGAAAAATAATTGTTTTGCAAAGTAATATCCGGAATGAATAAGGTGACCATTTAATAATTAAGGTTACGATTTTTTAATATTTAGCGTACATTTTTATACTTTTCCAAAGTATTTTCCTATTTATACCTCTCCAAAGTATTTTTCTATAGATATCAATTATTTTTGAAAAACGTGATATCTACTGATGTTCCCATATTCCTGAAAAGAATCGCACGCTCCCGGTAAAAACGTGCCATTTTATCATGGAACTATTAAGCTCAATGACATGACAGAGAAAGTTCCAGAAAAGAATAACAAAGATGTTTTTCATATTATTATTTTTTTTTAATTAATATATGGGATAGTTCTTACGCTTTCTCAGTTACTCATAAAATACAGATAAGTCAAGGACCCCTCATTATTTTATTTTATTTTACATCGTTTTTAACTTGAACATATATTACATCGTTTTTAACTTTTAGTTCTTACGCTTTCTCAGCTGCTCATAAAATACAGATAAGTCAAGGACCCGTCATTATTTTATTTTACATCGTTTTAAACTTTAACAAAAACTTGAAAACATTGCTCGCGATGATAAGAAATATTTAATTTTATTTTACATCGTTTTAAACTTTAACAAAAACTTGAAAACATTGCTCGCGATGATAAGAAATAGCTCCACTAACATGTACAGTTTCAGTTTTTTAAATTATTTTTCTTTTTAACCTATAAATACCGTAACATATCTCACCAG
The DNA here is from genome assembly GCA_963989365.1 of Rhimphoctona megacephalus. NCBI lineage: Eukaryota > Metazoa > Arthropoda > Insecta > Hymenoptera > Ichneumonidae > Rhimphoctona > Rhimphoctona megacephalus. The sequence continues at coordinate 2,993,148 of OZ022423.1, forward strand.
TTTGTAAATATTGAGGTTTATAAGATGCGTTTTCTGACGTAGTGTTAAAAACGCTGCTCCATTTATAAAAGTCGAAAAGGCCTAACTTATCATCAGTTCTCTTTTCCAAAGATCACTACTCAATTAATTTCTTGCCAAATGAATATAATAGATGAAACCTGGAAAAATGTTTTATCTTCCAAAAAGTTGATATCATCACGATATACGACCTGATCAGTAAAAAATGCTATGCATCGGTCTTGCCAAATCTCGTATAATTTTTCGAGACGGCTTTACCGTATGAGAACATCCACATATTTTTATTGTCACATCATGAATTTCTGCGAAACTCATACTCGGATACAGCATGAAATTCAATGTATTTAAGGCTGTTATGTACGAGTCATAGGACGATCGCACAGGACTGTGGATGTCTCGCTTATAATTGTAATGCTCGTGTGTCCACTTGAACAATGAGCAAACGCAATGATCGAGATGTTACAGCTTCAATCATAACTGAAATGCAGTCAAAAGACAAGAAATTAATTATTGCAATTTTTTTCATACTCTAAGTGGTGAATTTCAAGATAGGTCAATCAACAACCATGTCTCTTGGACGACACAAATGTGAAGTTGGAAATGAGACAAACTGTTGAACATACGAAAAAAAATTTATCGTTAAAATCTTCTTAAAGATAGATAAAAAGCTCGCTAACATGACTCAGAACCACTGTTACATTTTAGATGCGAGCGTAAAAGACGACATTCGATTTGTGAAACTTACATAGAAAATGACGAAAGGACATAAGCATACGATTGAACAAATTTTGGTGTTTATTTTTCAATGACATTATTGAACATTACACTGTTAAAAAATATATGAAATTTACAATACTTTTACAATACAACGGTAAATGAAATTTACAAACCGGGTGTATGAAATGAAAATTATTACACTTGTTGTGTCCGCGAAGACCGTCGCGAAGGGACGAGTTATCGAGGACGAGTAGTTAAGGGATTAAGGCCAAGAGAATGAACTCAAACTCAATACTTTTCTAACAAGTTAACAATAAGTTTATTTAAGAAGTTATAAATTCGAGGTTTAATAGCCTCGAGACCAATCGTTCGGATTTTCGTCAAAGACTGCCGAATTTGGGCTAATCATTCCTTTTATTGATTTGCTCGGTTTTCCCCACTTATTTGATTATATCGTGATTAGTTTCTAGAAGTTTCGATGGTGACTATCGAGTGTCGATGTACTCAAAGGAATGTGCAGTTTAGCAATTATGCTGGGCGGTGTTTCAATGCTTTCGCCATTCGCTTTATTTTATGAGTGCTCGGGGCACAACATCCCTCCCCCCTTAAGGAGACGAAATTTATTTCGGCTACTATTGCATGAATTAAAATAAAGAAGTTTGGATGCCCATTTGTAAGATTTTGTTTAACTTACAGTGAAGCTTTATGTTTGTCCTTCGGGCGTGCTTTTGTTATAAAAATTTTGTCATCCGTAAATGTAGATGCGAGTTCTTCTCTAGTTTTCTGTCTTGCCACGAAAGTCGGGGCTAGTTCGATATCATTAGTCTGCTGTATTAGTCGGATTCGTTGGCAATGTTTCATTTCGAAAATTGTCAGTATGATAATTATTATAATGATTAAAATCATGCTAATGGCGCTTATAGAGTAATTTCCAATTATGTGGTAGGGGTGTGCCCAATTATTTGGTACTTTTTCTAGTTTTTTCTTTAGAATTTCAATTCGCTCGCCTAGTGCGTTTGTTTCTAGTGGATTTGTAATTATTTTCGATGGTATGCTGTAATTAAAAATGGGGTGATTAGCATCTATCTTCCCAATTGCGCTCGTTAGATTGTACAATGGTATAAATGTTATAAATTCGTGTTGTCGCAATTCGTTTAGTGATAACAATTGGAAATTTATTGATGTGACGGAACATTCTCCGTCCAAAGCCAGTAATCCGGTATTTTGAATTATTTCGTGTGTCGTGGATTTGTTTTTACAATCAATTCTTACACTTTCGGGTTTTGGGGCTACGAATAGCCATCTACCTTCCTTTTCTAGTGCGATTATTAGCGTTTTTTCGAGTTTGACAATTCGTTGATTACATTGTAGATTTTTCGGATTATTACCTAGGTAGATTGCTATCTCGCATGGCGTATTACCGTTTATTGATTGTAGTGATTGTTTAGGTTTGTAATAATATATATTGTTGACTTTTTTCGCCTTGTTCAAATCGTCTTCGCTCATTGTTAAATACGTTATTTTGTAGTTGTCCACAATTATAATTTTCGATGTGGTTTCGATAAATTGGAACTGATTTTCGTTGATTTTTGTTGGTAGTGGATAGACTTTATTAACTTTCAAAATTGAATTTTCGATTAAGGGAAATTTTATTATTAAAACGAATCGTAGTTTTGCTGTGTAGCTTGTAATTTCTGCTGTCTTCAATAGGTTAGTCATTTCGCTACTTTTAATGTTTGTTGGAAAGTTTAGGCCTTTAGGAATGTAGGGAATAGCTTCCGTTAAATAATTGGTTAATTGTTTGGGTGTGATCACCGTAGGGTTTATGGTTCCCTTGTAAATCTCGGTTAGAAAGTTTGCTAGTTGGTTTACGTCGCTTTCAAAAGCGTCAATTGTTGCTGTAAATGCGTTTATGTTTTCGTCTATTGCTTGTTTCGTTTTAATTTTTGAAAATTGGCCTTCTACTGTATTTTTGATTCTTTCTATTTTGTTGCTTAAATTATTTACATTTGTTATTATCCCGGGCGTGGTTTGGTTATAAAGTTTTAATGTAGATTGCAGTATTTGTACATTTTCTTTTAACATATCTTCGTCGGTTCTTTGTCTATTTATTATGTCATCAATATTTTTATTAATTTTTTCCGCATCGTCTTGATCTAGATTTCCTGTTATTGCTTTTATTATTGTTCCTAAACCGTTAATTAATCCTCTTTTATTTATGTTTTCTTCGGTACCTACGAAGTGGTATATTGCGGTTATTGAAGAACTGACTTTTTTTAATAATGGTTTCAACGTGTTGTTTATAGTGTTACATAATGAGTCATCTATCGAACTTATGCATATTCTACCTAGTGCGTCTAGTGCTGAAAGTAAATCTTCTGCTTTCTTTTCCATGTATTGTAGATCCATGTGGATTACTAGCTTCCACGTTCCTTTTATCAAGTATAACGATCCTATTTCTTCGAAGTATATTCCTGGTGACGTTTGAAAATTATCTATTCGGTATTCGTTTTTTTCTGAAGATTCGATTCCTCCCACGGCCGTTATTGCGCTCGCGTACCTGCAATCGGTTGTATGAGTTAGCTGATAGTCAGTTGGTAAAGTAGGGTTTTGACTTAGCGGGATGTCGGTAATAATAAAATATTTTTTTTTTTTTTTTTTTTTTTACTTTTCTATACCTTTCCCGACTTCCTGTCAATCTGCTGAATTCGATTTTTGAAAATACTTTCGTATCCCTTGCGTTTTTAATATGAGTGATTTAGTAGCAATCATGGATTCATTAAGGCAGGCAGCTTTCACGATTTGTGTGACGAAAAGGCGTCGCGAAATTGAGGTGAGTTTATTTAATACATTATATTTCTTTATGATTTCAAATTTTATTTTGTCATTTTGTGTATCTCATATTTTATAATGTTTATAATAATAATTTTTTATAGAAAGCGTTTTTTGCTCCGACATTGTCGTGTGATCCGCTCGTCGCATTTGTTGTCTGGGCTTTTTACGAGGAATTTTCAGCAAGTGATATAGTTCGTAATTAAAATATAATAACGAAGAAATTTTTTTTTTTTTTTTTTTATAATAGTTTTATATTCTATTTGTTATAGGACTGGTTCCGGGAGTACCGGTTGGACCGTTGTTCCCGGCAAGAACAGTGTTCTGGGTTCGTGGACGAGTTTGGACGATCCTTTTATACCGATGGGTTTGACATCGGGTATATTCGTTGGATGTTTGAAGGACGGTGGGGGCAGGAGCATCCCGATTTAGACTGGGACCATCCGGCCTGGTATCATCCCGATGGGGTTGTTTCTGCGTATGATGCAGATTGATTTATGTCCTTAATTATTATTGTGGATATTTATTTCATTTGAGGTTCTAATAATATAATTATCAAACTTATTTTTGTGTTATTTTATTTCTTTATCCCTTTTCCTATTAGTTTTTTTTTTTTTTGTAATAGTAATGTGTATTTTGGGTGTTATCATATTATTATATTATGTTATCATATTTGGGTGGTAAGATATCGGCTAGTGGGTAATGTAGGGTTTTATTCGATCTACGTGTATCCGAATCGTTCGCCGCCCGCTGCCGATACGGTAGTTAACCGCAGAATCTCGGCTCTTTATTATGTAGGGCCCCGTCCACTTCGGGGTCAGCTTGGCTGATCTGCCTCGCCTCACTGTTTGATCCAGTAGCAGAACTTTGTCGCCAACGTGGTAATCGACTTTATCGATTTTTCCTTGCTTTTCTATTACCTTCTCTTTTTTATCGATGAGATTTTCTCTGGCGACTTGCCAGGTTGCTCTTAATCGTTCCCTTAATTCCGCTACATAGTCATCGTATGTATATGTTGTTCTTGGGGCCTGTTGTAGGGCTGTCGGTAAAACAGGTTTTTTACCGAAGATTAATTCGTACGGGGTGTATCCCGTAGCGGAATGGGGGGTGGTGTTGTACGTGAACATTGCGTACGGTAACCATTCATCCCAATCCTTTTGATCCTCCTGGACAAAATGCTTTAGATATTCAGCCAAAGTTCGATGTGACCTTTCTAGGGCTCCGTTTGATTGGGGATGGTAGGCTGTTGTTTGTATTTTCTTGATGTGCAATAATTTGCACATTTCTTTAAATAAATCGCTTAAAAAATTGGTTCCCTGATCAGACAAAATAGTTTCAGGTGTACCGAATTTGCAAATTATTTCTGTAGTTAATCCTTTTGCTACTTCTTGTGCTTCCTGGTTTACCAATGGGATGGCTGCGCTGTACTTAGTTAATAAATCTTGAAAAGTTAAAATATATTTATTTCCGCGGTCGGATTCTGGTAGAGGTCCTACTATATCGACAGCACATTTCTCAAAGGCTTTTTCAGGGGTGTCGGTAATTATCATAGGTGCTCGACTTATTCTCGTTACCTTGTTTCGTTGGCACTTGTCGCATTTAGCTACGTATTCTTTTATTTCTTTTTTCATTCCTCGCCAATGGTATTTTTCTTTCATTTTTTCTGTCATTCTTTTCACTCCTGGGTGTCCCCCGAGAGGAGTATCGTGGTATTCTTTTATTATCGCTTTTCTCTCTCTCTCTCGCTCGGGCACGCTCGGTTGGAGTTGAAATCGGATTCGGAGTCGGATTTCTCTTCTTCGCTCTCGCTAGCTCCTTCTTCGTCTTTTTCTGTCGCTGTCTTTCTAGGTGCTTTATCTCCTTGTTTGTATTTTTTCTCTTGATTCATTTTATCTTCTTCTTCTGTGACTTTTTTTATCTCTAGCCACTCCTGACTGATCTCTTGGTCGGCCATCACATTTAGGGCTGGTCTGACTATTTAATGAGGCGGGATTTATCGCTGGCAATGGTGCTTCAATTTTTTCGACCTTGCGAGGCCTTCCCCGCCCCCTTTTTTGCTGTTGATTGGACTTTTCTGTTTGGTTGAGCGTAATTTCGTATATTCGACTTAATGCGTCAGCGTTTGTGTTTTTCTTTCCTTCTTTGTATTCAATTTTATAGCTGTGTTCCTCCAATTTTATTCTCCATCTCATCAATCTGGACCCTGGGTCTTTAACGTTAAATAGCCAGGTGAGGGGTTGATGGTCGGTAACAATGGTGAACTTTGTACCATAAATATAAGGGCGGAATTGATTTACAGCCCAAACAATCGCTAACATTTCTTTTTCTGTAGCAGAATAATTTGTTTCCGCTTTGTTTAATGTTCGACTCGCGTAGCAGATAGGTAAATCCTCTCCTATTTTTCCTTGCGACAAAATGGCGCCTATTGCCTTGTCGGATGCATCGGTTGTAATAATGAATGTTTTTGTGAAGTCAGGGTATTGTAGAATCGGTGCGGTGCTGAGTGTTTCTTTTAATCTTTCGAATGCTGCTTGTGTATGCTCGTTCCATTCAAATTTACTATCCTTTTTTATCAGTTCTGTTAGCGGTTTTGCGAGTTTCGAAAATTCTTGGATGAATTTTCTGTAATATCCTGCGAGTCCTAAAAATGATTGAACTTCTTTTACGTTTTTTGGTGCAGGAAAATTTTGAACAGCTTTGATTTTTTCTGGATCGGGTTTCACTCCTACTTCGGTGATGATGTGACCCAGATACTGCGTTTCTTTTCTGAGAAATTGGCATTTTTTTGGTTGAATTTTTAATTGTGCTTCTCTTAGCCTTTCAAAGACTTCTTTTAGTCTTTCATTATGCTCTTTGAAGGATGATCCATGTATTACGATGTCGTCTAGATATACGTAACACTTGAGTCCTTGGAGTCCAGCTAAAACCGCATCCATCAGTCTCTGGAATGTCGGTGGTGCGTTTTTTAATCCGAAGGGCATTCGATTGTATTCGTAGTGCCCCAAGGGTATAGAGAAAGCAGTTTTTTGCTTGTCTTCCTCTGCCATAGGGATTTGATGGAATCCTGAAGCTAAATCGAGTGTAGTGAAATATTTTGCTCGACCTAACTGGTCCGATATCTCGGTGATGTTGGGCAATGGATAAGAATCTCCTTCTGTGACCTCGTTTAATTTCCTGAAGTCTACTACAACTCTCTTTTTTATATTTCCCTGTGCATCTGCCTTTTTTGGAACGACCAGTAATGGTGCATTCCACGGGCTTCTGCTTGGCCTAATTATTCCAGCTTTTAGCATTTCTTGCGTTTGAGTCATCACTTCTTGCTTGTGATTCTCAGGTAGTCTGTACGGTCGAACATTGACCGGCACAGTACCCTCCTTTGTAAAAATGTGGTGTTCCACCAGGCTCGTGGTACCCAAAGTTTCTCCTTCGAGGTGAAATACGTCTCCGTATTCCTCGCAAAATTCTTGGAGAAATTTTTCCTCTTCTTTATTTAAATGGGTGTGTTCCCCGATTTCCCTCATTATTAGTTGCAATCTATTCCTTTTTTCTTTGACTCTTGTGGTGTAGATTTCTTCCTTTGTGTCAATTTTTTCGATTTTTTCTTCATCGTTTATTTTATTCTGAGATTCTTCCTCTTTTTCTTCTATTTCTACAATTTCGAGTGTCGGTCTTTCAATGCAGATTTCCTGGTCCGACGTATTTAAAAACATGATCGGAAATGTCATTATTTTTTCAGGAACAATTCCTTGTCCTACTTTGATCCCTTTTTCTATTTCTCGGGCTGCTACACATCCTACTGCTAATTTTTGAGCTTTTGCGTAATGGATGCTCTCGGAACGAGGAGGTAATCTCAATTTTTCGGAGCTGTTTAGTAAATGCTCGACATGACCGTAAATTTTGATTATTCGGCCACCTAGAATGTCGACCTTGTGTTTCCTCATGAAATCTAATCCCAAAATTCCGTCTGTTTTCATGGGGACATCATTATCAATTACAAAAAATCCATGACGAATATTTACGGCGGGTGTTTCGATTTCTAAAATAACTTTGCATAGAGCGTTGAAAGTTTGTCCTCCTATTCCCGTCAGTTCGACTATTTCGTCTATTATTTCTGTTTCTTCTTTTAAAACGCCTCTTTTAATAATGCTACATTGGGCTCCGGTATCGGCCTTCAAAAGAAAAGCTGATTTTATAGCTTGCGGGGAGGTGATGTAAAAATCACTTGCCTTACCCAGCGAAGCGATGGAATTTATTTCAAGTTTTGATTGCGTTGTTTCCACGTATTTCGAGGAAGAGTTCGTAGCACGCTTTGCTTCCAAACTGCTGACGCGTGCAATTTTTTGCGAAACTGTCCGCTCGAGGAGACTTAAGTTCAGTGACCTAATTGTTTTCTTTTCTTCCGCGTTCCCTGACTGGTTTTGGTTTTGGTTACTATTTCCATGATTATTTGGACCATTATCTTGTCTATTATTTCGATAGTCTCTATTTCTACCCCTATTTCCTTGATTTCCGCGATTCTGATTTCCGTTATTATAATTTCCTCTATTGCGGTAATTTCCTTGATTTCCATTATAATTTTGATTTCTGTTAATTTGTGTATTTCCTCTTTGTTCTCCGTTTTTATTTTTCCTATTCCAACAATCGTCAATGACGTGTCCTGATTTTTTGCAATAATTACAAAATATGAAATTTACGCTTCTACTTGGAGTTGGTAAATTGTTGTGTCCATTTCTATTTCCTGAGCTTCTACAATCACGAGCGATATGACCTTTTTTGTTGCATTTATTGCAAATGACTGGACCACTTCTGTTTCCGGATTCTTTATGTCCTTGTTGTATTTTTTCCTCATCTATAGCGGCTGTGATTGCTTCACTTAGAGTTGGATAACGTTGTGCTTTAATGATTGTTTGGTAATCTTTTTTAAGTTCTTTTTGAAAACTTGAAAGGGCTAATCCACGGACATATTGTTCAATAGCCATTTGGCCAATTTCTGTTGTTTGTTCTCTGATACTAGCTTCGATTAAATCCATCATCAAATCTTCTATTCTTCTTCCAAATTCTTTTACAGATTCGTCGTATTTTTGCCGACTCGCATATAATTCAGATTGCAAAGCTCCTACTGTTCTAGTACCGCAAAATGATTTTAACAAAATTGTTTTGAAAGTTTCGAAATCTGGAATTGTTTTATATTTAATTTCAGCTCTAGCTTTTCCTACTAGTTTTACTTTTAAAACGGTTTCTAATAAAATTTCTTGATCTTCTTCATTGATCAGTTCATTTGCATGAGAAAATGCATCTAATAGTTCATGAGCTTCTTCCGGTTTAGTACCGTCGAATCGAGGAATTAAGGTACGCGCTTCTTTAAGAGACATTGTGCCTCGAAGTCTGTTACTACGATTGTGATTAGGAGGGTAATTTTGAGAGTTATTTACTCCGTTATTTTCGCCATTATTTTCGGGATTATTATTTCCATTATTTCCGGGATTATTATTTCTACTATTTCCGGGATTATTATTTCCATTATTTCCGGGATTATTATTTCTACTATTTCCGGGATTTCCTGAGTTTGGACTATCTCCCGTTTGATCTAAATTCACTGTTTCAACCATTGTTGATGCAAAAGGGTCAGAAGTGGACTCTAATACAGAATTTTCGGGAGTACTTTCCGCGTCTAAATAATCATTACCCGATTTAGGAGATGGGTTTAATGCTTGGATGCTACTTCGTCGCCTTTTACTTCGAGAGGCAATTTCGCTAACTTTTTCGCGAGTATAATCAAGTTTATCGTCGAAAAATGAATTGAGAGATCGCGAAATGGTGCTAACGCCCGGTAATTTGAGACGTTCGGCGTACTCGTCGTCTGACATATAAATATCTGTACGATCTGGCTTTGGCGGATTACAATTTTATTAGTTAATGTTCCGTCACTTACAGTAAGATGATCGCTAACATGATGTTGAAATTCGTTGTCGTGTTGAACTTCCTCCACTCCTGTTCCAATCGTATTTTGGGGTTGAATATTGACGTAGATCGGTCTGCCTTGGATGCGATGATCGGTAATCGAACGTCCATTCGATTTATCGACTTTTCTAGAATTATCGGTCCTCCTCAGCAATTTGGTTTTCTTCCGTTTCACCTTTGTAGACGTGTTGGATTTCTTGAGTTGTGGCAATCCCACCCGCTGCCACCAATGTTGTGTCCGCGAAGACCGTCGCGAAGGGACGAGTTATCGAGGACGAGTAGTTAAGGGATTAAGGCCAAGAGAATGAACTCAAACTCAATACTTTTCTAACAAGTTAACAATAAGTTTATTTAAGAAGTTATAAATTCGAGGTTTAATAGCCTCGAGACCAATCGTTCGGATTTTCGTCAAAGACTGCCGAATTTGGGCCAATCATTCCTTTTATTGATTTGCTCGGTTTTCCCCACTTATTTGATTATATCGTGATTAGTTTCTAGAAGTTTCGATGGTGACTATCGAGTGTCGATGTACTCAAAGGAATGTCCAGTTTAGCAATTATGCTGGGCGGTGTTTCAATGCTTTCACCATTCGCTTTATTTTATGAGTGCTCGGGGCACAACACACTCGTATGCCAAAATTGAAATATGAACATAAATATTGGTTACTGATGTGGAATTTAAGATACATAACATTGAATATTCATATTAAATCTGAAAATTTTGTGGACATGCATTGAAATAAATCATATGTTTGATTCCTAATTAATACAAATGTATATGAATTCATCTACTATGAACAATGTATTAAAATTACAGTATGATCTTCACTTTTCTTGACAGTTGACTGAAAAATAAGATACACATGAATGTTAATAATACGATACATGTTATTTCCCATCATAACTCTATCTCTTAAAAATACGGTATAAAAATGGGAATGAAAATTAATATACCCTGCAGTATAAAAAAAATCCCTATATTAAAATTCATTTACCTATGTATTAATTATAAGAGTCTCAATATTAAAATTAATACACAAGTGTAGGAAATTCGTAACGCTTTGTTGGCACCGTGCTTCGCGCTCTGGCCACCGCGTGGCGCAGAGCGTCGACTTTCTCATAGGAGGCACGTGCTTCGGACGAGGATATATACAAGCCGCTCGAATCTAATAAAATTGTGTAAAACATGAAAATGGTAAACACCAAGCTTAACATAAGATGTTGAGATTGTAATAAAAATTTTTACGGCGACAATTGTTCGACTTGATTGGCACGGCATCAAGTGATGATAAGTCACTCTAACTAATTTCTTAAGATGTCTGCATGATTTCGACCGTCAACTTTAAAAAATCGAACACAATAGTACGCCAATTAATGTATTCCCCTTAAAAACTCATAATAGCTGAATTTATTTAAAATTCATTCGTATATTAATATTCAAAAAGGATCACCAAATTTTATGATACATCTCTAGAAATATCGTAGACATATGTTATGCGAAAACGTTATACGGTGCCTGAAATTTAGTAATCTTGAATCTGAAAATTACTATGCTGGTAACATGAACTTTAATATACCTGTATAGTAATATTAGTAGATGTTTCGTGTTTTTAATATGCACAAGGTCAACATTCCTTACATGTATATTATTTTTCAAATACACAAGTATATTAATTTTACTGAACAGTGCTCGTATCATTAAAATAACACGTCTCTCAATTTTCCTCAGCGTATCTGAATTTTCATATACGGTATCCGTATAAAAGCTTCCTATACATGTGTATTAATTTTCATACGGAAATTGTTTACAGTGTACTTGAATCCTATGAATTGAAGGGTATGGATCAGTCAGGCCACCTGCTTCCGGTTTCGGGAGTGTATATTTTCCGCTCAGTTTGTTGAATTAGAATGAAAATACTTTCAGCGCGGCGAAAAAGTGAAAAAGCTGAAACTTTATTGCTATCAAAAAAACAGCATGGAAAAATTCTTACTTTGGAATGAACATATTTTTCAGGCTTATCGAACTGATGCATACCCTCGGGTCATAAAATGCTATTCAAGCCCTCGCAAGTACCGCAATTGTGTAAAATACCACAAATATTCATTAATATTCACACACAATACACACACAATCTGTGACATTTTCTCAGCTAGCAGTGGACATAAAGACGCATTCCAATCCGTTATGTACATAAAAATTGCATTTTCTAATGTTTCAAGAATGCGCACACTATTCGTAGGGTTTTTGAATATCCCCGGAATACATTTTAATACGGTTATCTATAACCATCAGAGAACATATTTAAATTTATAATCAAATGAACCGTTTTGGATTCGGACATATAGTATGTGTAATAATACATATAAAAATGAAGCACGTATAATTAATTAATGAATTAATTATTTTTTATTTGAATATAAACGAATAAGAAATTGAGCGAGCGCATAACACTACCGGTGCGATTATATGTATGTTTGTAGTTATGTATGTATAAGTGGGAGGGATAGGAAGGAATACGCTACCAGAGTCGTCGTCGTCATTGTTCACGTCATCGTCGTCTTCTAGATGATCGTCGTCGTCCAGGTCGCCGTCGTCGTCGTCGTCGTCGTCGTCGTCGTCGACGTAGTCGACGTCGTACTCGTCGTCGTCGTCGTCGTCGGCGTAGTCGTCGTCGTAGTCGTCGCCGTAGTCGTCGTCGTCGTCGTCGTCGTCGTCGTCCAGGTCGTTATCGTCCTCCAGGTCGTCATCATCAACGTAGTCGTCGTCGTCCGGATCGTTATCGCCGTCCGAGTCGTCATCGTCGTCGTCGTCGTCCAGGTCGTCGTCGTCGTCCAGATCGTCGTCGTTGTCCAGGTCGTCGTCGTCGTTCAGGTCGTCGTCGTCGTCCAGGTCGTCGTCGTCGTCTAGGTCGTCGTCGTCGTTCAGGTCGTCGTCGTCGTCGGAGTCGTCGTCGTCCAGGTCATTATCGTCGTCCGGATCGTCATCATCGACGTCGTCATCGTCGTCGTCCAGGTCATCGTCGTCATCCAGGTCATCGTCGTCATGAAGGTCATCGTCGTCACTCAGATCGTCGGCGTCGTCATACAAGTCGTAGTCGTCGTCCAGGTCTTGGTCGTCGTCCAGGTCATCGTCGTCGTCGTTGTCCAGGTCGTCGTCGTCGTTGAAGTCGTCGTCGTCGTCCAGGGCGTCGTCGTCGTCGTCTCTCTCTCTCTCTCTCTCTCTCTCTCTCTCTCTCTCTCTCTCTCTCTCTCTCTCTCTCTCTCTCTCTCTCTCTCTCTCTCTCTCCCTCCCTCCCTCCCTCCTTCCCCCTCCCTCCCTCCTTCCCCCCTCCCTCCCTCCCCCTCTCTGTCTCTGTCTCTGTCTCTATCTCTGTCTCTGTCTCTGTCTCTGTCTCTGGCTGTCTCTGTCTCTGTCTCTGTCTCTGTCTCTGTCTCTGCCTCTGCCTCTGTCTCTGTCTCCGTCTCTGTCTCTCTCTCTCTCTCTGTCTCTGTCTCTGTCTCTCTCTCTCTCTGTCTCTGTCTCTCTGTCTGTCAGTCTGTCTGTCTGTCTGTCTCCGTCTCTCTGTCTGTCTGTCTGTCTGTCTGTCTGTCTGTCTGTCTGTCTGTCTGTCTAGCCGTCGTACTGTACTTCAGTGTGTCGAGCCATTTTACTTAAGGACGTTTTAGCAACTGATAGTAAAATTTTCATTCAGGAGTGAATTCTATAGCTAATTAGCAATAAATTCCCTATCAATTGAAAATACTGCATCAAATAGAAATTTTATCGTCATTTGGCACTGCATTTTCTATTAATTACCCATTTTTTTTCATAGTAATTAAAAACAACATATTCTAGGACCATTTATTTTCAATTTAATTTAAACATAATTTAATATAGATATATTGCAATTCCCCTTTTTTCTAAATGCAGGGGTGATAAAGTGAACGAAAATATGTTTCTCTGTAGACAAAGAAAAGAAACTTCCTTTATTCATTCTTTAACAATCCAGATACAATTATTTACGCTGTTTATAACCTTACCTGTAAACAAAGAAACGACAATTTAAGTTTACTATTAACCCTTCTGTATTTTCACTACTAATTTCATTTGCAATATATCTTTCTTATCACTTTCATTTCTCTCTCTTTTTCATGTGTGCTCTATTGCGTCATGCCTGTTCTTGATTCTTCTACTCATCGTCGCTCTCCCTATCGGTGATTAAAGTAAAAGCGCGCGCAGAGTATTAGGAGCGCGGCAGATTCAAAACTAACGAAAGTATACTTTCTTTACATCTCCCTTCCCTCGGGTGAAAATTCTTGCAATTTTCAGTCCTCGCCTTCTGGCATTGGTAGTAATTTTGTTACATGGAAGAGTCCAGTTTCTTGGTTTCGTTTTCCCGTTGTTATTTTGTATAATGAATCGGATACCTTTTCTATTATTTCGAAAGGTCCAATTCTCAATTCATCTAATTTCTTTCTATTTAACCTGTTGCCATTTTCCATATATACTAGGTCTCCAGTGTTAAACTGGTGATTCTTTCTATTTTTGTTGAACGTATTTTTGTTATATTCGTCTGATTTTCTTGTTCTTTCTAGAGCTAGTTCTTTATCTCTTATCCAATTTTCTTTATCGTTTCTTCTTTTTATTTCTTCAGGTAAAATGCTAGTGTTTGTGCCCTCTAATAAATACCTAGGGGTAAAGCCCGTTATCGTATGTTCTGTTTCGTTGTATTTATTGACACATTCTCTGGCGATTGTTGTCCAAGCCCTCTTTTCTCCCTTCTCGTTTATCTTACATCTTGCCTTATTGACCAGAGTCTGATTCAGTCTCTCGTTCAGACCATTGGAGAAAGGCGCATTGACAGCCGTAAAAATTAATCTAACGTCATTTTCTACCAGGAATTCCTTAAATTCTTTTGAATTTATTCCCGGGTATTGATCTGTGAGTATTGTTCCAATTTTGTCCGTTTCTAGCACCGTATTTACCAACTTGATGAATTCAGTCGCATTCTGATTTTTTGACGTTGAGATGAACGCATATACCGTAAAATGGTCCACAAGCAGATGGAGATATCTTTTCGTTGATCTCTGTCCTCCAAAGCCTCCGATGGTGTCTATTGACATTATTTCAAATGGTTTTGTTGCTGGCCCCAATTGTGACATCAATCCATACTTTCCTTGTCCTCTGGATTTGTTCTTAATACATATTTCACAGTTTTTACATATTTTTTTTATATTCGCCGTTATATTTTTCGCTGTGTAATAAGGGCATACCCTATTCATCATTTGTTTAATCCCTAAATGGCACCATTGAGAATATATTTCTTTAATTAATTCTAAGCTTAACTTTTCAGACAAAACTATCTTTTCCTTATTCTTAACTTTTTTATAAAACAGTCCATCTTTTTCCATAAATTTTGTTTTGGTTCTCTGCAATGTTTTATTCTCTTTTTGGTCTGTTTTGATCTCCGTTATTTTTATTAACTCCCGACTGCCCGCAGGGCAAAAAGTCGGGAGTTATGCGTTTCACTGCGATCAGCTGATTGGGGCTATTTCTTTGTCACCACTTTTCTCCGAAACGGTGACAACTGTCTTGACCAATTTTCGCATGTACTTTCCATGTGTGACAGACAGTGTTCTTATACATAGTTTGTTCAATTCTATTGCAAACTCGCTGAAATAATTAAGAATTATTAATATTCACATTCAAACGCATTTTGCCATATCGAAAGGGGACTCTTATTCGACTATCGCCAAATTCACACCCTTGTGCGTTGCTAATTTCAATCCGAACCGGCGCGCCTCTGTCTATAACCGTGGTCTATTACAGTTCCTTTATATACATGTATATATTGTTTTTTTGTGTTATAATTGCATGTATTTTCTGTGTGTGGCAGACAGTGTTCTTCGACATAGTTTGTTAAGATCTATTGCAAACTCGCTGAAATTATTAATATTCACATTCAAACTCATTTTGCCATATCGACAGATAAGGTAGTCCTCGACTTTTTTTTTAGGTTATGCGTTTCGCTGCGATCATTATTTTTATTTAATATAATAAAGTTTTGTGTTATAGTGATTTTCTTCCTCTTATTTTTTTTTATTTATTATTTTTTATTACTGCGTGACACACAAAGTGAATTTAAAAATAAGAGTAATAAAAAGCCGTGTAAAGTGCTACGAACTCAAAGCAACAACAATGAACGAAATCGACAACGGAAATATATAAACATGAAATTTTATTGCGTTATTGAAAGTTACAGTGAATTTTTTTATTTTTTTAAGTAGACTGATCAATATATAGATTTTAATAGTAAATTGGACAAACGAACAAATTGGGAAGAACAAAACTTTAAATTTTTTAATTTAGCAAATATACAAGTGAACAAAATTATATTTTTAATAAAAAGATTCCAATAACATTTTTTGTGAAATTTTATTAGTAATTTTATTTTTTAGTGCGTACACAGAATGAGCTTATAAATAAAACCGTGTTTAATTTTTTCATCACGCAAAGTGAATTTTAACAAAACTTTATAGCATTATAGAAAATTACATCATTTTTTTTAATGAGCGAACTTGTCAATATTTTATTAGTACAAATTTAAAAGAAAACAAGTTATTTGAGTGCCAGTTTGACAAAAAACAAGTTATTATTACTCCGCACACAAACTGAATTAAAAAAGAAATACATAAACGTGAAGTTTGAAAAATTATAGGTTACAATTTTTCAACTAATCGAACGTAGCAACAGTATTTCTTTTAAGTATGAATCCGACAAAAAAATGAATAAAGTTGGGAAAAACAAAACTTTAAATTTATAAATTCAACAAACGTAGAATGGAGAAAATGTGTAAAAAAAAAGATAACTTTTTATGGAAGTACATATAAATCTGACAAAAAATCACAATAAAATCAGGAAAAACAAAACTTTGGATTTATATATTCGACGAACGTTTATTGAAGAAAAGCTGTATTTATAAAAATGAACATTTATAATAAAAAATATATTTTTTTAATTTAATTTTTTTTTAAATGTTTCAAAAAAAAATGAAGTAAATATTAAAAAAATGAATTAACTTAACACCCACCACCAAAAGTAGATACTAGTAAATTTTAAAAAGTGTGAAATAAAAATTGTTTTAAAAAACGAAAAACTCCCGACTGCTATAATATATACAGGGTGATTCAGAATAGGTAGTACATCGAGAAATGCTGGATTCGGGACGCAATTTTAAGCAAAACTGCAAAGGGGTTTTTTTTTCGGTGCATTAGTTTTTAAATGGGAAGCAATAGAATTTGGGCTTTCTCAGCCAATCGGAAGGTGGCTTGCCGCCATGATGGGCGACGCCTCAGTAGCGCAGAATTAGTGGACCAAAGGGGTTGAGGCAAGCATTGAACAGACCGCAGCGGTGTCGTTTGTTCCAGAGCCAACTTCGCGCGAAGCCTATATTCGCGCGAGAGACTGTTTTGTTCCGAGTGGCATTAGGCTCACTTGTCGAAACGCGCGGAGATGTGAAATGTCAGATGATGCGAATTTCAGCCGTCAGCGAGCGAGAATGACAATAAGCGAGACGATTGGAATGTATTTTTAAGACATGCTAAACCCTTTTAGGTAACAAGGAAATGTTTTGCATGTACCTTTGTCATAATTTGTTTAAACAAATTATTACAACGAATAGAAATGTACCAAAGTCGTTTTCAAAATCATCACTTACGAGAAACTAGTGACGTAGAGAACACGTTGTCATAATTTGTTTAAACAATTGGTTTAAACAAAATATGACAAGAAATTAAAATTTTCCGAAAATAGTTTCCAAAATGGTAATCTACGATAAATAATACGTAGAAACCATGTTGTCATAATTTGTTTAAAAAATTTGTTTAAACAAATTATGACACCAAATTGAAATTTTCCAAAATCGTTTTCAAAGTCGTAACATAGGAGAAATAATACGTAGACAACATGTTCTCATAATTTGTTTAAACAATCGACTTAAACAAATTATCACAACAAATTGAAATTTTCCAAAATCGTTTCCAAAATCGTAATCTACAAGGAATAATACACAGAAAACATGTTGTCATAATTTGTTTAAACAATTTTTTTGAAAAACTTATTACAACAAATCGAAATTTACCAAAATTGTTTTCAAAATCATCATCTATGAGAAATAATGACGTAGAAAACACGTTGTCATAATTTGTTTAAACAATTGATTTAAACAAATTATGACAACCAATTTAAATATTCCAAAGCCGTTTCCAAAATCGTAATCTACGAGAAATAAGACATAGAATACACGTTCTGAGCAACAAATTATGAGCACGTTCTCATAATTTGTTTAAACAATAGGTTTAAACAAATTATGACAAGAAATTAAAATATTCCGAAAATCGTTTACAAAATCGTTATCTACAATAATTAATACGTAGAAACCATGTTGTCATAATTTGTTTAAACTATTTGTTTAAACAAATAATGACAACAAATTGAAATTTTCCAAAATCATTTCCAAAGTCGTAACCTAGGAGAAATAATATGTAGAAAAAACGTTATAATAATTTGTTTAAACAATCGACTTAAACAAATGATCACAACAAATGGAAATTTTCAAAAATCGTTTCCAAAATCGTAATCTAAAAGAAATAATACGTAGAAAACATGTTGTAATAATTCGTTTTAACAATTTTTTAGAACAAATTATAACAACAAATCGAAATTCACCAAAATCGTTTCCAATTTAAATATTCCAAAGCCGTTTCCAAAATCTTAATCTACGATAAATAATACGTAGAAAACATATTGTCATAATTTGTTTAAATATAATTTTTTAAACAAATTGTGACAACAAATTGAAATTTACCAAAATCGTTTTCAAAATCGCCACCTGCGATAAAAAATACGTAGAAATCACGTTGTCGTAATTTGTTTAAACAATTGGTTTAAGCAAATTATGACAACAAATTAAAATGTTCTAAAATCGTAATCTTCGAGAATTAATATGTAGATAAAGATTTTGGATTTTTGGAAATTTGATTTGTTGTAATAATTTGTTTAAACAAATAAATTATACAAAAATAATGTAAAGTTCTTAACAAAAAACCCAAACAATTTCGAAAACCATATAGGGGAGACCGGGGCAAAACGGGGTACCGGGACAAAATGGGGTACCTCTAAAATTTGCCAAAAAAACAAATTTTTTTATCATTTTTTATATGATTCCAAAAACAGAAATAAAATATCGAAATTTTTTTTCAAAATTTCATCATTTTTTATATTATTTCCAAAACTAAAAAAAAATTGTTAAAATTTTTTTTTCGAAATTTCAAAATTTATCGTATTATTTGCAAAACTAAATCTTATTCTCACTAGAAAAAACTTATATTTTGAAGTAACATTTTCTTTTGCTTAATCAATAACCTCAAATTTTCGAAGTTGAAATTTTTCGCCACGGTTTGACCGGTTACAAAAAAAAGTTTCAGATCACGTAGGACGATTGAAAAAATGGGCTGAAACTTCTTTATCCCGATTGGACGTACGGTGTGGGAAAATTTCACTTTCAAAATATGCAGCTATCTCTCTCGCACTCACGGTGGCGAGATCCATACCTTTAATTGCCTCTTTCAGCCACGAATTTTTTATTTGCACCAATTTTGATAAAATTTGCTATCCGAAGGTTTTCGGAGTTACTGATTACGAATCTGGCATTACATTTTCAACATTCAAAATGACTGATCCAATTTGGTGGACGTCAAATGGAAAAATGGTACCAATTTTCCTAAACCTCTGTACTCGGGGGTTTTCGGAGTCGCTGATTACGAATCTGGTATCAAATATTCACCATTCAAAATGGCAGATCCAATATGACGGTCATAAAGTCTTCGGTCTCCTCTTTACCTCTGTCTTCATTTTTGTCTTTGTCCTAGTCTTCAGACGCAGAGGAGGACGAAGACTGAATTAAAGACAAGATGAAAGACAGGGATGAAGACAATGACGAAGACAGAGATGTCTGCAGCCTTTTCTTCGATCCTGTGTTCGATTTAATCTTCGTCTACCTCTTAAATTCTATCTTCATTTTTATTATCGTTCTTGTCTTCAGGTGAACAGGGGGCTGAAGGCTAAGTTTGATCCAGGGCAAACACTATTACACCTACTGGTAGCCGAGTAACACTCTATTACTACCATTTTGACCCGAGCCATAACCGCTACTGTTATTGGTAACCAAGTGGCGTAGTTAAATTTAGCCTTTGGCCTTCTCTTAAACTCTGTCTTTGTTTTGTCTTAACCCTTTAAGCTATCGTGGGACATATGTGCCCACCATGGTTTTGCAGCTATTGAATAATTCAACTGCTCTTTTAACAACTATTAACGGATCTTTTGGGTCTTCATGGTTTCTAGAATATTTATCAGGGAATCACGTGCACTGGTACTTGGTTTCATTCGAATCCCAACATAATGATTATTATAAGATGCAATATTTGATTCTTCAAAGCCTGAATAAACACTGCTCTTCATTAATGCCTGGATTGACAGATTTGAAACATCTGAAATCTAACCCCTTGTTTCGCGTCTATGTCAACTCTATACGCTTGGGCTAGGGAGTTTGGTAACGTCACTGTCATAAGTGAATATAACATCAAATCATCTCTGATTGTTTTTATTCGAATTATGACATAGTCAGCTTCAAGTCATAGTTGAGAGTTAAGAAAAGCTAAGGGAATATTTAATATTCATACATTTTTATTACTCTCTTTGCGACATGAAAAATATGCTCCATCTTTCTAACCGTGTCTAATAATAATTCTCTGTTTCTCTTCCTCTCTTTTTATTGTTTCGTTTAATTTTTGGATTGAATATTAAAACCGGAAACGTCGTTGACGCTTATGACTTTTTTCAAAATAATGTTGTTTACAAACTGATCTTACAGCTTTCCAAATTTAACGGAAACATTGTTTTAATTGATTTGTTTTTCAACAAGAGAAAAAATCTGATCGATAAGTTGAAAAAAAATGTAAAATAATGAGTTTCATTAAAAAAATAAAACGTCAAACATTTTATTGCTTTATCTTATCAGGATACGGCGGTAGTTGTGTCATGAATCTTGTCTATAATGTTCGAAAAAATGCATAATTTCATGCATTTATACAATGACTTTAGATTCACCTTAAGCGGCCAAAAATATGTCATTCTGAATTATTTTTTTTTATTAGCAATGTGAGAGAGCAATGTAAGAAAATGTTTCTACACATCCGACTTCACATTACGACAAAAAATTATTCGAATGTGAGAGGCAATACTGTTTTTGAAGACCGTCACAAATAGGAATCGAATTATACATTTTTGGACTATCGAGATGAAAGCAATGTGAGAAATTATTTCTTTACATCATCATTCGTCGCTTCATCTCTTGCAATAAGTTCCAAACATTTGTGGTCCCCTCAAAGCTTGGGGATAGTTTTCAGAACCAATAGCACTTGACTGGGTGATGAACAATGTTTACTGAAATTTATTTATCTTGTAGAGTGAATTCCATAGCAGAATTGCTTACAATAGTGCTTGGATTCATTTCGACCAGAACAAAAATTATTCAAACGTGAGAGATGATATTCGATTTTTGAGAACCGTGGTAAACACGAATTAAATGATTAATTTTTGGAGTATCGAAATGAAGGGAATGTGAGAAATTGTTCCTTCACGTCGAGTTTCATTATCCATTACTAAAATCATTTTCAGGATGGTTGGTTTCATCTCCTATAATAAGTTAAAAAATTTGTAGTCCTTTCGTCCTTGCAGTTAAAAATTTGTGGTCATCTCAAAGCTTGTAGATAGGTTTCAGGGCCAAAACCACTTCAGTAGGGTATGAAAATTAACGAAAGCAATGTTTACCGTAATTTATTTAATATGGAGAGCGTATTCCATAGCAGGTTCTCTTACAATGCTACTGGGATTCATTTCTAGACGAGAAAAATCAAGGCGTTAATTAAAAACCCAAACTGAACCTCTTTTCATAGATTCTCTGGAACTATCCTGGGTTTTTTGGGGGTAATTAATGATAAACTTTTAATATTCACAAGTTATACATTATTTATATTTAGCGCATACTTAAAATATATTTACTTGTACTTAAATTTTGGCAATATTTGTTTTTAATGGAAAATACGTTTTTAATGCACGAAAAATACATGTTAATTTTGTTTTAAATATATTAAATATATTAAATATAATTTTTTTGTTCTTGTTGAAATTAATCCAAGCAACAGTGGACGTGATTCTGTTGACGAATTACTTCTACATCAAGAATCAATTACGCCAAACATTGGTTTAATCTCTCTTCATGGCCTGCTCAATGATATTGGTTCATAAAATTATGAGCACGCAAAAGCTCATAGACTGGTTACAGAACCAATACCACTGCAATAGGCTCTGAGAAGGAATGAAACCAATGTTTTGCCCGATTGATTTTTGATAAGGATGGTATTCTACAACAGAATCACCTGCAAAAATCTTCCGTTTCATTCCAACTCCAACGAATATATTACTCAATCATAATGTGTAATTTTCAATTTTTCCAGCCGAGACGAATATGAGGTATTCCACGTAAAACCGGCCGACTTTTTCCCTGACCCTCGCCGACTTGGGTACTTATTTTTTATATGATAACATGAAGTCTGAAAGACACCCTGAAATTTTTTCAGATTTTTCTGAACAGCCATTTTCGAAAAAAAAAATAAATAAATAAATCCAAAAAAAGCCCCTTTTTGAAAATATGAAAAAATTCCTAAAAATCAGTGATTATATGCCAAACATTTTAAGCTACCGCCCGTAGTGGAAGTACGATTATTTCTATGTTTTTATGAGCTATTAAAGTTGAAAAAATTCTCAAAAAATCAAGAACCACTCATTTCGGGCCAATAGTTGAATATGTTCGTACCCAAAAAATTTTTTGGGATATTTTATACCAGTACAAGACAAAAAAAAATTGAGCCAGCGAAAAAGTTGAGTTATTCATTTAATAGTTTTACTCAATTTCATCAAATAGACAAAACTTATTATATGCCAAACATTTTAAGCTACCGCCCGTAGTGGAAGTACGATTTTTTCTGTGTGTTAATCGGCTAATAACGTTAAAAAATTCCAAAAATATCAAAAAACACTTACTCCGGCCCAATAGTTGAATATTTTGGTGCCTAAAACTAATTTTCGTCACAATTTTCGAACAATCAAATGAAAATTAGAACACCGATCCCATAGGATACTCAAAAAGAATTGATTTTTTTTCAAGATTTACTGAAATATAATTGATAAGTTTTGTATATTTGATAAAATTGAATAAAACTATTAAATGAATACCTCAACTTTTTGCCTGGCTCCATTTTTTTTGTCTTGTACTGGTCTAAAATATCCCAAAAAATTTTTTGGGTACGAAAATATTCAACTATTGGCCCGAAATGAGTGGTTCTTGATTTTTTGAGAATTTTTTCAACCCTAATAGCTCATAAAAACACAGAAAAAATTGTACTTCCACTACGGGCGATAGCTTAAAATGTTTGGCATATAATCACCGACATTTTTTTTTTTCAAAAATGGCTGTTCAGAAAAATCTGAAAAAATTTGAGGGTGTCTTTTAGACTCCACATAATCATACAAAAAATAATTATCCAAGTCGGCGAGGGTTAGGGAAAAAGTCCGCCGGTTTCACGTGGAATACCTCATATGCATAAAATTAACGATTTCTTACGCATTGAGATGAAACTAATGTCAGTAAATATTTCTTTGCATCACGTTTTTATGATCGACAACTGGAAAAATAGTCACAATAGTCGGTTTCATGTCCTGTGATTAATTAAAAAAATGATGAGCACGCAAAAGCTCTTAGAATGGTTACAGAACCAATGTCACTGCAATAGGTTATGAAAAGGAATGAAACCAATGTTTTGCCCGACTGATCCTTGATACGGAAGGTATTCTACAATAGAATCACCTGCAAATATATATTTGGATTCATCCCAACTGCAACGAAAACATTACTCGACCATAATGTGCAATTTTCAATTTTTCTAGCCGAGATTAATACACATAAAATTAACGATTTCTTACGCATTGAGATGAACCCAATGTCAATAAATATTTATTTGCATCACGTTTCATGATCGACAACTGGTAAAACAGTCACAATAGTCGGTTTCATCTCTTGTGATTCATTAAAAAAATGTTGAGCACGCAAAAGCTCTTAGCCTGGTTACAGAACCAATACCACTGAAATAGGTTATGAAAAGGAATGAAACCAACGTTTTGCCCGATCGATTCTTGATACGGAAGGTATTCTACAACAGAATCACCTGCAAAAATATTCGGTTTCATTCCAACTCTAACGAAAACGTTACTCGATCATAATGTGCAGTTTTTAATTTTTGCAGCTGAGATGAATATGCTTAAAGTCAACCAGTTTTTACGTATTGAGATGAAACTAATGTCAGTAAATATTTCTCTGCATCACATTTAATGATCGATAAGTGAAAAAATGTTCACAATAGTCAGTTTCATCTCATGCGATTGATGAAAAAAATTATGAGCACGCAAAAGCTCATAGACTGGTTACAGAACCGATACCACTGCAATAGGCTCTGAGAAAGTATGAAACCAATGTTTTGCCCGATTAATTTTCGATAAAGAAAGTATTCTACAACAGAATCACCCGCAAAAATATTCGGTTTCATTCCAACTCCAACGAAAACATTACTCAATCATAATGTGCAATTTTCAATTTTTCCAGCCAAGATGAATATGTATAAAATTAACGATTACTTACGCATTGAGATGAAACCAATTTCAGTAAATATTTCTTTGCATCACGTTTTTATGATCGACAACTGGAAAAATAGTCACAATAGTCGGTTTCATCTCCTTTGATTAATTAAAAAAATGATGAGCACGCAAAAGCTCTTATAATGGTTACAGAACCAATACCACTGCAATATACTCTATGCTCTCTCTCTCTCTATGCGCTCGTCTCTCTATGCTCTCTTCTCTCTCTCTATGCTCTCTCTCTCTCCATGCTCTCTCTCTCTCTCTGCTCCCTCTCTCTATGCTCTCTCTCTCTATGCTCTCTCTCT